>JAEBUQ010000004.1:4099754-4169060 GCA_023014435.1 Amanita fuliginea
CCCTGAGAGTTCTTTTTCAAATATACTGTGAACACCAGTTTCGGTGCCTTCGCGAAGAATTTAGAAAAAAATTCTCCTGGACGGTGTCCGGGCCGCAGTTGCGGCATACAGGGTTCAGTTATATAAAGCCCCGATTTATCGGGGTTTTTTGTTATCTGACTTTAGAATAACTGGGCTATATGCCCTTTTTTTATGTCTTGGGGGTGGGCTTGTCCACATTAGAGCAAAAATTAACAGAGATGATTTCAGCACCGGTCGAAGCACTGGGCTATGAACTTGTAGGCATCGAATTCGTTCGGGGCCGCACGTCTACGCTGCGCATCTATATTGATAGTGAAGATGGCATCAATGTTGATGATTGTGCTGATGTCAGTCACCAGGTCAGTGCCGTACTGGATGTCGAAGATCCCATCACCGTGGCCTATAACCTGGAAGTGTCCTCACCTGGCCTCGATCGCCCAATGTTCACCGCAGAACACTACGTTCGTTTTACCGGCGAAGAAGTGAGCATTGTATTGCGTATGGCTGTGCAAAACCGCCGCAAATGGCAGGGTATTATTAAAGCCGTAGACGGTGAGATGATCACGGTAACGGTCGAAGGAAAAGACGAAGTGTTCGCGCTGAGCAACATCCAGAAAGCGAACCTGGTACCCCACTTTTAATAGTTTGGATTGAGGTGAAAACCCAGGATGAACAAAGAAATTTTGGCTGTTGTTGAAGCAGTTTCCAACGAAAAAGCGCTGCCGCGTGAGAAGATTTTCGAAGCGCTGGAAAGTGCGCTGGCAACGGCGACCAAGAAAAAATACGAGCAAGAAATTGACGTTCGCGTTGAGATCGACCGCAAAAGCGGTGATTTCGATACCTTCCGCCGTTGGGTTATTGTTGAAGAAGTCACTCAACCTACGCGTGAAATCACTCTCGAAGCGGCTCAGTTTGAAGATCCGGCTCTCGGCCTCGGCGATTACGTCGAAGACGAAATTGAGTCCGTCACCTTTGACCGTATCACCACTCAAACCGCGAAGCAGGTCATCGTGCAGAAGGTTCGCGAAGCCGAACGTGCGATGGTAGTAGATCAGTTCCGCGATCAGGAAGGTGAGATTGTTACCGGTGTTGTGAAAAAAGTTAACCGCGACAATATCTCCCTTGAACTGAAATCGGAAGGCATGTCCGGCAACGCTGAAGCTGTGATTCTGCGTGAAGATATGCTGCCACGTGAAAACTTCCGTCCGGGTGACCGTATTCGCGGCGTTCTGTACGCAGTGCGTCCTGAAGCTCGCGGTGCGCAGCTATTCGTTAGCCGCTCCAAACCTGAAATGCTGATCGAACTGTTCCGCATTGAAGTGCCGGAAATCGGTGAAGAAGTTATCGAAATTAAAGCCGCTGCACGCGATCCTGGCTCTCGCGCCAAAATCGCCGTGAAAACAAACGACAAACGTATCGACCCGGTCGGTGCTTGCGTTGGTATGCGCGGTGCGCGCGTTCAGGCGGTTTCTACTGAGTTAGGCGGTGAGCGTATTGATATCGTGCTGTGGGACGACAACCCGGCCCAATTTGTTATCAACGCAATGGCACCGGCCGACGTAGCATCCATTGTTGTCGACGAAGACAAACATACGATGGATATCGCGGTAGAGGCAGGCAACCTGGCCCAGGCCATTGGCCGTAACGGTCAGAACGTTCGCCTGGCATCACAGCTGAGCGGCTGGGAACTCAACGTTATGACCGTTGATGACCTGCAGGCTAAACATCAGGCCGAAGCGCATGCGGCTATTGATACCTTTACCAAATACCTCGACATTGACGAGGATTTCGCCACCGTGTTGGTCGAAGAAGGTTTCTCCACGCTTGAAGAACTGGCCTACGTGCCAATGAAAGAGCTGCTGGAAATCGACGGCCTTGATGAAGACACCGTGGAAGCATTACGCGATCGCGCTAAAAACGCGCTCACCACACTGGCTCTGGCGCAAGAAGAGAGTCTTGGCGATAAGAAACCTACCGAGGATCTGCTGAACCTCGAAGGGATGGATCGCCCGCTGGCCTTTAAACTGGCTGCTCGTGGTGTTAGCTCGCTGGAAGACCTTGCCGAGCAAGGTGTTGACGACCTGTCTGATATCGAAGGCTTAACGGATGAGAAAGCCGGCGAGTTGATCATGGCAGCGCGTAACATTTGCTGGTTTGGCGGCGAAGCGTAATAAACTGTAGCAGGAAGGAACAGCATGACAGATGTAACCGTAAAAGCGCTGGCCGCAGAGATTCAGACCTCCGTGGACCGCCTGGTACAGCAATTTGCTGATGCAGGGATCCCGAAGTCTGCTGATGACTCCGTTTCGGCGCAAGAGAAACAAACGCTGCTGGCCCACCTTAACCACGAACATGGTTCAGGCCCAGACAAGTTGACTTTACAGCGCAAAACGCGCAGTACTTTAAACATTCCAGGTACCGGTGGGAAAAGTAAATCGGTACAAATCGAAGTCCGCAAGAAGCGCACCTTTGTGAAACGTGATCCGCAAGAGACAGAACGCCTTGCAGCGGAAGAACAGGCGCAGCGTGAAGCGGAAGAGCAAGCCCAGCGTGAGGCAGAGGAAGCTGCCAAACGTGCGGCACAAGAAAAAGCTAAGCGTGAAGCTGAAGAACAAGCTAAGCGCGAAGCCGCTGATAAAGCGAAACGTGAAGCTGCGGAAAAAGACAAAGTGAGCAATCAACAAACTGATGAAATGACGAAAGCCGCCCACGCCGAGAAGGCTCGCCGTGAAGCGGAAGCTGCTGAGCTGAAGCGTAAAGCTGAAGAAGAAGCCCGTCGCAAACTCGAAGAAGACGCCCGCCGCGTGGCGGAAGAAGCCCGTAAAATGGCTGAAGCTAATGCTGGCGTTTGGGAAGAGCAGGAGAAGGTGGAAGACGATAAGTCTGACTATCACGTCACCACTTCCCAGCACGCTCGTCAGGCAGAAGACGAAAACGATCGTGAAGTTGAAGGCGGTCGTGGTCGTGGTCGTACTGCAGCTAAAGCTCCGCGTCAGAAAAAAGCTGGCGGTAAGCACGGCGAGTCTAAGGCTGACCGTGAAGAAGCTCGTGCAGCCGTTCGCGGTGGCAAAGGTAAGCGTAAGCCAAGCAGCCTGCAGCAGGGCTTTACCAAGCCAGCACAGGCCGTTAACCGTGACGTTGTGATTGGCGAAACCATCAGCGTTGCTGAACTGGCTAACAAAATGGCGGTTAAAGGCTCTCAGGTCATCAAAGCGATGATGAAGCTGGGCGCAATGGCGACCATCAACCAGGTTATCGATCAAGAAACCGCTCAGCTGGTAGCTGAGGAGATGGGCCACAAAGTTATCCTGCGTCGTGAGAACGAGCTGGAAGAAGCGGTAATGAGCGACCGTGACACTGGCGCTGCGGCAGAAACCCGTGCACCGGTTGTGACCATCATGGGTCACGTTGACCACGGTAAAACGTCTCTGCTGGACTACATTCGTTCTACTAAAGTTGCCTCCGGCGAAGCGGGTGGTATTACCCAGCACATCGGTGCTTACCACGTAGAAACTGACAACGGCATGGTCACCTTCCTGGATACCCCAGGTCACGCAGCGTTTACCTCTATGCGTGCTCGTGGTGCTCAGGCAACGGATATCGTTGTTCTGGTTGTTGCCGCTGACGATGGCGTGATGCCACAGACTATCGAAGCTATCCAGCACGCAAAAGCGGCGCAGGTACCGGTAGTTGTCGCGGTGAACAAAATCGATAAGCCAGAAGCCGATCCAGATCGCGTTAAAAATGAACTGTCCCAGTATGGCATCATGCCGGAAGAGTGGGGCGGCGAAAGCCAGTTCATCCACGTTTCTGCGAAAGCCGGTACCGGTATCGACGACCTGCTGGATGCCATCCTGCTGCAGGCCGAAGTTCTGGAGCTAAAAGCTGTCCGTAAAGGTATGGCAAGCGGCGTGGTCATTGAATCCTTCCTGGATAAAGGTCGTGGTCCGGTTGCTACCGTTCTGGTACGTGAAGGTACCCTGAACAAAGGCGATATCGTTCTGTGTGGCTTCGAATATGGCCGCGTGCGTGCGATGCGTGACGAAATGGGCCGTGAAGTGACCGAAGCGGGTCCTTCTATTCCAGTTGAGATCCTCGGCCTGTCCGGCGTGCCTGCCGCGGGTGACGAAGTTACCGTTGTTCGTGACGAGAAGAAAGCCCGTGAAGTTGCTCTGTATCGTCAGGGTAAATTCCGTGAAGTGAAACTGGCTCGTCAACAGAAATCCAAACTGGAAAACATGTTCGCCAACATGACTGAAGGCGAAGTGTCCGAAGTGAACATCGTGCTGAAAGCCGACGTTCAGGGTTCTGTGGAAGCGATCAGCGACTCCCTGCTGAAACTGTCTACCGATGAAGTTAAAGTTAAAATCATCGGCTCCGGCGTGGGTGGGATCACCGAAACTGACGCAACGCTGGCAGCAGCATCCAACGCCATCCTGGTTGGCTTCAACGTTCGTGCTGATGCATCTGCACGCCGCGTAATTGAAGCGGAAAGCCTGGATCTGCGTTACTACTCCGTCATCTATAACCTGATCGACGAAGTGAAAGCGGCGATGAGCGGTATGCTGTCTCCAGAGCTGAAACAGCAGATCATCGGTCTGGCTGAAGTTCGTGATGTCTTCAAATCACCGAAGTTTGGCGCGATTGCTGGCTGTATGGTTACCGAAGGTGTGGTGAAACGTCACAACCCAATCCGCGTACTGCGCGACAACGTGGTTATCTATGAAGGTGAGCTGGAATCCCTGCGCCGCTTCAAAGATGACGCAAGCGAAGTCCGTAACGGTATGGAATGTGGTATCGGCGTTAAGAACTACAACGACGTGCGCGTGGGCGATATGATCGAAGTCTTCGAAATTATCGAGATCAAGCGTACCATCTCCTGATAGCCGTACCGCATCAACTATCTTAGGGGGGCCGTGTGCCCCCCGTTTTGTCTGGAGAAATTATTATGGCGAAAGAATTTGGTCGCCCGCAGCGCGTTTCTCAGGAATTGCAGAAAGAAATTGCCATTATCCTGCAGCGCGAAATTAAAGACCCGCGTCTGGGCATGATGACCACTGTTTCTGGGGTCGAAGTCTCCCGTGACCTGGCGTATGCCAAAGTATTTGTGACCTTCCTGAACGACAAAGACGAAGATGCCATCAAAGAAGGCATCAAAGTTCTGCAGGACGCGTCGGGCTATATCCGTACCCTGGTAGGTAAGGCAATGCGCCTGCGCATCGTGCCTGAGCTGACCTTCTTCTACGATAACTCGCTGGTTGAAGGGATGCGCATGTCTAACCTGGTTTCCAATGTCATCCGTCATGATGACGAACGTCGCGTGAATACGGACGACAGCAAGGAGGATTGATGAGTCGTCCTCGTCGTCGCGGTCGTGATATTCATGGCGTACTGTTGCTCGATAAGCCTCAGGGGCTTTCGTCCAACGACGCACTGCAAAAAGTAAAACGTCTTTATAACGCGAATCGCGCGGGTCATACCGGGGCGCTGGATCCTCTGGCGACCGGTATGCTGCCGATTTGTCTTGGTGAAGCGACGAAGTTCTCCCAGTACCTGCTGGACTCCGACAAACGTTATCGCGTGATTGCCAAACTTGGCCAGCGGACTGACACGTCAGATGCCGACGGCATTGTGGTTCAGGAGCGTCCAATTAGCTTTAGCGCCGAGCAGCTTGCTGCCGCGCTCGAGAGCTTCCGCGGGGATACCGAGCAAGTTCCATCGATGTACTCTGCGCTTAAGCATCAGGGTAAGCCCCTGTACGAATATGCGCGTGCGGGTATTGAAGTTGAACGCGAAGCTCGCCCAATTACGGTGTACGAGCTGCTGTTTATTCGCCATGAAGGGGATGAGCTGGAGCTGGAAGTCCATTGCTCTAAGGGGACGTACATTCGTACGATCGTTGACGATCTCGGTGAAAAACTTGGCTGCGGAGCACATGTTATCTTCCTGCGTCGTCTGGCGGTAAGTAAATATCCGATTGAGCGCATGGTCACCCTGGAGCAGCTCAATGATCTGGTCGAACAGGCACATCGGCAGGAGCGTGAACCTGCTGACCTGTTGGATCCGCTACTGATGCCGATGGATAGCCCGGCTTCAGATTTTCCGCTGGTGAATTTGCTGCCTGAAGTTGCCGTCTACTTTAAAAACGGTAATCCAGTTCGGGTGGCAGGCGTTCAGGCCGAAGGGTTGGTGCGAGTCACCGAAGGCGAAGAGAAGAAATTCATCGGTATGGGTGAAATAGATGGCGAGGGCCGGGTTGCTCCGCGTCGTCTGGTCGTCGAATATCCCGTCTGACTTTTGCCGCTACCTTGCGGTAAAAGGGCGCTACAGGTAAAATAGCGCGGCTTAACGGCTGGCCGATTGTTTAACAAACGGTTCAGGCGTGCACTGGGGTTGCTGAATTAGAGATCGGCACCCTGTTTATTTATCTATAATGTTGGAGTTGAAAATGTCTCTAAGCGTTGAAGCTAAAGCTAAAATCGTTTCCGAGTTTGGTCGTGGTACTAACGACAGCGGTTCTACCGAAGTTCAGGTTGCACTGCTGACTGCTCAGATTAACCACCTGCAGGGTCACTTTGCAGAGCACAAAAAAGATCACCACAGCCGTCGTGGTCTGCTGCGTATGGTTTCTCAGCGTCGTAAACTGCTCGACTACCTGAAACGTAAAGATGTAGCACGTTACACTGGCCTGATCGAGCGCCTGGGTCTGCGTCGCTAGTTCTTGCGAGTTTCAGAAAAAGGGGCCTGTAAGGGCCCCTTTTTTCAACCAGACGGCAGCAATTCTATGGAAACTAATGTATTGTTGCTGAGTGTGATCTTTATTGCAGAGGTTCGCGCGGCTAATGAGAGGCTTTACCCGTCAAAGCGGGTTAGGATTGTCATTAGTCGCGAGGATGCGATGAAGGTCGGGTACCAACGGCGGCGCGTGAAGCCACGTGCTGCCCGTCATTTTAAAGGATCTTATTTTGCTGAATCCGATCGTTCGTAAATTCCAGTATGGCCAGCATACGGTCACGCTTGAAACCGGCATGATGGCTCGCCAGGCTACCGCTGCAGTAATGGTAAGCATGGATGACACCGCGGTATTCGTTACCGTTGTTGGCCAGAAAAAAGCCAAACCAGGGCAGGACTTCTTCCCGCTGACCGTTAACTATCAGGAGCGTACCTACGCTGCTGGTCGTATCCCAGGTAGCTTCTTCCGTCGTGAAGGCCGTCCAAGCGAAGGTGAAACCCTGATTGCGCGTCTGATTGACCGCCCGGTTCGCCCGCTGTTCCCTGAAGGTTTCGTCAACGAAGTGCAGGTTATCGCTACCGTTGTTTCCGTAAACCCACAGGTTCACCCTGATATCGTTGCCATGATCGGTGCTTCTGCTGCACTGAGCCTGTCCGGTATTCCGTTTAACGGTCCAATCGGTGCCGCTCGTGTTGGTTACATCAATGACCAGTACGTGCTGAACCCGACCGCTGAAGAGCTGAAAACCAGCAAGCTGGATCTGGTTGTTGCCGGTACCGAAAGCGCAGTGCTGATGGTTGAATCCGAAGCTGAACTGCTGAGCGAAGACCAGATGCTGGGTGCCGTTGTCTTCGGTCACGATCAGCAGCAGGTTGTTATCAAAGAAATCAACGCGCTGGTTGCCGAAGCAGGTAAACCACGTTGGGACTGGCAGCCTGAAGCGGTAAACGAAGCGCTGAATGCACGCGTTGCTGCACTGGCTGAATCCCGTCTGAGCGATGCTTACCGCATTACTGAGAAGCAAGAGCGTTATGCACAGGTTGACGTCATCAAAGCTGACGTTATCGCGACGCTGACCGCAGAAGACGAATCTCTGGACGCTGGCGAACTGTCTGACATTCTGCACGCTATCGAGAAAAACGTTGTTCGTAGCCGTATCCTGGCAGGCGAGCTGCGCATCGATGGCCGCGAAAAAGACATGATTCGTGGTCTGGACGTTCGCACTGGCGTTTTGCCGCGTACTCACGGTTCTGCACTGTTCACCCGTGGTGAAACTCAGGCGCTGGTCACCGCAACGCTGGGTACTGCACGTGACGCACAGACGCTGGACGAGCTGATGGGTGAGCGCACTGACAGCTTCCTGTTCCACTACAACTTCCCTCCGTACTCCGTAGGCGAGACCGGGATGGTTGGTTCGCCTAAGCGTCGTGAAATTGGTCACGGCCGTCTGGCGAAGCGTGGCGTGCTGGCCGTTATGCCAGAAGCGGATAAATTCCCGTACACCGTTCGTGTGGTTTCTGAAATCACCGAATCTAACGGTTCTTCTTCCATGGCCTCCGTGTGTGGTGCTTCTCTGGCACTGATGGACGCTGGTGTGCCAATCAAAGCCGCCGTTGCGGGTATCGCAATGGGCCTGGTGAAAGAAGGCGACAACTTCGTGGTTCTGTCCGACATTCTGGGTGACGAAGATCACCTGGGCGACATGGACTTCAAAGTAGCCGGTAGCCGTGAAGGTATCTCTGCGCTGCAGATGGATATCAAAATCGAAGGTATCACCCGCGAAATCATGCAGGTGGCTCTGAACCAGGCTAAGGGTGCGCGTCTGCACATTCTGGGCGTGATGGAACAGGCTATCGACGCACCTCGTGGCGATATCTCTGAGTTCGCACCACGTATTCACACCATCAAAATCAACCCAGACAAGATCAAAGACGTGATCGGTAAGGGCGGAGCTGTGATTCGTGCGCTGACCGAAGAAACCGGCACCACCATCGAAATCGAAGATGACGGTACAGTTAAAATCGCAGCGACCGACGGTGATAAAGCGAAACACGCTATCCGTCGTATCGAAGAGATCACCGCTGAAATCGAAGTGGGCCGTATCTACAACGGTAAAGTCACTCGTATCGTTGATTTCGGTGCGTTTGTTGCTATCGGCGGCGGTAAAGAAGGTCTGGTTCACATCTCTCAAATCGCTGACAAGCGCGTAGAGAAAGTGACTGACTATCTGCAGATGGGTCAGGAAGTTCCGGTGAAAGTACTGGAAGTTGACCGTCAGGGCCGCATCCGTTTAAGCATTAAAGAAGCAACCGAGCAGTCTCCGGCAGAAGGTGCAGCACCAGCCGCGCCAGAAGCTGAGTAAGGTTTGCCAATTAAGCTCTCCATGGTGACATGGAGAGCTGTTTGTTACGGGACAGGATGTCTCGTTTGCAGCCGGGGGACAGGACGTTCATCCATTTGTTGTCTTCGGGAGTAGGAAATGAAGCCTTTTTTGCGCTGGTGTTTCGTTGCGACAGCTATCACGCTGGCCGGATGCAGCAACTCTGCCTGGCGTAAGAACGAAGTATTAGCGGTGCCATTGCAGCCTACGCTGCAGCAGGAAGTGATTCTGGCACGCATGGAACAAATACTTGCCAGTCGGGCTTTAACCGATGACGAACGCGCACAGCTTTTATATGAGCGCGGAGTGTTGTATGATAGCCTCGGTCTGAGGGCTCTGGCGCGGAATGATTTTTCACAAGCGCTGGCCATCCGTCCCGATATGCCTGAAGTATTCAATTACTTAGGCATTTATTTAACGCAGGCAGGCAATTTTGATGCTGCCTATGAAGCGTTTGATTCTGTACTTGAGCTTGATCCAACTTACAACTACGCGCACTTAAATCGCGGTATCGCCCTCTATTACGGTGGTCGTTATCGTTTAGCGCAAGATGATCTGCTGGCGTTTTATCAAGACGATCCCAACGATCCTTTCCGTAGCCTGTGGCTCTATATTGCTGAACGCAATTTGGACGAAAAACAGGCCAAAGTGGCGCTACAACAGCGTCTCGAGAAATCGGATAGAGAGCAATGGGGATGGAATATTGTCGAGTTCTACCTGGGCAACATTAGCGAAAAAGAGCTAATGGAACGCCTCAAGGCGGACGCAACGGATAACACCTCGCTCGCTGAGCATCTCAGTGAAACCAACTTCTATTTAGGTAAGTACTACCTAAGTCTGGGGGATAAGGACAGCGCCAAGGCACTGTTCAAGTTAGCGGTTGCTAACAACGTACACAACTACGTTGAGCATCGTTATGCATTGTTGGAATTAGCGCTCTTGGGCCAGGAGCAAGACGACCTGGCAGAATCGGACCAGCAATAGCTGACGAACAACGATCGTCCCATAAACTTTTTAACTAAAGTCATCACCTTCACGGGTGAGGGCGTTTTTGTTCGTTAATCAATCAAATTTGAGCCGGTTCACACTTTTCAATGAAAATTGCAGATCAATTTCACGATGAGTTACGTAGACTGGCCGCCATCAACGAGGCACATGTACTACATGACTGATATCATCGAAACCACTTTTTCTGATCTGGGGCTGCACGCCTCCATCATTCAGGCCCTGAACGATCTGGGCTACGAAAAGCCATCACCAATTCAGGCAGAATGTATTCCACATCTGCTGAATGGCCGCGACGTTCTGGGTATGGCCCAGACCGGTAGCGGTAAAACTGCAGCGTTCTCTCTGCCGCTGCTGAACAACCTCGATCCTGAGCTGAAAGCACCACAAATCCTGGTGCTGGCCCCGACCCGCGAACTGGCGGTTCAGGTTGCTGAAGCCATGACGGATTTCTCTAAACACATGCACGGCGTGAACGTTGTGGCCCTTTACGGCGGCCAGCGTTATGACGTGCAGCTGCGCGCTCTGCGTCAGGGTCCACAGATTGTTGTTGGTACTCCAGGGCGTCTGCTTGACCACCTGAAACGCGGTACCCTGAACCTGTCCGGCCTGAAAGGTCTGGTCCTGGATGAAGCGGATGAAATGCTGCGTATGGGCTTCATCGAAGACGTTGAAACCATCATGGCGCAGATCCCGGCTGAACATCAGACCGCGCTGTTCTCTGCCACCATGCCGGAAGCGATTCGTCGCATTACCCGTCGCTTCATGAAAGATCCTCAGGAAGTGCGCATTCAGTCCAGCGTGACTACTCGCCCGGACATCAGCCAGAGCTTCTGGTCTGTTTATGGCATGCGTAAAAACGAAGCGCTGGTTCGTTTCCTGGAAGCAGAAGACTTTGATGCGGCGATTATCTTCGTTCGTACCAAAAACGCGACCCTGGAAGTGGCTGAAGCGCTGGAGCGCAGCGGTTACAACAGCGCCGCGCTGAACGGGGACATGAACCAGGCGCTGCGTGAGCAGACCCTGGAGCGCCTGAAAGATGGTCGTCTGGACATCCTGATCGCCACCGACGTTGCGGCCCGTGGCCTGGACGTGGAGCGTATCAGTCTGGTTGTTAACTACGACATCCCGATGGACTCCGAATCTTACGTTCACCGTATCGGCCGTACCGGTCGTGCTGGTCGTGCTGGCCGTGCGCTGCTGTTCGTTGAGAACCGCGAGCGTCGTCTGCTGCGCAACATCGAACGCACCATGAAGCTGACGATCCCTGAAGTAGAGCTGCCAAACGCAGATCTGCTGGGCGAGCGTCGTCTGGCTAAATTCGCCGCTAAAGTTCAGCAGCAGCTGGAAAGCAGCGATCTGGATCTGTACCGTGGCCTGCTGGCAAAAATTCAGCCTTCCGCTGAAGAAGAGCTGGACATCGAAACGCTGGCTGCAGCACTGCTGAAAATGGCTCAGGGTGAACGTCCTCTGATCCTGCCACCAGATGCACCGATGCGCCCACGTCGCGAATTCAAAGAGCGTGACGATCGCTTCGAACGTCGTGGCGACCGTAATGACCGTGGCCCACGTGGCGACCGTCCAGAGCGTGGTGGTGAAGATCGTCCACGTCGTGAACGTCGCGATGCTGGCGATATGGAACTGTATCGCATCGAAGTTGGCCGTGACGATGGCGTTGAAGTGCGTCACATCGTTGGCGCTATCGCTAACGAAGGCGACATCAGCAGCCGTTACATCGGTAACATCAAACTGTTCGGGACTCACTCCACCATCGAGCTGCCGAAAGGCATGCCGGGTGAAGTTCTGCAGCACTTTACCCGCACTCGTATTCTGAACAAGCCGATGAATATGCAGCTGCTGGGTGACGCGCAGCCTCGTCCAGAGCGCAGCGGCGAACGCCGTGGCGGTGGCCGTGGTTTCGGCGGCGAGCGTCGTGAAGGCGGTCGTGGTCCACGTCGCGAAGGCGCTGGTGCAGGTGCTGGTCGTAGCTTCAGCGGTGAACGCCGTGAAGGTGGCCGTGGCCCGCGTCGCGAAGACGGAGCTGCAACCGCACGTCGTCGCTTCGGTGATGCATAATTGATCTATAATCTGCCGTCTTATTTTTAAACGGCAGTGATAAAAGCCCCGGTTATTGCAATCGGGGTTTTTTTTATCCCCTTTGTACTCATGTACTGGTACAATGAGCCGCATAAGACAATTTCGTCATGCTCAGTTTTTCAGGGATTCGATATGACAACGTTAACCGCCCCCGGCACAAAGCCTTCGTTAATTGGCGGGGTGATGATCATCGGTGGAACAATCATTGGTGCAGGGATGTTTTCGCTCCCGGTGGTGATGTCGGGGGCCTGGTTCTTCTGGTCGCTGGCCGCGCTGGTCTTTACCTGGTTCTGTATGCTGCATTCCGGGCTGATGATCCTGGAGGCGAACCTGAACTACCGCATCGGTTCCAGCTTCGACACCATCACTAAAGACTTGCTGGGGCGCGGCTGGAATGCGATCAACGGCCTGTCGATTGCGTTTGTGCTTTATATCCTGACTTACGCCTATATTTCGGCCAGTGGCTCCATCCTGCACCATACGTTTTCGGAGATGTCGCTGGACGTGCCGGCTCGCCCGGCGGGGCTAGTCTTTGCGCTGGTGGTGGCGTTTATAGTCTGGCTGAGTACCAAAGCGGTTAGCCGCATGACGGCGATTGTGCTCGGCGCAAAAGTCATTACTTTCTTCCTGACCTTCGGCAGCCTGCTTGGGCACGTCACGCCAGCAACGCTATTTAACGTGGCGGAGAGCAATACCTCCTACACGCCCTATTTATTAATGACGCTGCCGTTTTGCCTGGCCTCTTTTGGCTATCACGGTAACGTGCCAAGCCTGATGAAGTATTACGGCAAAGATCCTCGCACCATTATTCGCTGCCTGGTTTACGGCACGCTGATGGCGCTGGGGCTGTATACCATCTGGCTGCTGGGCACGATGGGGAATATTCCACGCCCTGAGTTTATTGGTATCGCGGAGAAGGGCGGAAACATTGACGTGCTGGTGCAGGCGCTGAGCGGCGTGCTCAACAGCCGAAGCCTGGATCTGTTACTGGTGGTGTTCTCGAACTTTGCGGTGGCGAGTTCATTCCTCGGCGTCACGCTGGGGTTGTTCGATTACCTGGCGGATCTGTTTGGGTTTGACGATTCCGCAATGGGGCGTTTGAAAACGGCGCTGCTGACTTTCGCCCCGCCGATTGTCGGTGGCCTGCTGTGGCCGAACGGCTTCCTGTATGCGATTGGCTATGCGGGACTGGCGGCGACTATCTGGGCGGCCATTGTCCCTGCGCTGCTGGCGAGAAAATCACGTAAACGTTTCGGCAGCCCGAAATTCCGCGTCTGGGGTGGCAAGCCGATGATCGCCCTGATTCTGATCTTTGGCGTGGGCAATGCGCTGGTACACATCCTGTCTACCTTCGACGTCCTGCCGGTTTATAAATAAAGACTAACGGGCCCTCCGAGCCGGGAGGGCCCCACACGACGCTAGCCTAAAAGCTCTTCTTTCACCTGCATTGCCAAATCGAACGAATGTAAGCGCGCCTGATGATCGAAAATCTGGCCGTTAACCATTATTTCATCCGCTTCAGTTTCGCGCAGAACCGACTCCAGGCCGTGACGCACCTTCGCTTTATCCCCTACCAGAGACATGCTCAGCGCCTGCTGAACCCCATATTGCTCAGAGGCAGACCAAAGCTGATGCATATTCTCCACCGGCGGTGGAAGCTGGCCGGTTTCGCCGCGACGGAGGCGAACAAACGCCTGCTGCATGGAAGTAAACAGGAATTCGGCATCGCGGGTGCTGTCTGCCGCCACGATATTGATGCACACCATCGCATAAGGTTTTGCCAGCCGCTCGGACGGTTTGAAATTCTCGCGATAGAGTTGCAGCGCCCGGAACAGCATGTCTGGCGCAAAGTGCGAAGCAAAAGCAAACGGCAAGCCCAGCTGTGCCGCCAGTTGAGCGCCATACAGGCTGGAGCCTAACAGCCAGACCGGCACCTTTTCACCATAACCCGGCACGGGGCGCACATGCGGGTTCGGATCGCGGGCGTCAAACCAGTCCACCAGGTCAGCAACATCCCGGGGGAAGTTATCCACGTCGCCGCTCATATGGCGTCGCAGTGCTCTCATCGTCGGCTGATCGCTGCCCGGCGCACGGCCAAGCCCGAGATCGATTCGCCCAGGATAGAGCGCATTCAGGGTACCGAACTGCTCGGCAATCACCAGCGGGGAATGGTTTGGCAGCATCACGCCGCCGGAACCTAAATGCAGCGTGGTAGTATTCGCGGCCAGATAGCCAATCAGTACCGACGTGGCCGCGCTGGCAATACCAACCATATTGTGGTGTTCCGCCAACCAATAGCGGTGGTAGCCGCGCTTTTCAGCCAGCCGGGCGAGATCCAGAGAGTGGGAAAAAGCCTCCTGCGCCGAGGAGCCTTGAGGGATCGGTGCTAAATCCAGCACCGAGAAAGCAACATTTTTGTCAGTCATAACCGCTCACTTTTGTTACAGCGTAGTCATCAGATTGAAGGTCTTCTTCCAGCCTGGCGCAGGAATACCGCGCCGGCCAGAAAAGCTGCACTCTTAATAGTGCATTAAACGATGACCAAATTTGTTAACAAAGTGAGCTATTATCAGGCCCGAAGCTCCAGCCCGGCGACGCGTCGCCAGTAGCCGTTACAGTCGCTGCGGTTGGCCAGCGGCAGCGGCGCCCCGCCGTTTTCGTTGGCACGAAAGGCATTCAAAATATCCAGCGTCCCTAAGCCCATAGGCGACAGGCGAACGATATCCACCAGCCCTTTCATCGACGTCAGCTCATTGCCGAGGTTATAGACATAGCCGCTCATGGTCTGAATGCCGTTCAGCACAAAGACCTGTTGCTGCTCCTGAGAGCGCATATCCCGGCCATTGGGGTATTTAATGCAGCAAGTTTCGCATTCGTCCTTGGCGCGGTCTTCTGAGCGGGCGGTAAAGCAGCGGGCGGAATAAGCCAGCGGCAGATGGCCATAGCTCAGCACTTCCACTTCGAATTTGTCACGAATACCGAGCTCATCGCACTGGTTGAGCATATTGGCTAACCAGTCGCGGGAAAGCTCGACCGGCATACACCAGCGCATCATGCCTTGTTTTAATAGCAGGCGCAGCGTCACGGCGTTATAGCAGTTGAGCGCATGTCCGGCGACAAACGGCAGTTTGCGATCGGCGGCCATATTCACGCTGCCGATATCATTGGCTTCAATCAGAAAGTCGCCGTTTTCTACATAGCGCTTCAGTTCACCCAATTCGGACGGAGCCTGCACCAGCGCGAGCGTGGAAAGCACCACCTGCTTGCCCTGGCCTGCGAGCATTTTCGCCATATCCAGCCAGTCGCCGACTTTGGTTGCCCGGCGCTTGCTGCATACCGCTTCGCCGAGGTAAATAACATCGGCCCGGCTTTTCGCCGCGGCCTGATAAAACTTTTCCAGCGTCTCTTTCGGCCAATAGTAAAGCACCGGCCCTAATGAATATTTCATGCTTTCCCCTACTGCCATTTGCGGTGATAGGCACCGAGCGTTGTTTGCGTGCCTTCGGCCATAGAACCCAGGGCCTCCATCCAGGCGGGCTGGGCCTGGTAGCCTTTAGGATCGGCCATGCAGCGATCGATGGCCTGGCGCCAGACTTTTGCCACCTGAGTAACATAAGCCGGACTGCGCTGGCGGCCCTCGATTTTCACCGACGCAATATTGGCGGCGAGCAACTCCGGCAGCAGTTCGAGCGTGTTAAGGCTGGTGGGTTCTTCCAGCGCGTGATAAGGCCTGTCGTCAACCAGATAACGCCCTTTGCAGAGGGTGGGATAGCCCGCATTTTCACCGTCTTGATAGCGGTCAATCAGCACGTCGTTGAGGCGGGATTCCAGCCCCTGGGACGTTTGCTGCCAGCGAACAAAACGGGCGGGGGAGCAGGCACCCACGGTATTGGGCGACTCGCCGGTAAGGTAAGACGAAAGATAGCAACGCCCTTCCGCCATAATGCACAGGCTGCCAAAAGCGAAAACTTCCAGTGGCACTGGCGTGACGCGAGCGAGCTGTTTAACCTGATGAATGGAAAGCACGCGCGGTAGCACCACGCGGGCAACATCGAAGTGGCGATGATAGAACCGGATCGCTTCTTCATTGGTGGCCGAAGCCTGCACCGATACATGGCGCTCGATGTGTGGATAGCGTTCAGCGGCATATTCCAGCATGGCTAAATCCGCCAGGATCAGCGCATCGGCACCCAACTGGGCGGCCATATCAACCGCCCGCTGCCAGCGGGAGTAACCGTCCGGGTGGGCAAAAGTATTGATGGCAATATGCAGCTTACGGCCGCGAAGATGCACGTAGCTGACGGCTTCTTGCAGCTTTTTCTCGGTGAAATTAAGACCGGCAAAATGACGCGCATTGGTATCATCTTTCAGGCCGATGTATACCGCATCTGCACCGTTATCGATGGCCGCTTTCAACGCCGGAAGGTTTCCGGCCGGGCAAAGCAACTCCATATTTTATCCTGAATCATAGGGGGCATGAATATATGCCCGCGCTGCACAGGGACGGGCAGCAAAATTGTTAACGAACCGGGATTTTAGTTAACCTGTCGGCGACAATTTTTGATTTGGGGCAGAGAAAGGCGTATTGCTTAGTGTCGCCGTCGCCAATTCAGCCCCGCCGCAACCTGCGGAATTGTTGATTTGGCGCGCCATCGGGAATTGTCGTTATGGCAAAATAGCGGCAAATCTTTTAAAGGAGCTAAACCCGTGTTCGATAAACTGCGTTCTCGCCTGGTTCAGGCTGGTCCTTCTTTGCTGCGGGTTCCGGTCAAGTTAACCCCCTTTGCCGTTAAGCGTCAGGTACTGGAGCAGGTGCTGGGCTGGCAGTTCCGTCAGGCTCTGCAGGATGGCGAGCTGGACTTTCTGGCAGGCCGCTGGCTAAGTATTGAAGTGCGCGATCTGGGCCTGAAGTGGTTTACTTCCGTTGAGGACAATAAGCTGCTGGTGTGCGACGATGCACCTGCAGATGTGAGCTTTAGCGCTGAGGCCAACGATCTGTTGCTGATCGCCGCTCGCAAGCAGGATCCTGATACTCTGTTTTTCCAGCGTCGTCTGGTCATTGAGGGCGACACGGAACTCGGGTTATATGTGAAGAATCTAATGGATGCCATTGAGCTGGATATCATGCCTAAACCGCTGCGTATCCTGCTATTACAGCTGGCTGATTTTGTTGAGGCGGGTTTGAAACACAACGCCGCCCCTGAAAGTAATTCGATAGGTGAGCCATGTTAATTCGTGTAGAAATTCCCATTGATGCTCCCGGCATCGACGCGCTGCTGCGCCGTTCCTTTGAAGGTGAGGGTGAAGCTGAGCTGGTGAAAGCGCTGCGGGAAGACGGGCTGTTAACGCTGGGCCTCGTCGCCACCGACGATGAAGGGCAGGTGATTGGCTACGTGGCCTTCAGCCCGGTCGCGGTAGAAGGTGAAGAGCTACAGTGGGTGGGGCTTGCGCCGCTGGCGGTAGATGAGTCGGTTCGCGGGCAGGGCATTGCCAAACAGCTGGTATACGAAGGGCTGGATTCTCTGAATGAGTTTGGCTATGCCGCCGTGGTCACGCTGGGCTCGCCGGAAATGTACGGTCATCTTGGTTTCCAGCCAGCGGCCCGTTACGGTCTGCGCTGCCGCTGGCCTGGCACCGAAGCGGCATTCCAGGTTCATCCGCTGGCGGATGATGCCCTGAACGGCGTCAGTGGCCTGGTGGAGTATTCTGACCACTTCAACACCGTTTAGCGAGTTTCCCCTTGAAGGCTTGCGAGCAGGTCTTCAAGGGCTATCTTTCCCGCCACCAGCCGCTCTTTCTCGGCCTTGCTCAACTGTTTAATTCGGTATTCGGCCCGCAGCGCCAGCGACCGGTTTCCCACCACCTGGCTAAACACCAAATCCAGCACCCCTTTACCGCGCAGCGCCTTGGCTCCTTTCCCTGACTGATGCTGGGCAAGGCGGCGAGCTATGTCGGTGGTAATGCCGGTATAAAGGCGGTTATCGGGGCAGCGAATTAAATAGAGATACCAGGAAGTCATAGGACGGGCGCATAATTAACATTTGTCGCAGAGTAACACTGTTCAGGATGACGATGGAATCACTCAATGCCATCAGCCGCTGGCTGACAAAACAACATGTTCTGAGCTACTGCGTGGGCAGTGGGCACTCGCTTTGGTGTGCGAACGCGTTTTACATTTTCGACCCGGAACGCGTGGCCTTTTATCTGCTGAGCGAAACTTCATCCCGCCACGGCGAGCTGATTGGGGAGCAGGCCCCGGTAGCCGGGACGATAAACGGCCAGCCCAAAACCGTGGCGCTTATCCGCGGCGTGCAGTTCCGGGGGGAAATTCGGCTGTTGGCGGCAGAAGAAGCGGCTGACTTCCGTATTCGTTACCTGAAGCGTTTCCCGATAGCCAAAGTCATGTCGGCTCCGATGTGGGAAATTCGGCTGGATGAGCTAAAAATGACGGACAACACGCTCGGCTTCGGGAAAAAGCTACACTGGCTACGTGACGAGTAAATTAATTCTCAGGAGGCAGTATGAGTCGTGTTCTGATCGTCGGCGCCACGGGGCTTGTGGGCGGCCATTTGCTCCGCCTGCTTAGTCAGGACTCGCGCATCACCTCGATTGTGGCACCCACCCGCCGCCCGCTGCCGGTAGCGCTGAACAAAGTTGTTAATCCTCACGATCCGCAGCTTTCGGACGCCCTTGCACAAGTCACGGAACCGGTTGATCTCGTCTTTTGTTGCCTGGGGACAACGCTTCGTGAGGCAGGCAGCAAAGAAGCTTTTATCCTCGTCGATTACACGCTGGTGGTGGACACCGCTCTTACGGGCCAGCGGCTTGGGGCCAAACAGATGCTGGTGGTCAGCGCGCTGGGAGCGAACAGTCGCTCGCCGTTCTTCTACAACCGCGTGAAGGGCGAAATGGAAGATGCGTTGATAGCGCAAACCTGGCCTCGTCTGATTCTTGCTCGCCCCTCAATGCTGCTGGGCCATCGCCAGACCCGACGCTTAAACGAAGTCGTCATGCTGCCGATTTTTAAAATGCTGCCCGGCAATCTCAAAGCTATTGAATCGCTGGATGTGGCAAAAGCTCTGCTTTTTGAAGCGTTGAACCCCGTTCGGGAAGGCGTGACGATTCTCAGCTCAGGTCAACTGCGTGAATTAGCCGCGCAATCTTCTGGTGTTTAATCTTTCCCATCGCGCCCGCCGTGCATAATATGGCACGATAAATACTTATCTCGCTAATCAATTTCAGGAAAACGGCTATGCCACTTTCTTCTTCATCTACACCCGAAGCCCGTCCGTTTCCCTGGTGGAAGCCTGCGCTGTTTTTCCTGGTACTGATCGCCGGGCTTTGGTACGTAAAATGGCAGCCATATTACGGCAAAGCCTTTACCGCCGCAGACACTCACAGCATCGGCAAATCTATCCTTGCCCAGGCGGATGCGAACCCGTTCAAAGCCGCGCTGGATTATGCGATGGTCTATTTTCTGGCCGTCTGGAAAGCGGCGGTACTGGGCGTCATTCTGGGATCGTTAATACAGGTACTCATTCCCCGCGACTGGCTGCTGCGTACCCTGGGGCAACAGCGTTTGCGTGGGACGTTCTTCGGTACGTTGTTTTCACTGCCCGGCATGATGTGTACCTGCTGCGCTGCACCGGTGACGGCGGGCATGCGTCGCCAGTCAGTTTCCATGGGCGGGGCGCTAGCCTTTTGGATGGGGAACCCGCTACTGAACCCCGCGACGCTGGTCTTTATGGGATTTGTGCTGGGCTGGCAGTTTGCTTTGGTGCGGTTAGTCGCGGGCCTGGCGACGGTTTTCGGTGTGGCTTTGCTCGTGCAGCGCTGGGTAAAAGATAAGCCGCAAATCATTGAACCAGTCCCTGCCGTTAGCCGTTCGACAGAAGACGGTGCTTTCCTTATTCGCTGGGGAAAAGCACTGTGGCAGCTCTTCTGGAGCACAATCCCTGTCTATATCCTTGCCGTGCTGGTGCTTGGCGCCGCACGTGTCTGGCTGTTCCCCCATGCTGATGGGGTGGTTAGCAATACCCTGTTTTGGGTTATTGCCATGGCGGTTGTCGGCTGCCTGTTCGTGATCCCTACTGCAGCAGAAATTCCTATCGTGCAAACCATGATGCTGGCGGGGATGGGCACGGCGCCGGCGTTGGCGCTGTTGATTACGCTCCCGGCGGTCAGCCTGCCGTCGCTGATCATGCTGCATAAAGCTTTCCCGGCTAAAGCCTTGTGGCTCACCGGTGGGCTGGTAGCGCTAAGCGGCATTATTGTTGGAAGTCTGGCGCTTGTTTGACATTATTTCCTAGTTGCTGATAAATAAAAGCCACGTAGTACGTGGCTTTTTAATGATAAAGACACACCACTAAATAATTGAGAAGATAGTTGTCAAATGTTCAAGGCTAAATATTAAAAGGATTGCAGGTAATCAATATATCCTTTAGCACTTTTTTCCAACTGCTGATCTGACACTTCATATTCAGCGCCATAAAATGCGTAGAATGGCTGATAATCTGCTTCGACATATTTTGCTGTCATTTCAAACGGCAGAAGTATTTCCTGTAATGAATGCTGATAGCGCCCGTCACGGGAAAAATCCTCCTCTTTGATACCGGCGCTTACCGCCAGAGCGAACTTACGGCCTCTGAGCTTATGCCCGCTGGTAGAGCCGTAGGCCCAGCCATAGGTAAAGACCTCATCCAGCCACTGTTTTAACAACGGAGGACTGTTAAACCAGTACAACGGAAATTGCAGAATAATTTTATCGTGCTGTTCAATCAGTTTTTGCTCGCGCTCCACATCAATAACGCCATCAGGATAAGCCTGATAAAGATTGTGGACGGTATATAACTCTGGATGATTTTCTAATTCGCTGACCCAACGCTTATTAATTTTAGACTCATTAATATTCGGATGAATAACAACAATTAATGCCTTCATGGTTTATTCCTCTTGAGATGACTGCTCATCGGCGTTTATTTGATGTTTGCATCATAGGGAGCTTTAAATTAAAGTACAATACTGTCATTGTTGATATGTACTATACCAAAGGATAGTGTGATGAGTGAAAAAGCTGTGCCGGATTCCTGCGCATTTATGGGCGACACGGGCTTTGCCTACACGCTGTCGCTGGTGAATGGGAAATACAAAATGATCATTCTCTATGCGCTGGCGGAACATAAGCCGGTGATTCGTTTCAACGAGCTCAAACGCTGCATTGAAACTATTTCTTTCAGAACGCTCAGCCTGACGCTGAAAGAGCTGGAGAGTGACGGGCTGATTATTCGGGACGAATACCCGCAAATCCCACCCAAGGTGGAGTACAGCCTTTCAGAGCGCGGTAAGTCGCTGATCCCGGTGCTGGATATGATGTGTGAATGGGGAAACGTGCATCGCCATGATGTGATGAAGTGAAGCTTCCCGCAGGCTGGCGGGAAGCCTGATTTTAACGCAGGTGATGAACGACCTGGTTGCTGCTGCCGCGCCAGATAAGCGCCGGATCTTTTAAATCCTGAACAAACTTGCCGTCCACCAGGACGTTGATTAACGCCACTACTTCCTGCTGCGCGGTGTTCAGCTCATCAAGCTTGTACCCCGTCCACACCCAGATGTCCTTGCCCGGGCATTCGGCACGCACGCGTTTCACCAGCTTTAGAATCTCCGGCACGTTCTGCGGATGCAGCGGATCGCCGCCTGAAAGCGAGATCCCCTGGCGCTTAACGCGGGTATCGTTCAGGTCGGCAATAATGCGGTCGGCCATTTCTGCGGTAAACGGCATGCCCGAGTTCACGCGCCAGGTGCTTTTGTTGTAGCAGCCGGGGCATTCATGCACGCAGCCTGAGACAAACAGCGTGCAGCGAGTGCCGGGGCCGTTGACGATGTCAACGGGGTAGTATTGATGGTAATTCATAGTATTGGCCTGATTGCCCTCACCTCGACCCTCTCCCAAAGGAGAGGGAGAAAACCAGCGTGGGGCGTAACTATATACACAAATAGTCCCCTCTCCTTGAATCGAGGGAGAAAACGAGCGCGTGGCGTAAGTATTTACACAGACAGTTCCCTCTCCCCTTAGGGGAGAGGGTTAGGGTGAGGGGAGTTCGCTTTATGGCTTAACCGATCTGCCCGTTACCCAGGTGCTTCACGCGACGCTTAACTTCTTCCTGCTTGCCGGCGTTGAAAGGACGTGCATCCGGGCTGCCGAGATAACCGCAAACCCGGCGAGTGACGGACACGCGCGCCGCATCATGGTTACCGCATTTCGGGCAGGTAAAGCCTTTGCTGGTGCATTCGAACTCGCCGGTGTAGCCGCACTCGTAGCATTCATCGATTGGCGTATTGGTGCCGTAGTAAGGCACATGCTTGTAGCTGTAATCCCACACGTCTTCGAGCGCCCGCAGGTTATGCTGGATGTTTGGGTATTCGCCGTAGCAAATGAAGCCGCCGTTAGCCAGTGGTGGATACGGTGCCTCGAAGTCGATTTTGTCGTAAGGATTTACCTTTTTCTCCACGTCGAGGTGGAAGCTGTTGGTGTAGTAGCCTTTATCCGTCACGCCAGGCACGACGCCGAATTCGGCGGTATCCAGACGGCAGAAGCGGTCGCACAGATTCTCACTTGGCGTGCTGTAAAGGCTAAAGCCGTAGCCGGTTTCTTCTTTCCAGCTGTCGGTGGCTTCGCGCAGGCGAGCCACAATGGCAACGGCTTTCTCGCGAAGGGCTTCGCTGTCGTACACATGCTGGTTACCGAACAGGGCATTCACCGTTTCATGGATGCCGATGTAGCCCAGGGAAATAGACGCCCGGCCATTTTTAAAGATCTCAGACACGTCGTCATCGGCCTTCAGGCGCACGCCGCAGGCGCCTTCCATATAAAGAATAGGGGCCACGCGAGCTTTGACGCCTTCCAGGCGGGCAATGCGGGTCATCAGCGCTTTACGCGCCAGTTGTAAACGATCGTCCAGCAGTTTCCAGAAGGTGATTTCATCCCCTTTGGCTTCCAGCGCAATGCGCGGCAGGTTCAGGCTGATCACGCCGAGGTTGTTACGCCCGTCGTGGATCTGCTCGCCGTTTTCTTCATATACGCCGAGGAAGCTGCGGCAGCCCATTGGCGTTTTAAACGATCCGGTCACTTTCACTACCTGATCGTAATTAAGAATGTCCGGGTACATGCGTTTGGACGCGCATTCCAGCGCCAGTTGCTTAATGTCGTAGTTGGCGTCGCCGAACTTATGATTCAGGCCGTCCTTGATTGCAAAGACCAGTTTTGGGAACACCGCGGTCTTGCGATTTTTACCCAGCCCGGCGATGCGGTTGCGCAGAATCGAGGTCTGGATCAGGCGTGATTCCCAGCTGGTACCGAGGCCAAACCCAAAGGTGACAAACGGCGTCTGCCCGTTGGCGGTGTGCAGGGTATTCACTTCATATTCAAGGGACTGGAAGGCGTCGTAACACTCTTTCTCGGTGCGGGAGTGTGCGTATTCCTCAGCATTGGGGATCTGCCACTCTTCGGCAATTTTACGGTGCTTGTTAAAACTTTCTGTGACAAACGGGGCCAGCACTTCGTCGATACGGTTAATGGTGGTTCCGCCGTAAATGTGGCTGGCAACCTGGGCGATGATCTGCGCCGTAACCGCCGTTGCGGTAGAGATAGATTTCGGCGGTTCGATCTCGGCGTTACCCATTTTAAAGCCGTGGGTCAGCATGCCTTTGAGATCGATAAGCATGCAGTTGAACATCGGGAAAAACGGAGAATAGTCGAGATCGTGATAGTGAATATCGCCGCGCTCGTGTGCGAGCACCACGTCGCGCGGCAGCAGGTGCTGCTTGGCGTAGTGCTTGGCGACAATCCCGGCCAGCAGGTCGCGCTGGGTTGGGATTACTTTACTGTCTTTGTTGGCGTTCTCGTTGAGCAGGGCGGAGTTAGTCTGCTCAACCAGGCCGCGAATTTCCTGGTTCAGGCGGCCACGCTTCTCGCGCTCAATATCACGGTCATGGCGGTACTCAATATAGGCGCGCGCCAGCTGCTTGTAATTTCCGGCCATAAGCTGGTTTTCCACGGCGACCTGGATCTCGCCGATGTCGACCTGGCTGCGGCCGGCCATCTGCTGACTGACGACATCTGCGACGGTGGCGCAATAGTCCGCGTCATCGACTCCCGCTGCTTTAGCTGCACGCAGAATGGCTTCTCTGATGCGCTCTGAAGTGAAAGGTACTTTGCACCCGTCTCTTTTCATCACATGCGGTGTCATGATTTCTCCATTTATTTTTAGGTTATCCACAAAGGGCTGGGCGTATTCGGCGGCGTGTAGCCATTTGTCCTGTCAAAAGTTCCCGAAAGTGAGCCCTTTTTATCCACAGATAATCCCCAAACTTATCCTGAGGATGCTGTCGTTATCGTAGTTGATAAATACAACATGTAGGGCCGGGATGCATTCTAAGTTCTATATATAGTGATTTGCATCAAACATGTTTGCGATTTTATTGATTCAGAACAAAGTAAATCAGGGGCAGTAGAAACGGCGGGCATTGCCTATTGGAGGGAAATTATCCGATTAATTTTTCGTATAAATATTCTACAAATACCCGAATCTTTGGCGGGATTTTTCCTCCGGCATACTTTACCCAGAGCTGCTGCGGCTCGGTGGCCGAATCCTGCAAAATTGCCTGTAATTTTCCTTCGGCTATAGGACGGGTGAGATACCAGTCGGCGAGATAAACGATCCCCATGCCGGACAGCGCGGCATCCACCAGAGAATCCGGCGAGGTGGAGATAAACCAGGACGAAGGCTCATCAAACAGCGTTTCGTTATTCATCCATTGCTGAAGGCGCCCGGTGCCAGAGTTGCGGTGGATAAGGCAGCGATGCTCCGCGAGATCTTCTGGCGTTTGTGGCGTTCCGTGCCGGGCTAAATAGGCCGGTGACGCCGCCGTCATCATTTGGGAGGTATACAGTTCTCGGGCGACCACGCGGTTATCTCTTACCGTGCGGTGGCCGATGGCCACATCAATGCGTTCGCCAATAAGGTTGACGCTGCGAGCTTCCATCGACAGCTCAAAGCGAATCAGCGGGTAGCGCCGCTGGAATTCCGCCAGGATCGGCATCAGGCAGTGGCGACCAAAGCCTGGGATCACGCTGACGCGCAGCAGCCCCGAAGGCTCCGCTCCTGGATTAACCAGCGCCTGGTTCAGCGCCTGCCAAAGCGGTGCGACCTCATCGCGTAACGCAGTGCCTTCTTCGGTCAGCACCACAAAGTGCGTATTGCGCACAAAGAGCACGATGCCCAGCCGCTGTTCAAGCTGGCGAATACTTTTGCTCACCGCCGCGGGCGTAATACCCAGCTGACGGGCTGCCTCGGAAAAACTCTCGCAGTCTGCCGCCGCCAGAAAAGCGGGAATGAGCCGATGAACGTCTGCGGAAAGCATCATGCTTGTAACCTTTAGTTGAAACAGATGTGCCATGTTATGGACTACAGGTAAGCCCTGTCATCTGAAAAGATAGCCTCATCCCAAAAATGAGGTCTGAAAGATGAATAAAATATTAGTGCTGGCGGCACATCGCGCCCCTGAAGAATCCCGTATTAACCGCGCTGGCGTTACGGCCCTGAAAAGTATCGCAGGCGTAACCGTGCACGAGCTTAAGCGTGAGTACCCGGATCACCAGATTGACGTTGAGCGTGAACAGGCGCTGCTGGTGGAACATGATGCGATTGTGCTGATGTTCCCGTTCTGGTGGTACAGCTCCCCGGCAATCCTCAAGGACTGGCAGGATCAGGTGCTAACCTTCGGCTTTGCCTACGGGACTAACGGCACCGCGCTGCACGGCAAAAAGCTGATGGTGATGACGTCGACGGGCGGTGCGGCAGAAGCTTATCGTGCAGGCGGTGCAAACCGCTACACGGTGGAGGAGCTGCTGCTGCCGTTCCACGCGATGGCGAATAAGACCGGTATGATCTGGCAGACGCCTGCGCTTATTCAGGGAGCGAATACGATTACGGAAGCGCTGATCGATGAGGGCGTTAACGGCTGGCTAAGCCGGATTCAGGCGCTGAAAGGGTGATTTTGACCCTCACCCTAACCCTCTCCCAGAGGGAGAGGGAATAAAAATTTCCCGCCGCCTGTTTTCTCCCTCTCCCAGAGGAAGAGGGAATAAAAATGTCCCGCCGCCTGTTTTCTCCCTCTCCCAGAGGAAGAGGTAATAAAAATGTCCCGCCGCCTGTTTTCTCCCTCTCCCAGAGGAAGAGGGAATAAAAATGTCCCGCCGCCTGTTTTCTCCCTCCCCCAGAGGAAGAGGTAATAAAAATGTCCCGCCGCCTGTTTTCTCCCTCTCCCAGAGGAAGAGGTAATAAAAATGTCCCACCGCCTGTTTTCTCCCTCTCCCTGTGGGGAGAGGGCCGGGGTGAGGGGCGCTTTTCCAGACTAACGCTTAATCCAGTACACAGCTTCAAACGGCCTCAGGCTCATCTCCGCAGGCTTCGGTGCGGCATCAGCATAGTTGCTCATCAGCACTTCCCATTCGCCTTCGTGCCCTTCCAGCTGCAGCCATTGCGCTTCCGCGCTAAGGTTCGCGGCAACCACCAGCGTCTGGCCTTCATGTTGACGGCTGTAGCTCCACACCAGCGGGTGCTCCGGCAGCAGATCCTGATAATTGCCCCAGGTCAGCACCGGCTCCGTCTTACGCAGCTTGATCAATTGCTGGTAGGTATAGAAGACCGACTCTTTGTCTTCCAGCGCTGCTTCAGCGTTGACAGTCTGGTAGTTATCGCACAGCCCAATCCACGGTGTACCTTCGCTAAAGCCTGCATTACTGCCTGCATCCCATTGCATAGGCGTGCGGCTGTTATCGCGTGACTTGCTGGCGAGAATAGCCATCAGCGTGTCGCTGTCGCGCCCAAGGGTTCGCAGCTCGGCAAACATATTGAGGCTTTCTACGTCGCGGTACTGATCGATGCTGGAGAAATGCGGGTTGGTCATCCCAATCTCTTCTCCCTGATAGATGTACGGCGTGCCTTGCATACCGTGCAGAACCATCGCCAGCATCTTCGCGGAGGTGGTTCGCAGCTCGCCTTCGTGGCCAAAACGGGAAACTATGCGCGGCTGGTCGTGGTTACACCAGAACAGCGCGTTCCAGGCGACGTTATGCATACCCTGTTGCCAGTGGTTGAAGATGGACTTCAGCTCCACGTAGTCAGGTTTTGCCAGCGTCCATTTCTCACCGCCAGGATAATCCACCTTGAGGTGATGGAAGTTAAAGGTCATCGACAGCTCGCTGCCGTCGAGGGCACCGTATTTCTGGCAGTTATCCAGCGAGGTGGAGGACATCTCGCCGACGGTCATCAGGCCAAGCGGCTTAAAGGCATCGCGGCTGAATTCCCGCAGGTACTCGTGAACCCGTGGGCCATCGGTGTAAAAACGACGCCCGTCACCGCCGTTCACGTCATTTGGGAACGTCTGATCTTTTGATACCAGGTTAATCACGTCGAGACGCAGGCCGTCCACGCCGCGGTTGGCCCAGAACTCGCAAACCTTTTTCAGCTCGGCGCGAACCGTCGGGTTTTCCCAGTTGAGGTCTGCCTGCTCAGGCGCGAAAAGGTGCAGGTAGTATTGCCCGGTCTCCGCCTGCCACTGCCAGGCATTGCCGCCAAACTTCGAACGCCAGTTGTTCGGCAGAATATCCGGCGTGCCGTCGCGCCAGATATAGAACTCGCGGTACGGGCTGTGTTTATCCTGCGCCTGCTTGAACCAACCGTGCTCCGTGGAAGTGTGGTTAAACACCATATCCAGCACCAGGC
Organism: Amanita fuliginea; assembly: GCA_023014435.1. Taxonomy (NCBI): domain Eukaryota; kingdom Fungi; phylum Basidiomycota; class Agaricomycetes; order Agaricales; family Amanitaceae; genus Amanita; species Amanita fuliginea. The sequence continues at coordinate 4,127,776 of JAEBUQ010000004.1, forward strand.
GAATACCGCGCTGGTGGGCTTCGGCAACCAGCAAATCAAAATCTTCCAGCGTGCCGTAAGTCGGATCTATCGCACAGTAGTCAGCGACATCGTAGCCGTTATCTATCTGAGGCGAGACGTAAAACGGCGTCAGCCAAATGGCATCTACGCCCAGCGTCTTGAGGTAATCCAGACGTTTAATCACGCCCTTCAGATCGCCGGTACCGCTGCCGGTCGTATCCTGGAAACTCTTCGGGTAAATCTGGTAGATGACGCCGTTTTGCCACCACGGAGGAGTGATATTCATAGCGAGTTCCTGCTAGCTGAAGGGGCGGAATTGCCCCATAAACTGATGACAAACTTCGGCAGTAGAAAGAACCTTCAGTGCCATCAAAAATAAATAAGGAAAATCAACGGGCTGATTTTCAGCTGATAACCCACAAAGCGAGAAAAAGTCACTTTGCTCTGACGAAAAGGGGGCATTTCTGCCCCCGATCTATCTCACTACACCACCAGCAGCGTGCCCTGGCGGAATTTACGCTTGTAGACGATAGAGGTCAGGATAATCGGCACAATCACCGCGATAACAATCGCAATGGCGTAGACGCCCCAGAACTTAGGCTGAATGGACAGGATGCCCGGCAGACCGCCGACGCCAATCCCGTTCGCCATCACGCCGTTCAGGCCGCACAGCAGGCCAGCCAGGCCGGAACCGACCATCGCACACAGCATCGGGAAGTGGTACTTCAGGTTGATCCCGTACATGGCCGGTTCGGTTACGCCGAGGTAGGCCGAAATAGCTGCCGGGACGGAGATTTCACGTTCGTTCTGCTTGCGGCTGCAAATAATAATGCCGACAACTGCAGAAGCTTGCGCGATGTTGGACAACGCAATCAGTGGCCAAACAGGTGTCCCGCCCAGGCTCTGGATCATCTGCATGTCGATGGCGAGCGTGGTCTGGTGAACGCCGGTAATCACCAATGGTGCATACAGGAAACCAAACAGCGCGGCGCCAATAGGGGCGAAGCTGCCGGTCATCAGGTGGCGAACAGCGAACGCCACGCCGTCGCCGATCATACGGCCAAACGGCCCGATGACGGTGTGCGCCAGGAAGACGGCCAGGATCAGAGAACATACCGGCACGATAACCAGATAAAGGTAATCTGGCACGATGCGTTTCATTCGCGTTTCAATGAAGCCGAGTGCCAGGCCTGCCAGCAACGCAGGGATAACCTGCGCCTGGTAACCGACTTTCTCAATGGTGAACCAGCCGAAGTTCCACACTTCCGGGATCTTGGTGCCCAGCTCGTAAGCGTTCATCAGCTGCGGGGAGACCAGCGTAACGCCCAGCACGATGCCGAGGATCGGTGTGCCGCCCATTTTCTTCACCGCAGACCAGCAAATGCCCACTGGCAAATAGAAGAAGATCGCTTCACCAATCAGCCACAGGAAGTCATACACGGTTTTCAGCGCCGGGTACATCTGGGCAAGGGTTTCCCCGTTGCTCATCGGCAGGTCGCCAATGACGTTACGGAAGCCGAGGATCAAACCCCCGCTGATCAGCGCTGGCAGCAGCGGGAAGAAGATCTCTGCAAAGTGAGAGATCAGCTGCTCGTGCCATTTCATGTTTTGACGAGCCGCCGTTTTGGCCTGCTCTTTGTCGGCGGAGTCCAGCCCTGTAGTGGCAATCAGCGCTTTGTAGTAATCATCCACATCGGTACCGATAACCACCTGGAACTGGCCGGCATTGGTAAAGCAGCCTTTCACCATCGGCAGGTTTTCGATCTCTTTAGGATGGGCATTTTCGGGATGGTTAAGCACAAAACGCAGTCGGGTAATGCAGTGGCTGACGGTGGCGATATTCTCGCGTCCGCCAACCAGTTCGATCAGTTTGTCGATGTCTTGTTGTTTTACTTTGCTCATAAGTAACACCCTGGGTAGGAGGTAATGACCTGTTGTAAGGGTAGCCAGGTTTCTAATTTGCGAAAATGGGAACGTTCCCGAAACCGGGCGAAGATCACAAAATCCCGTTCAGGGGAGGTTTTATTGCAGGTGACTAGGGATGACGATCTGCCGCAGCTGTTGGCTTTGAGAAATCTGCCCGATCAGCTGCAAAGCCGCGGCGCGACCGGCTTCGGCGTAGCCTGGGTCAACGGTGATGATTTCAGGGTGCAAGAATTTCATCAGCGGCGTGTTCCCCACGCTCGCCAGTTGAATATCGCTGCGGTTTTGCTGCTGGAGGTATTTGCTTGCGCCCAGCGCCAGGGTATCGGTGGCGCACAGCAGGGCGGTGGTTTTTGGGGTCAGAACTTCAACCACATGCTCGTAACCCTGTTTCATCGCCAGACCGGGCAGGGCGGCATTCGGAACAATATCGTGGTCACGGCAAAAAGCGAGATAGGCATGGTGACGGCGGTAACCGGTGGTAACGTCGCCGTGCGGCACGCCCAGGAAGCTGATATCGCGGTGGCCCTGCTGATAAAGCGTAGACATCAGGATGTGAATTGAGCCTTCATCGTCATAACACACCGAAGCGAAGCCGCTGGCATCGCGCGCCATCAGTACCAGCGTGGAACGCCACGGCTGCAGCACTTTCTCGTTGATACCCGTGAAGCCGAACAGAATCACGCCGTCGATATTACGGCGGCGCAGCATGCCGAGATGCTCCTCAACCATCTCTGGTGAGAACTGGCTTTCCATCATGATCGGGTCATAGCCCTGCTCGTAAAGACAAGGCAGCATGGTTTGCACCGCCAGATTTTCCGACAGGGAGTCCAGGCGGGTCACAATAATGGCGACGACTTTGTCGCTTTGCCCGCGCATCGCACGCGCCGAGCGGGAGGGAGAAAACTCATGCTGCTGCATTACCGCTTCAACCCGTTCCCGCGTGCGGGCGCTGACGCCGCTTTCATTGTTCAATACGCGAGAGACGGTAGATTTCCCCACGCCGCTCAGGCGGGCAATATCTTTGATGGTAAGGCGACTTTGCATGGCAGTTCTTTTCCCTGGAGGTCACGGTGCAAATTGGCTGGTTAGACAATGGCGGCTGGCCCTTTTCCCTTTGGGACACGAATGCAGTGATTGTCACTCGTTTGCCACCAACCTGTAATCCGGATTATTTAGAATATACTTACCAGGATTAAAATTTTAACGCTCTATCCCGTTCCCGATATGGGCAAAATCTGGTTTACAGACGGTTTAGTTTTACGGGCGTAGTATACCTGGCATTCTCATTATGCCAGAAGGCGTAATGCTATTTTTCTTTCAACGCTACCGGAGATGACATGGAACCCGATCCCAGTCCTCACCCTGAAGTAACAGGAATTTTCCGGTAAGCCACAGGTTAACGCCCGCTGCCTTACCGGTTTTGTAAGGCAGTGACGACCGCTCTCTTTTACGTCCCTGCTTATTGATGATCTCCTGCCTGGTGCTGCTTTGTTGCGCCTGCAGGAAACTTAGGTACCGCTCAAGACGGTGCTAAGGACGTTTATGCAATTCAAAAACCTCACACGCCAGCTGATGTCTCAACTGAGCCGCCACCTGCCGCGCCGCCTGGTGCAGCGCGATCCTATGCCTGACGGGAAAGTGGTAGCGAAGGCCGCTGATATTCCAGCGACGCTGACTCAAGCCTGCCTGAAATATGCCGCCGCCAGCGAAGAGCAGCTCTACGTTGAGTTTGGCAGCCACCCGGAAGGGCTGGACGCTCGCGAAGTCGAAAAAGCGCGTGAAACCCACGGCCTGAACCAGATCCCGGCCCAGAAACCCGCGCCGTGGTTTGTGCATCTCTGGGTTTGTTACCGCAACCCGTTCAACCTGCTGCTGACGGCGCTGGGGATTTTCTCCTACGCCACGGAAGATGATCTGTTCGGCGCCAGCGTCATCGCGCTGATGGTGGTGATTTCCACGCTGCTGAACTTCATCCAGGAAACTCGCTCCACCCGCGCGGCGGATGCGCTGAAGGCGATGGTGAGCAACACCGCAACCGTGCTGCGCGTGATCAACGATCAGGGCGAATATGCCTATGTCGAAGTTCCGCTGGACCAGCTGGTGCCAGGTGACATTGTTAAGCTTGCTGCGGGTGACATGATCCCAGCCGACTTGCGCGTGATGCAGGCGCGTGATCTGTTTGTTGGCCAGGCGTCGCTGACCGGGGAATCGCTGCCGGTCGAGAAAGTCGCCATCAGCCGTCAGCACGACCAGCACAACCCGCTGGAGTGCGACAACCTCTGCTTTATGGGCACCAACGTGGTGAGCGGCACCGCGCTGGCGATGATTATCGCCACCGGCGGCAACACCTGGTTCGGCCAGCTTGCCGGGCGTGTCACCCAGCAGGAAAGCGAACCTAACGCCTTCCAGCGCGGGATCAGCCGCGTAAGCTGGCTGCTGATCCGCTTTATGCTGGTGATGGTTCCTGTGGTGCTGCTGATTAACGGCTTCACCAAAGGCGACTGGTGGGAAGCGGCGCTGTTCTCGCTCTCCGTTGCCGTCGGCCTGACGCCGGAAATGCTGCCTATGATTGTGACCTCCACGCTGGCGCGCGGGGCGGTCAAACTGTCGAAGCAAAAAGTCATTGTGAAACACCTGGATGCTATCCAGAACTTTGGCGCGATGGACATCCTGTGTACCGATAAAACCGGCACCCTGACGCAGGACCGCATCGTGCTGGAAACCCACACCGATATCTTCGGTGAGCAAAGCGATCGCGTGCTGCATACCGCCTGGCTGAACAGCCACTATCAAACCGGCCTGAAAAACCTGCTCGACGTAGCGGTACTGGAAGGTGTCGATGCCGATCACGCTCGTACGGCGGTTGCCCGCTGGCACAAAATAGATGAAATTCCTTTTGATTTTGACCGTCGCCGCATGTCGGTTGTGGTCTCCGAGCAGGCCGACGTGCATCAGCTTATCTGCAAAGGCGCGTTGCAGGAGATCCTCAACGTCTGTACCCACGTGCGCCACGGCGATGAAATTGTGCCGCTCAGCGAAGGGATGCTGACGCGCATTCGCAGCGTAACCGACTCGCTAAACAGCCAGGGTCTGCGCGTGGTTGCCGTTGCCACCAAATTCCTGCCAGCCCGCAGCGCAGACTACAGCCGCGTGGATGAGTCCGACCTGATCCTCGAAGGCTACATTGCCTTCCTCGATCCGCCGAAAGAAACCACCGCTCCGGCGTTAAAAGCGCTGAAAGCCAGCGGTATTGCGGTGAAAATCCTGACCGGCGACAGCGAACTGGTCGCGGCGAAAGTATGCCGTGAAGTCGGCCTGGAAGTGGGCGACCTGATTATCGGCAGCGACATCGAAGAGATGAGCGATGACGAGCTGGCGCGCGTGGCGCTGCAAACCACGCTGTTTGCCCGCCTGACGCCGATGCACAAAGAGCGCATCGTTCGCCTGCTGCGCGGTGAAGGCCATGTCGTGGGCTTTATGGGCGACGGCATCAACGATGCCCCGGCCTTGCGCGCGGCGGATATCGGTATTTCCGTCGATGGTGCGGTGGATATCGCCCGTGAAGCTGCCGACATCATCCTGCTGGAAAAAAGCCTGATGGTGCTGGAAGAGGGTGTGATCGAAGGGCGTCGTACCTTTGCCAACATGCTCAAGTACATCAAAATGACCGCCAGCTCCAACTTCGGCAACGTCTTCAGCGTGCTGGTGGCCAGCGCCTTCCTGCCGTTCCTGCCGATGCTGCCGATTCACTTACTGATTCAGAACCTGATGTACGATATCTCGCAGGTCGCGATCCCGTTTGATAACGTTGATGATGAGCAAATCAAGCAGCCACAGCGCTGGAACCCGGCCGACCTGGGCCGCTTTATGGTGTTCTTCGGGCCGCTCAGTTCCATCTTCGATATCGTGACCTTCGGCGTGATGTGGTGGATTTTCAAAGCCAATTCCCCGGAAGCGCAAACGCTGTTCCAGTCCGGCTGGTTCGTGGAAGGCCTGCTGTCGCAGACGCTGATTGTGCACATGATCCGTACCCGCCGCATTCCGTTCCTGCAAAGCCGCCCGGCCTGGCCGCTGATGGTCATGACGCTGCTGGTGATGGCGCTCGGGATTGCGCTGCCGTTCTCCCCGCTGGCGGAATATCTCCACCTGCAGGCGCTGCCGCTGAGCTACTTCCCGCTGCTGGTGATCATCCTGGCGGGCTACATGATGCTGACTCAGGCGGTAAAAGGCTTCTATAGCCGCCGCTACGGCTGGCAGTAATCCCAAAAAATGGCGAGATGTGATCCACGTCTCGCCGCCGCCTTGCTGAAAAATCCTTCACGTGATAACAGATTGTTTTTGCTGTTTTCTGGCCCGTCACGTGAAAGGATTATCTATGTTCAAATCGCTTCGTTTCAGCCTGCTGGCCGCAGGTATCGCCGTTGCCTGCCAGGCGCAGGCCGCTCCCGCAGGGGATCTCCCGTTAATGCCCTGGCCGCAGCAGGTCGAACTCCCGGCCACCCAGGGCAGCCTGCCGCTGACTAACGCCGTGTCTATCGCCATTAGCGGCGATAAGCTCGACGGGGCCATTGATCGCTGGCGGCAGCGTATCAGCCTGCAAACCGGGTGGCAGCTTCAGCCCGCGGCTGCGCAGCCGGCAAAACCCACGATTGCTATTCAAATCAAACAAGCCGTTGATCCGCTGCCTGAAGCAGACAGCGACGAAAGCTATGCCTTAAGCGTGACGGCAGACGGCGTGAAGCTCACCGCTAATACGCGGTTTGGCGCGATGCGCGGCATGGAGACCGTGCTGCAGCTGATTCAAAATGGCCCGCAAAACACGTCGATTCCTTATGTAGACATCAAAGATGTCCCGCGTTTCCCGTGGCGCGGGCTGCTGCTTGATTCGGCCCGCCACTTTATGCCGGTGAACGACATTCTGCGTCAGCTGGATGGGATGGCCGCCGCCAAGCTGAACGTCTTCCACTGGCACCTGACGGACGATCAGGGCTGGCGCTTTGCATCGACCCATTATCCGAAGCTGCAGCAGCTGGCGAGCGACGGGCAGTTCTACACCCAGGCGCAAATGAAGCAGGTGGTACGCTATGCCACCTCGCTGGGCATTCGCGTGGTGCCGGAAATCGACCTGCCGGGCCACGGCTCAGCGCTGGCTGTCGCTTACCCGGAACTGATGAGCGCGCCGGGCCCATACCAGATGGAGCGCAACTGGGGCGTTCTGAAGCCGCTGCTGAATCCGGCTAACGAAGCGGCCTATAAATTTGTCGATACGCTGATTGGCGAAGTTACCGCCATTTTCCCCGACAGTTACTTGCATATCGGCGGCGATGAGGTGGATGATACCCAATGGAAAGAAAACGCCGCCATCCAGCAATTCATGAAGCAGCACAACCTGGCCGACTCCCACGCGCTGCAAACGTACTTCAACCAGCGGCTGGAGAAGATCCTCGAGAAACATAAGCGCCAGATGATGGGCTGGGACGAGATTTATCACCCGGATCTGCCGAAGAACATTTTGATCCAGTCCTGGCAGGGGCAGGATTCGCTGGGGGCGATCGCGGCCAACGGCTACAAAGGCATTCTGTCCACGGGCTTTTACCTCGACCAGCCGCAGTCCACCGCCTACCACTACCGCAATGAAGTCCTGCCGGTTGGGTTAAACAATGTGGATCACATCCGCGAGGCCGACAGCGCACAGAGCTGGTTCTTCAGCATGCCTCGCCTGAAAGGCAGCGCGGTAGAAGGCAGCTTTACGCTGGTGAAAAGCGACGGCGGCTGGCGCGGCTTTATCGACTTCAAGGGCAAGTCCCGCCGCGAAGTTCACGACATAAAATGGCTGAACCCGACTCAGGTGACCTTCACGGTGGATACCTGGATGGGGGAAACGCGCCCGGTGGTGACGCTGGAAAACGACAAGCTGAACGGCTACTTCCTGGTAGGCAACGTGCGCTATCCGGCGACCGGGCAGAAGCTCGAAGGCATCCCGGACGGCAAACAGCCTGTGGTGCCAACCGAAGCGCAGATGAGCAATATCCTCGGCGGCGAGGCGGCGCTGTGGGCGGAAAACGTGATCTCCCCGCTGCTGGACATCAAGCTCTGGCCGCGTACCTTTGCCGTGGCCGAGCGGCTGTGGTCGGCTAAAGACGTCACCGACGTGGACAACATGTACCAGCGTATGCAGGCCATTGATGCCTGGTCCACGGTGTCCGTTGGCCTGCGCCAGCACACCGAATCCGTTACGCAGCTCACTCGTCTGGCCGGTACGCCGGAGATCATGCCGCTGCAAATTTTGGCCCAGGCCATTGAACCAGCGCAGTATTACACGCGCCAGCACCTGAAATTCCAGGCGGGGAATTACAACCACTTTGAGCCGCTGAACCGCTTTGCCGATGCGCTTGGGGCGGAAAGCTGGCAGGTCAGGGCGATTAACGGTTGGGTAGATAAGCTGATTGCCGACAGGGAAGACGGGAACAGTGCGGAAGCGCTGCGCCATATCTTCACCCGCTGGCAAAACAATACCCCGGACGTGCTGGCGCTGATCGACGGCAACTACGTGCTAAAACCGCTCAAGCCGGTTGCCGAAGACGTGGACAAGCTCGCCGGGCTGGGCTTAAGGCTGACGGATTTGGTGGCGAAACAAGGTTCGCTCAGCGATGACGAGCTGAAAACTATTCAGGCTCAGCTGGATGCTGCGGCGCAGACTCGCGATGAAGTGGTGATTGCCGCGGTGTATCCGCTGGAAAAACTGCTGCGGGCTGTGGTGAAGTAAGCAGAAAATGGCCCCGTGAAAACGGGGCCAGAAGCAAAGCGCGGCGGCGAACTAGCGGCGAACGGCGATAGCTTCGATTTCGATTTTTACGTCTTTCGGCAGACGAGCTACTTCAACACAGGAGCGAGCCGGGAAGGTCGCATTATGTTCGTTGAAGAAGGCTTCGTAGGTGGCGTTCACGGTCGCGAAATCGTTCAGGTCTTTCACAAACACGGTAGTTTTCACGATGTCGCCCACTTTCAGACCCGCGGACTCAACGATAGCCTTCACGTTTTCCAGGGACTGACGAGCCTGAGCGGCTACATCTTCCGGCACTTCACCGGTTTTTGGGTTCACCGGGATCTGCCCGGAAGTGATGATCATGCTCCCGAGATCGACACCCTGAACATAAGGACCGATAGCGGCCGGTGCATTTTCCGTGCTAAGCGTACGTGACATACTTTCTCCTTAGTATTGGATATAAACTCCCGCCCATTATAGGGACGGGGAGTGGCTTGTCATTAGTCGCCGTTAATCTACCAGAACCACGTGGCGAGCGAACTCTTTCTCGCAATACTTGCACTTCAGGCTGATATCGTCGGCGCGCTGTTTCACGGCGAACGAAGAAGCCACCGGCTCGTTGTGGCTGATGCAGTTGGTGTTCGGGCACAGCAGCACTTTCTCGATGCGATCCGGCAGGCTTGGGGTGCTTTTGCCGACGACTTCGTATTCGTCGATGCGGTTCACCGTGGCGTGCGGGGCGTACAGCGCCAGCTGATTCACCTGCTCGTCGGTCAGGAAAGTATTTTCAATTTTGATCAGATCTTTGCGGCCCAGCTCGCGGGACGGCAAATTCAGGCCGATGGTAATCCGCTGGTCGGTTTCGGTCAGCTGGAACAGGGTCAGCAGCTTAAAGCCAACCTGAGCCGGAATGTGGTCGATAACGGTGCCGCGCTTGATGGCTTCAACCTGTAATTTATTATCGTGCGTCATCTTCTTGTCCTCTCACTTAAACCAGTTCGCGATTCAACACCAGCGCCAGCAGCGCCTGGCGAGCAAAAATACCGTTCCCGGCCTGCTGGAAGTACCAGGCATGCGGAGTGCTGTCTACGTCGGTGGTGATCTCATCCACGCGCGGCAGCGGGTGCAGCACCTTCATGTTGCCGCGTGCGCCGGTCAGGTCGGCGGCGCGCAGGATAAACTGTGCCTTAACGTTGGCGTACTCAGACGGATCCAGACGCTCTTTCTGCACGCGGGTCATGTACAGAATGTCCAGCTCGCCCACCACTTCGTCGATAGACTCGTGGCGGCTCCAGGCAATGCCTTTTTCATCCAGCATGTCGAGAATGTACTGCGGCATCGCCAGCGCGGGTGGCGCTATGAAGTAGAAACGGTTGCCGTTGAACTTCGCCAGCGCCTGGGCCAGCGAATGTACGGTGCGGCCATATTTCAGGTCACCGACCATGGCGATATTCAGGTTCTCCAGGCGGCCCTGAGTTTCCTGAATGGTGAACAAATCCAGCAGGGTTTGGGTTGGGTGCTGGTTCGCGCCGTCACCGGCGTTCAGCACCGGGATCTCACCGGAAAATTCGGTGGCCAGGCGAGCCGCACCTTCCTGCGGATGACGCATCACGATGGCGTCCACGTAGGTACTGATGACGGAGATGGTATCCGCCAGCGTCTCGCCTTTCTTGCCCAGCGAAGTGTTGCTGCTGTCGGAGAAACCCACCACGGATGCGCCCAGACGGTGGATGGAGGTTTCAAAAGAGAGACGGGTTCGGGTCGACGCTTCAAAGAAGCAGCTGGCGATAACTTTGTGCTTAAGTAACTCCGGCTGTGGGTTCGCTTTTAGCTTTGCCGCGGTCGCCAGCACCAGTTCAAGTTCTTCACGACTGAGATCATTGATGGAAATGATGTGTTTTTTATAGAGCGGGTTAGTCATGCTTCTCTCCTGTTCTCGGGCCGACGGGCAAAAAAAAGGCCCCTCAACGAGGGGCCTTAGCAATTTGGGAATTTAGAAATTCGACGGTGCAACGGGAAGAAAAACGCCCTGCCGCGTCTGCTTTCAGACGTCGAGCTGCGACATTTTTTTGAACACAGTAAACCATGCTTCCTCCCGGCAAATTGTGGCGCATTATACGCGTGTGGGTGTTCTCTGCAAGCGCTAAAATCACACTTTTTCAGGGGCGCTGCAATCGGTTGCGGTGCATTTATGCCTGGCCCAGCATCCGCATGATACGCCGATGCACCAGCGGCGTTTTTTGGACTTCACGCGGCGCAATCCAGACCACGCTGCTCCCGGCGACCACGCCCAAAATCTCGGCGATGGCGTGATGATCGAGAATTTTCGCTATCGCTTTGCCGTAGCCTGACACCGTATGTACCATGACAAATTCACTGTTGTGCTCAATGCTTAGCACCATTTCAGCCACCGAACGAGCCGCGTTGGGCTGAGGCAAAGTCTGTGGGCTAAGAGCATAGATTTTTTGCCCTTTAGCATTCCGTAATTTTATAACGCCCAGCAGCTTGAGCAGGCGGGAGACGGTGGACTGGCTGATGGCTTCGAAGCCGTGCTGTTTCAGGTCATGGCGCAGTTGCTCCTGGGAGTGATAACTCTTGTGGCTGATGAGCTGTTGGCACAGTTCAAGCTGGCGCTGCTCTTTCTCAAACGAGAGGCGGGATGTCCTCATGATCTTTATACACTCCTGTGATAGCCGGTGCGTTTTCATTGCACGGTTGATGAACGTAATTTATTGATAGAAATGATTTTTATTAATTTACCTCTTTAAAATGTCGCTAATGGATGGATATAAAGCGTTTAACGCCACGATTGTGGCGTTAATGGCGTCAGGCTATCTGTAGATTTCCATTAATGACCTGTTTTAATGTCCATGCGGCTAAAGCCAGAATGGCCACGGCAATCGCCAGTTCATAGCTTTTCAGCAGCGGCTGGCCCTGGGTTTTTTTCTGCCACAGGAACACCAGAATGCCCGGGGTGAATAACAGCGAGCTCAGCAACATCGAATCGCCTGCGGCGTAGCAAAGCCAGAAGCCGTAAGCCGTTGCAATCAGGCCAAGCACTATGCCGCCGGTGCGTGATTCCCCCTGTCCATAACGCTCCCCGGTCCAGGCCAGCTTCAGCCCGTAGGCCGCGCTGAACAGATACGGAGGTAAAATGGCCGCCGTGGCAATGGAGAACAGCGCCTGGTAGCCAGCGGCGTAGAACAAGGTGAGGATCAGGAAGAGTTGAATTAAGCCATTGGTGATCCACAGTGAAAACGAAGGCGAATGGCGGGCGTTCTCTTTGGCGAAAATTTTAGGGAAAATGCCGTCAATCGCCGCGACGCGGGGTAATTCTGCGGCAAACAGCGTCCAGGCCAGTAGCGCTCCGGCTACGGACAGAATCACGCCTCCGGCAACGAACTTCGCTCCCCACGGCCCGACCACGCTTTCCAGCACGCCAGCCATTGAAGGATTCTTCAGCCCGGCCAGAGCGGCCTGATCGAGGATCCCCATCGACAGCACGCTGACCAGCACGTAAATCGCCAGCGCGCCCAGCAGACCGATGACCGTCGCCTTACCGATATCCTCACGTTTTGCAGCACGGGCGGAAACAACGGTTGCCCCTTCAATGCCGATAAATACCCAGGTGGTGACCAGCATGGTGTTTTTCACCTGATCGAAAATTTCAGGGCGTGAGCCTTCGACCAGCATCATGCGGCCCCAGAAATCCGCAGTGAACACGCCAATGCGGAAGGCAATCAACACCGCGACAATAAAGACCAGCAGGATAATGACCTTCACCACGGTAAGAATTGTGTTGATATAGGCGGCTTCACGGACTCCTCGAAGCACCAGGGCATGAACTAACCAAAGCACGATGGAGGCGCCGATAATCGACGGCAGGTTGTTTCCGTCGCCAAACACCGGGATGAAAAAGCTCATGGCGCTGAACAGCAGCACCGCGTAAGAGACGTTCCCGAGCCAGGCGGAGAACCAGTAGCCCCAGGCGGACTGGAAGCCAATAAAGTCGCCAAACCCGGCCCGGGCATAGCTGTAAACGCCGCCGTCAAGATCCGGGCAGCGAGCGCTGAGATTCTGATAAATAAACGCCAGGCAAAGCATACCGACGCCGGTGATAGCCCAGCCGATCAGCAGTGCGCCGGGTGAAGCTACCGAAGCAAAGTTTTGCGGCAAGCTGAAAACGCCCCCGCCAATCATCGATCCTATTACCAGCGCGACCAGCGCGCTGAGTCCGAGCTTTCTTTCACTGCTTGTGGAGGTGTCTGTGGCACCTTCATGGGTAACATCGGCCATTTCCTTTTCTCCCGCTGCGCGAAGCAGCACAAGGGCAATACGGGCAGCGAGGGGTTCCCACTGCCCGACAGCGTTACGCGCCGAGCGTGGCGACCATCACGGCTTTAATGGTGTGCATGCGGTTTTCGGCTTCATCGAAGACAATGGAGTGTTTTGACTCAAAGACTTCTTCGGTCACTTCCAGCCCCTTCAGGCCGTAGGTTTCTTCGATTTCTTTGCCGACTTTGGTGTGTTCATTGTGGAAGGCCGGCAGGCAATGCATGAACTTGACGTTCGGGTTACCGGTCGCGTTGAGGACGTTCTGGTTAATCTGGTAAGGCGTCATGATGCTTACGCGTTCGGCCCAGGCTTCTTTGGGTTCGCCCATCGAAACCCAAACGTCCGTGTAGAGGAAATCTACGCCCGCAACGCCTTCTTCCACGCTGTCCGTCAGCATGATGCGGCCGCCGCTTTCTTTGGCGATGGCGCGGCATTGCTCGACCAGCGTCGCTTCAGGCCAGAAGGCTTTCGGCGCGACAAGACGAATATCCATGCCCATTTTGGCTGCGCCCACCATCAGGGAATTGCCCATGTTGTTACGGGCATCGCCGAGATAAGCGAAGGAGAGATCCTGCAGTTTTTTACCCGGGGCGTGCTCCAGCATGGTCATCAGGTCGGCGAGGATCTGGGTCGGGTGAAATTCATTGGTCAGCCCGTTCCACACCGGCACGCCAGCGTATTCCCCCAGCTCTTCGACAATGTCCTGGCCATAGCCACGATATTCAATCCCGTCGTACATCCGCCCCAGCACGCGGGCGGTATCTTTCATGGATTCTTTATGGCCGATTTGCGAGCCGCTTGGCCCCAGATACGTCACCAGCGCGCCCTGGTCAAACGCGCCAACTTCAAAGGCGCAGCGGGTACGGGTGGAGGTTTTCTCGAAGATCAGCGCGATGTTTTTACCGCATAGCGTTTTTTTCTCAGTGCCGGCCTGTTTGGCGGCTTTCAGTTCACGGGCAAGGTCGATGAGGTACTGAATTTCTGCCGGTTTGAAGTCGAGGAGTTTCAGAAAATTGCGGTTTTTTAGGTTGATAGTCATTTTCGTTATCCTTTGAATGAGAAGATCTTTTTACCCTCACCCCGGCCCTCTCCCTGAAAGGGAGAGGGGGAAATGCTGGTAATTCTGTTTCGTTTTTTTGTCCCTCCCCCAGGGGGAGAGGGTTAGGGGAAGGGGGCTTTCACGGCTCCCGAATTAACGTGCCCTTTTCGCCAGCCAGAATTGCCGGGCCGTCCTCCAGCGCACCTATCCCGGCGATACCGTGGCAGCTGGCGACAAAGCGGCTGCAGGCGGACACTTTTGGCCCCATCGAGCCTGCATCGAAGCTCATACTTTCAAGCCCGGCTGGCGTCACGCTGGTGAGCGGACGCTGCGCTGGCGTGCCCCAGTTGAGATAAACGGCGTCTGCGTCGGTGAGGATCAGCAGCGCGTCGGCCTCTATCTGGCGGGCCAGCAATGCGGCGGAAAGATCCTTATCAATGACGGCTTCAATCCCGTGGTAGCCGTCGGCTTTCTCCACCACCGGCACGCCGCCGCCGCCGTTGCAGATGACCAGATGGTCACGCTGGATAAGCGCCGTAATGGCATCACTTTCAACGATGCGTTTAGGCTGTGGGGACGGCACCACGCGGCGGAAATACTGGCCATCAGCTTTTACCGACCAGCCTTTGTCACGCACAAGGGCATCCGCCTGCTCCTTGCTGTACACCGGGCCGATATACTTGGTCGGATTGCTAAAGGCCGGATCCTGCGGATCAACTTCCACCTGAGTCAGCAGCACGCTGACTTCGCGATCAGGCAGGTTATTTTTCAGCGCCTGCTGCAGCATGTAGCCGATCATTCCCTGGCTCTCAGCGCCGAGAACGTCCAGCGGATAAGGACTTACGTTTTGGTAGGCGCTGTTTTGCAGGGCCAGCAGGCCGACCTGCGGACCGTTGCCGTGCACAAGCACCACGCGCCACGCATGGGTAAGTTGGGCGATAGTTTTTGCCGCCAGCTCAATATTTTTACGCTGCAGGTCGGCTTCCAGCGGCTCACCGCGCTTCAGCAGGGCATTTCCGCCGAGCGCCACCACCAGGGTAGGTTTCTGTTGCATATGCTTTCCTCCCTTAAATACCGTCACGTTCCAGCGGGCAGCTCATGCAGCGTGCGCCGCCGCGCCCGCGTCCCAGTTCATCGCCCGGAATAGGCAGTACGGTGATCCCGGCTTTGTCGTATTTCTCGTTGGTCCAGATATTGCGTTCGTAGCCGATGACCACACCGGGGCGAACGGTTAGCACGTTGTTGGCGTCGTTCCACTGTTCGCGCTCGGCCTCAAAGGCATCGCCGCCGGTGGTGATGAGCTTGACCTGATCGATACCCAGCGCTTTTTCGATAGCGTTCACCAGGCTAGTTTCCTGATGGCGTTTGATGCCGCCGTGGCCGTCAGGGCTTAACGTCCAGCACTGCACGTCTTTGCGGACGACTTCCGGGTAAACGGAGAAGGTGTCGAGATCGAGATGGGTCATGACGGTATCGAGGTGCATGCAGGAGCGGTGCTTCGGTAGCTCAACGGCAATCACGCGCGTTGCCTGTTGATGCCTGAATAATGATTCAGCGAGGAACTCAATGCCCTGAGGCGTAGTTCGTTCGGACATGCCAATTAATACCGCGCCTCGGCCAATAACTAATACGTCCCCGCCTTCCAGCGTGGCGTGATCGTAATTAATATTTTCGTCGCCGTAATACTTAATGAATTTTCCGTCAGTGAATGTCGGGTGCCAGCGATAAATTGCCCTCAAATTATTTGTTTCGCGCTGGCGAGCGGCTTTTGCCATTGGGTTAATAGAGACGCCGTTATAAATCCAGCAGGAAGTATCTCGGGTAAATAAATGGTTTGGGAGCGGCTTCATAATAAAATCTGTTGTGGCATGAATATCCACGACCATATTTTTAATGTGCGTCGGAATTTCCCCGTAGGTCAGCCCACCGGAAAGGCGACGGGCGAGTTCGCGATGCGGCATATCGGCCAGCCAGCCGCGAACGTCCGAGGCGAATGCTGGCCCAAGACGATAGTCAGAAATCTGAGTATTCAGCAGCCAGGCCTTGGCATCGCTGACGTCCAGCGTCTGCGTCAGCAGGTCAGTGAGCAGCAGAACTTCCACGCCCTGGCCGCGCAGGGTATTGGCAAAAACGTCGTGCTCTTCACCGGCACGCTCAACGGAAAGCACATCGTCAAATAACAACTCCTGACAGTTTGAAGGGGTAAGTCTTTTCAGGCTGAGGTTTGGACGGTGCAGCATCACGCTGCGTAATTGACCTATTTCGGAACCGACATAATGTTTGTCCATGACTATTCCTTTGCATTAATTCGGATATAGATGTGCCATTGGCGCAATGAATATTGCGTCGCGATTTTAATAACCTGTTAAATTGTCTTCGTGGCGTATATTAATTTCTTCACAACCATTTAATGTGAGATTTATCACGCGCTCAAGGTGGTTTTTATTTGTTTTAGTATTAATTGATGACCGTCAGAGAACGGTAATTTAACTGAGGGTAATGAATGCATAATTATATGAAAAATCGTTTTTAATTATTTTTGAGTGTTAAAAATATGTAAGTTTATTCCTAAAGGTGAATGTCGTAATATATTGATTATAATTGTTTTTTATTCTCTGTTTGCATGGTTATTCATTATGGAATCTGTTTAATGCCGTGAAGATAAGTTCACGGAAAAATAGTTATTTGTATTTTGGTATGAATGCCGCGAATGCAAACTGTGAGCGCAGTGGATTTATTCTTTTTATCTTAATAAAAACAGCCTGTTGTGTGAGCTTTAAACAGAGAGGGAGATGAGGTTATGTCCTTTTAGTGCATAAAAAATGCTGGACGTGCATCAGACGTGCAACATTTTTAGTAATAACCAGGCGTGAGAAAAGAAAACCCCTCGGGCGGAAAGCCGCCGAGGGGCCAGGAGAAGCCCTGGGAGCGAAGAAACTAGTTTGCCAGCGTGGCGACCATCACGGCCTTGATGGTGTGCATCCGGTTCTCAGCCTGGTCGAACACCACGCTGTGGGAGGATTCAAAAACTTCGTCGGTGACTTCCATGCCGCCGTGCAGATCGAACTCCAGCGCCATTTGTTTACCCAGCGTGGTTTGATCGTCGTGAAACGCTGGCAGGCAGTGCAGGAATTTGACCTGCGGGTTGCCGGTTAATGCCAGCATGGCACTGTTGACCTGATAAGGGCGCAGCAGGGCGATACGTTCGGCCCACTTCTCTTTGGCTTCGCCCATCGAAACCCAGACGTCGGTATAGATGAAATCCGCGCCTTTAACGCCCGTGGCAACGTCTTCGGTTAGAGTGATTTTCCCGCCTGTCTTTTCGGCCATGGCTTTGCATTCGGCCACCAGCTTTTCATCCGGCCAGCAGGCTTTAGGCGCTAGCAGGCGCAAATCCAGCCCGGTCAGCGCGGCGGCTTCCAGCATGGAATTACCCATGTTGTTCCGCGCGTCGCCGGCGTACACCAGCGTCATCTCATTCAGGTTTTTACCCGGCAGGTGCTCCTGCATGGTGAGTAAATCCGCCAGCAGCTGGGTCGGGTGATATTCGTTGGTCAGGCCATTCCACACCGGTACGCCAGCATAGCCGGCAAGAGTTTCGACGATATCCTGGCCGTAGCCGCGGTACTGAATGCCGTCATAAATGCGCCCCAGCACGCGAGCGGTATCTTTAATTGATTCTTTATGCCCAATCTGGCTACCGCTTGGGCCGAGATAAGTGACGCGTGCGCCCTGGTCGTAAGCGGCAACTTCGAAAGAGCAACGAGTACGAGTCGAATCTTTTTCGAAGATGAGCGCAATGTTTTTGCCGGTAAGGTGCTGAATTTCTGTTCCTTTTTTCTTGTCACTTTTCAGCTTAGCAGAAAGGACCAGCAATTCGTTCAGTTGGGCAGGGGTAAAATCGAGCAGCTTAAGAAAGTTTTTCTGATAGAAGTGACTCATTTTTTCCTCGCATGGCGCAAACCTTTATTGAATTAAAATTCAATTTATATGTATGAATATTCAATTGCAACCCCGAGTGTTAAAACTTTGCGGTGAAAGGTGGAGGCAAACCCCGGCGTGTGTGAAAATGAGAGTATCTGCCGACACATTTGAGGAAAGGGCCATGGCAAATCCAGAACAGCTGGAAGAACAGCGCGAAGAAACACGTTTAATTATTGAAGAACTGCTGGACGACGGGAGCGACCCGGACGCGCTGTACACCATCGAACACCACCTTTCTGCGGATGATTTCGAAACGCTGGAGAAAGCGGCCGTTGAAGCGTTCAAGCTGGGTTATGAAGTGACTGACCCGGAAGAGCTGGAAGTGGAAGAGGGCGATACCGTCATCTGCTGCGACATTCTGAGCGAATGCGCGCTGAATGCTGAACTGATCGGTGCCCAGGTTGAACAACTGCTGAACCTGGCAGAGAAATTCGGCGTGGAATACGACGGCTGGGGCACCTACTTCGAAGACCCGAACGGCGAAGAGGGTGAGGAAGGCGACGAAGACGACGAATATCAGGACGAAGACGACGACGGCGTTCGTCACTAAAAGTCAGCGGTGCAGCGGCGTTCAGCCGCTGCGCTTCAGGATACCTCATGGACTACCAGCAACTCCTCTCCCCGATTACCCAATTCCTGCAGTGCCCAACGCCCGAAGCGTGGATTTATAAAGCCCGCCGCCCGGAAAATCTGCCGCTGCTGCTAACCGACCACATGGTGTGCGAGCTGAAAGCCGCGCAAACCGCGATGCTGCTGATCCGCAAATACGTTGCCGATAAAGAGAGTGCTCAGGCGCTGCTCGCCTGGCTGCAGCCTTATGAAGCCTTTACCTTCCGCGACGGCGAGGAACCAGATTTTCTCTCGCTCCACAAAGGGTTGAGCAAAAGCATCATGCCGAAAACGGCAAACGGCTGGGGGCAGCAGCTTATCGACAGCATGGTGCTGCTGATCAAAGAAGAGCTGCACCATTTTTGGCAGGTGCGGGAAATTATGATTGCCCGTAACATCCCGTACGCCAAAATCACCGCCAGCCGCTACGCTAAAGGTTTACTGAGTGAAACTCGCACTCATGAACCGCTGATGCTGGTCGATAAGCTTATCTGCGGCGCCTACATTGAAGCGCGATCCTGTGAGCGATTTGCTGCGCTGGCGCCGCACCTGGAT
Source organism: Amanita fuliginea (assembly GCA_023014435.1). NCBI lineage: Eukaryota > Fungi > Basidiomycota > Agaricomycetes > Agaricales > Amanitaceae > Amanita > Amanita fuliginea. Next base: position 4,146,990 of record JAEBUQ010000004.1, read on the forward strand.
GATGAATTACAGCGTTTTTACCTGTCGCTGCTGCGTTCTGAGGCGCGTCATTATCAGGATTATTTAACCCTGGCGGAACAGATTGCCGGGGGCGATATCAGTGAACGCGTTCGTTTCTTTGGCAAGGTTGAGGCCGGGCTTATCCAAAGCCATGACGACGAGTTTCGTTTCCATAGCGGCGTACCCGCAGAGTAGAAGGATGTACCATGAACTGGACTCACGTCATTATTGCAGGCTATATCGGGGCTGCGATCGCCGCGGTGGTCGCGGTATTTCGCAAGAAGGGCTGGGTCGGTAAAGCGGGCGCGGTGGCCATTGCGCTGGTTGCCATCATGGCGTGGAACATCTTTGACGTAAAATACCTTATCCCTCGCGAACGGGCCGGGCAGGAACTGGCTGGGCTGGATGATGCGATGGCCCAGATGCCGGTTTACCAGGTGCTGAAAGAGCAGGAGCCCGCGCTGTGGATGTCCATTCGCCAGCAGGCGGTTGAGATGCACCAGCAGGGGAAAACCGAGCAGGAAGTGATCGACACCATCCAGCCGCAGATCCTCGCCGTGGAGACGAAGCGCCTGCAAAGCGCGACGGACGACAACGTTGTGGCGTTTATGCAGGTAAATATGCAGCAAACGGCGATGGTGCAAAAATCCAGCGACGACGCCTGTTTCCGCTTCCTGTTCCCGGACGTGAAGGGCGGCATCAACTCCACGAAAATTCTGCCTAAGGATGTGACGATGCGCCGCATGCAGGTGGATGCGGCGATGATGCGTTCCGCCTACGGCGCGGACAAACACACCGTCACTGACGCCGAGCGCGAGCAGGCCCGCAAAGACATTCAGCCCATCGTGCAGCAATTGACTAAGCGCTACGGGAGCGACCTCCAGCTTATGTCGGACCCGCATAAAGCGGTGGGCAAAGAGGGGCTGGTCTGTAACCAGGTTCAGGAGCTGTGGCGCAACGTTCTGCAGCTTCCTCCGGCCCGCGCGGCCGGGATCATTCGCCTGTCGGTTGCGCAGGAATAACCCGTAGAGATAGCGTTCGAAATCGCTTAAGGCTTGAACAGCTACGCGCTTATCGCTAAGGTAAGCGCGTTTTTTACCTTCCTGGAAAGCATCATGACCGCTATCGCCCTTATCGACGACCACCTTATCGTCCGCTCTGGCTTTGCCCAACTTCTTGGGCTGGAGGCGGATTTTCAGGTCGTGGCCGAGTTTGGTTCCGGGCGCGAGGCGCTGGCGGGCCTGCCGGGGCAGGGCGTTCAAGTGTGTATCTGCGATATCTCGATGCCGGATATTTCCGGGCTGGAGCTGCTAAGCCAGTTGCCGAAAGGGATGGCGATCATCATGCTGTCGGTGCACGACAGTCCGGCACTGGTGGAACAGGCGCTGAACGCTGGCGCGCGCGGCTTTTTATCCAAACGCTGCAGTCCCGACGAACTGATTGCCGCTGTGCGTACAGTGGCGACGGGCGGTTGCTACCTGACGCCGGACATCGCCATGAAGCTGGCCGCCGGTCGACAGGATCCGCTGACTAAGCGCGAGCGACAGGTGGCGGAAAAACTGGCGCAGGGCATGGCGGTCAAAGAGATTGCCACCGAACTGGGTCTGTCGCCGAAGACCGTACACGTACACCGCGCTAACCTGATGGAAAAGCTCGATGTCAGCAATGATGTGGCGCTGGCGCGACGCCTGTTTGACGGTTGGTAATGCGGCCTTTCTTCTCGCGGCTGATCGCCGTTATAGCCAGTTTCTTTATCTTTTCCGCCGGCTGGTTTTGCCTGTGGAGCATTAGCTTGCACCTGGTGGAGCGGCCTGAGCTGGCGGTACTGCTGTTTCCTTTTGGATTGCGCTTAGGGCTGATGCTGCAATGCCCGCGCGGCTACTGGCCGGTTCTGCTGGGTGCGGAATGGTTGATGCTTTTCTGGCTCGCGCAGGAAGTGGCGCTGGCGCATCTGCCGCTGTTAATGCTGGGCGGGGTGCTCACCGTCCTGCCGGTGGCGCTGATTTCCCGCTATCGCCATCAGCGTGACTGGCGAACTCTGCTGCGCCAGGGCGCGGCGCTTATTGCGGCCGCTTTGCTTCAGTCGCTGCCGTGGCTGAACCAGGGCAGCGATGCCCTGAATGCGCTGCTGCTGACCTTGACCGGTGGGCTAACCCTGGCGCCGACCTGTCTGGTGCTCTGGCACTATCTGACCAGCACCGTCTGGCAGCCCCTCGGCCCGGCGCTGGTTTCCCAGCCGGTCAACTGGCGCGGGCGGCATCTGATTTGGTATTTACTGCTGTTTGCCGTCAGCCTCTGGCTGCAGCTGGGTTTGCCTGCCGAACTCTCCCGATTTACGCCGTTCTGCCTGGCGCTGCCGATTATCGCCCTGGCCTGGCACTATGGCTGGCAGGGAGCGCTGATTGCCACCCTGATGAACGCCATCGCGCTGATCGCCAGCCAGACCTGGCACGATCATCCGGTGGATCTTCTGCTGTCGCTGCTGGCTCAAAGCCTGACCGGGTTGCTGCTGGGCGCGGGGATCCAGCGTCTGCGTGAACTGAACCAGTCTTTGCAAACCGAGCTGGCGCGCAATCGCCGCCTGGCCGAACGTCTGCTGGAAACAGAAGAAAGCGTGCGGCGGGAAGTTGCGAGGGAACTGCATGACGACATTGGGCAGACCATTACGGCGATCCGCACCCAGGCCGGGATCGTGCAGCGGCTGGCGCCAGAAAGTGAAGGCGTTAAGCGCAGCGGGGCGCATATCGAACAGCTTTCGCTGGGGGTTTATGACTCCGTTCGCCGCCTGCTGGGGCGATTACGCCCGCGCCAGCTGGATGATTTAACGCTCGAGCAGGCGATACGTTCCCTGATGCGCGAAATGGAGCTGGAAAGCCGCGGCATCGTCGGCCACATCAACTGGCAAATCGATGAACCTCTGCTTAGCGAGGGGCAGCGCGTGACGCTGTTCCGCGTTTGCCAGGAAGGGCTCAATAACATCGTAAAACACGCCAGCGCCAGCGCGGTAATGCTCCAGGGCTGGCAGCAGGACGAGCGGCTGATGCTGGTCATTGAAGACGACGGCAGCGGTTTGCCGCCGGGTTCCGGGCAGCAGGGCTTTGGGTTAACCGGCATGCGCGAACGCGTGACGGCGCTGGGCGGGACGTTCGCCATTTCCTGCACTCACGGCACGCGCGTCAGCGTCAGCCTGCCATTACGTTATGCCTGAGGGGCGAGCATGTTCAGTTTTTTAAAAGTCCCGGCAAGCGTCGCGCCGCTTAGCGACAAAAGTGAAATTGATGCCCGCTACCGCTACTGGCGTCGCCATATCCTGATTACCATCTGGCTCGGCTACGCGCTGTTTTACTTTACCCGCAAAAGCTTTAACGCCGCCGCGCCAGAAATCCTCGCCACCGGCGTGATGGAACGCACCGACATTGGCCTGCTGGCGACGCTGTTTTACATCACCTACGGCCTGTCGAAATTCTTCTCCGGGATTGTCAGCGACTTTTCCAATGCCCGCTACTTTATGGGCATCGGGCTGATTGCTACCGGCATCGTAAATATTCTGTTTGGTTTCTCGACCTCGCTGTGGGCGTTTGCGCTGCTGTGGGCGCTGAACGCCTTTTTCCAGGGCTGGGGATCGCCGGTTTGCGCCCGCCTGCTGACGGCGTGGTATTCCCGCAGCGAGCGCGGCGGCTGGTGGGCCGTCTGGAACACGGCACACAACGTGGGCGGGGCGCTAATCCCGATCATCATGGGCGCTGCGGCTTTGCAGTACGGCTGGCGTGTCGGGATGATGATTGCCGGAGGCCTGGCGATTATCGCCGGGTTATTCCTCTGCTGGCGGCTGCGCGACAGGCCGCAAACCGTGGGCTTACCGGCGGTGGGTGACTGGCAGCATGATGCCCTGGAGATCGCTCAGCAGCAGGAAGGTGCGGGGCTGACGCGCAAAGAAATCCTCTACAAGTATGTGCTGGTTAACCCTTACATCTGGCTGCTCTCTCTGTGCTACGTGCTGGTGTATGTAGTGCGGGCGGCGATCAACGACTGGGGCAATCTTTATATGTCCGAAACGCTCGGCGTCGGGCTGGTGACCGCCAACTCAGCGGTGACCATGTTTGAACTGGGCGGGTTTATTGGTGCACTGGTGGCGGGCTGGGGCTCGGACAAACTGTTCAACGGCAACCGCGGCCCGATGAACCTGATCTTCGCGGCAGGCATTCTGCTTTCCGTGGGCTCGCTATGGCTGATGCCCTTTGCCAGCTACGTGATGCAGGCAGCCTGTTTCTTTACCACCGGTTTCTTCGTGTTTGGGCCGCAGATGCTGATTGGCATGGCGGCGGCAGAATGCTCGCACAAAGAGGCGGCGGGCGCGGCAACGGGGTTTGTCGGGCTGTTTGCCTACCTCGGCGCGTCGCTTTCCGGCTGGCCGCTGGCTCGGGTGATCGACATCTGGCACTGGAGCGGCTTCTTTGCCGTGATCGCAATTGCCGCCGGGATATCGGCTTTGCTGCTGCTGCCGTTCTTGAACGCCCAGGCCCCGCGCGAAGCTAACGAAGCGTGATACTCCTCACCCTTTTGCGCCATAAAGGGCAAAACTAAGAAATTTTCCCGGTTCGGCCTGGACGCTGTCTCAGGCCAGTTTGCTCGCTGATTTTTACAATGCCTGCCATTAAGCAGGTATTCAAATCAGGAGTCATCCATGCTGGCCTTTCTAAACCAGGTGCGTAAGCCCACCCTGGATCTGCCGCTCGAAGTGCGGCGAAAAATGTGGTTCAAACCGTTCATGCAGTCGTATCTGGTGGTGTTTATTGGCTACCTGACGATGTACCTGATCCGCAAAAATTTTAACATCGCCCAGAACGACATGATCTCCACCTACGGGCTGAGCATGACGCAGCTGGGGATGATCGGCCTCGGTTTCTCCATTACCTATGGCGTGGGCAAAACCCTGGTTTCCTATTACGCAGACGGGAAGAACACCAAGCAGTTCCTGCCGTTTATGCTGATCCTTTCCGCTATCTGTATGCTCGGCTTCAGCGCCAGCATGGGCGCAGGCTCGGTAAGCCTGTTCCTGATGATTGCCTTCTACGCCCTGAGCGGTTTCTTCCAGAGCACCGGCGGGTCGTGCAGCTACTCGACCATTACCAAATGGACACCGCGCCGCAAGCGCGGCAGCTATCTGGGCATGTGGAACATCTCCCACAATCTGGGCGGCGCAGGCGCGGCCGGTGTGGCCCTGTTTGGCGCTAACTACCTGTTTAACGGCCACGTTATCGGGATGTTTATCTTCCCGTCCGTTATCGCCCTGATTGTCGGCTTTATTGCCCTGCGCTACGGCAGCGATTCCCCTGAGTCCTACGGCCTCGGCACCGCCGAAGAGCTGTTTGGCGAAGAGGTCAGCGAAGAAGACAAAGAAGCCGAAGACAATTCGATGACCAAATGGCAGATCTTTGTTGAGTACGTGCTGAAAAACAAAGTGATCTGGCTGCTGTGCTTCTCCAACATCTTCCTGTACGTGGTGCGCATCGGCATCGACCAGTGGTCCACCGTGTATGCTTTCCAGGAGCTGAAACTCTCCAAAGAAGTCGCGATTCAGGGCTTCACCCTGTTTGAAGTGGGCGCGCTGGTTGGTACGCTGCTGTGGGGCTGGCTGTCTGATCTTGCCAACGGCCGTCGTGCTTTGGTGGCCTGCGTAGCGCTGGCATTGATCATCGCTACGCTGGGCGTGTACCAGCATGCGAGCAACCAGTACGTTTACCTGGCTTCGCTGTTTGCCCTTGGTTTCCTGGTCTTCGGTCCGCAGCTGCTGATCGGCGTGGCGGCAGTTGGCTTCGTGCCTAAGAAAGCTATCGGCGCGGCGGACGGCATCAAAGGTACCTTCGCTTACCTGATCGGCGACAGCTTCGCCAAGCTGGGGCTGGGGATGATTGCCGACGGGACGCCAATCTTCGGCCTCACTGGCTGGGCAGGTACGTTCGCTGCCCTGGACGCCGCCGCAATCGGCTGTATCGTGCTGATGGCCATCGTTGCCGTGTTTGAAGAGCGAAAAATTCGCCGCGAGAAGAAGATCCAGCAACTGAACATCGCTTAAGCGCATTTTGAACTGTTCCAGCCCGGCATAACGCCGGGCTTTTTTTTGCCTGCGATTAACGCCGGCGCGAGGCATTACCAGAAAAAGTGATTGCGCTATACTGCCCGGCATTCATTAATAGCAAATTGCCGTTCAGCTGCCGGGTATTTAACTTCATGATTTGGATTATGTTAGCCACGCTTTGCGTGGTGTTTATTGTCGGCTTTCGGGTGTTGACGTCGGATTCACGGCGGGCGATTCGGCGGCTGAGTGAGCGCCTGGGGATCGACGTGGTGCCGGTTGAATCGATGATCGATCAAATGGGGAAAACGCAGGGAGACGCGTTTTTACAGTATTTGCACCGCCCGGATGAGTCCCATCTGCAAAATGCGGCGCAGGTTTTGCTGATTTGGCAGATGGTGATTGTCGACGGCAGCGATCAAAATATCCAGCAGTGGTACCGGCGGCTGCAAAAGGCCCGGCTTGCCACGCCGATAACCGACGCTCAGGTTCGCCTGGCGCAGGGGTTTTTACGAGAAATGGAGCCAGAGAAGCCGGAGATCACGGCTTTTCAGATGCGCTATAACGGCTGCTTCCAGCCTGAAGATGGCGTGCACTGGCTGCACTGATGCCCGCCATTTCACAGAGAATTACAGGGTTTTGAGCATGGTGACTTCGCAATCCACATGGCCGGTGCAGCCGAGTGGGGCGGGAATATGCTCAAAGCCTAAATGTTCGTATAGCCCAACGGCTTCTTTCAGAAACGCGGTGGTTTCCAGGTAACAACGCTTGAAGCCCTGAGCCCGGGCGTGATCCAGCGCCTGTAGCGCCAGTTTCTTGGCTAAGCCTTTGCCGCGAACCACCGGCAGGAAATACATTTTCTGCAGTTCACAAATGTCTGGCTCGCTACACGATAACGGCGCCACGCCGCCGCCTCCCACCACTTCGCCGTTGATTTCTACCACCCAGTACGCATGGCCTGGCTGGCTGTAGAGCTGATAAAGCTCGTCAAGATTCGGGTCGGCAACGGTGTAGCCTTTATCGGCGGTCAGGCCGTATTCGGCGGACACCTGGCGAATAACCCGGGCGATAGCCGAATTATCTTCGGCAGCGATCCGGCGCAGCTGGAGCTTCACATCAACCGGGGCTGTGGTGTTCATCATGTGACTCATAGGCTTAGGGAAGGATAAAAGCAGTTAATAGCACTTCATTACGGAGGGCGCAAGCTGCATAAAAAACGCCCCACACCGAAGTGCGGGGCGAGTTATGCCTGGGGCTGATTACAGCGCGGCGATTACGGCCTGCTGCTCAATCAGCTTCGCTTTGGCGTCGGCAAAGCCTTCGAGACGCTCACGCTCTTTGGCGACAACGTCAGCCGGTGCACGGGCGACAAAGCCTTCGTTGGACAGTTTGCCTTCGATCTTGCCGATTTCTATTTCGATCTTCGCCACTTCTTTCGCCAGACGCTCGATCTCAGCGGCTTTATCTACCAGACCGGCCATCGGGATCAACAGCTCTGCGCCGTCGATAATCTTGGTCACGGAAACCGGACCTTTGTCATCGACTGGCAGGATGGTGATGCTTTCCAGACGAGCCAGGTTCTGCAGGAAGGTGCGGTTTTCGCTCACGCGACGAATCGCTTCTTCGCTGCAGCCGCGCAGCAGTACGTCCAGACGTTTGCTTGGGGCTATGTTCATCTCGGCGCGAATGTTACGCACCGCGGTGATCACGTCCTTCAGCCATTCAGTGTCTGCGAAGGCCGCTTCATCAACCTGAGACGCATCGTAGGCCGGGAATGCCTGCAGCATGATGGTGTCTGCGGTAATGCCCTTGAGCACTTTGACGCGCTGCCAGATGGTTTCGGTGATGAATGGAATGATCGGGTGCGCCAGGCGCAGCAGACCTTCCAGCACGTTCACCAGCGTATTGCGGGTGCCGCGCAGTTCCGCTTCAGAACCGCCGTTCATAACCGGCTTGGTCAGCTCCAGATACCAGTCACAGAACTGGTTCCAGGTGAACTCGTACAGGATGTTGGCGGCGATGTCGAAGCGGTAGCTGTCCAGCGCTTCACGGTAGGCTTTCACGGTGCGGTTGAACTCGGCCAGGATCCAGCGATCGGCCAGAGACAGCACCATTTCGCCGCCGTTGAAGCCGCAATCCTGCTCTTCGGTGTTCATCAGCACGAAGCGGCTGGCGTTCCAAAGTTTGTTACAGAAGTTGCGGTAGCCTTCCAGGCGCTTCATGTCCCAGTTGATGTCGCGGCCGGTAGAGGCCAGCGCCGCCAGGGTGAAGCGCAGGGCGTCGGTGCCGTGCGGCTCGATGCCGTTCGGGAACTGTTTTTCGGTGCGCTTGCGGATTTTCTCCGCCAGCTGCGGCTGCATCATGTTGCCGGTACGTTTCTCCAGAAGATCTTCCAGAGAGATGCCGTCCACCATGTCCAGTGGGTCGATAACGTTGCCTTTGGATTTGGACATCTTCTGGCCTTCGTCATCGCGAATAAGGCCGGTCATGTAGACGGTCTTAAACGGCACCTGCGGCTTGCCGTCTTCATCTTTGATGAAGTGCATGGTCAGCATGATCATGCGGGCAATCCAGAAGAAGATGATGTCGAAACCGCTGACCATAACGCTGGTCGGGTGGAAGGTGCGCAGCGCTTCGGTGTTTTCCGGCCAGCCCAGGGTGGAGAAGGTCCACAGGCCAGAGGAGAACCAGGTGTCCAGCACGTCTTCGTCCTGGTTCAACGCCACGTCGGCGCCCAGGTTGTTTTCGGCGCGAACTTCCGCTTCGTTGCGGCCAACGTACACGTTGCCTTCCGCGTCATACCAGGCCGGGATACGGTGACCCCACCACAGTTGACGGGAGATACACCAGTCCTGAATATCGCGCATCCAGGAGAAGTACATATTTTCATACTGCTTAGGCACGAACTGGATGTCGCCCTGCTCAACGGCTTCTACCGCCACTTTTGCCAGCGGGGCGGTACGCACGTACCACTGGTCGGTCAGCATTGGCTCAATAACCACGCCGCCACGGTCGCCGTAAGGCACGGTCAGGTCGTGGGGTTTGATTTCATCCAGCAGGCCCATTTCGTCGAACTTCGCGACCACGGCTTTACGTGCTGCAAAGCGCTCCAGTTTCTGGAATTCAGCCGGGATGTCGGAGGCGTAAACGGTGGACTCTTCGCCGTTGGTATCGAACACTTCTGCCGCTTCACGGATATCCCCGTCGAAGGTCAGGATGTTGATCATTGGCAGCTGATGGCGGCGGCCAACTTCATAGTCGTTAAAGTCGTGCGCCGGGGTGATTTTCACGCAGCCGGTGCCTTTTTCCATGTCCGCGTGCTCGTCGCCCACGATAGGAATGCGGCGGTTAACCAGCGGCAGTACCACGAATTTACCAATCAGGTCTTTATAACGTGGATCTTCCGGGTTAACGGCCACGCCGGTATCACCGAGAACGGTTTCCGGGCGGGTGGTGGCGACGATCAGGTAATCTTTCCCGTCCGCGGTTTTAGCGCCGTCGGCCAGCGGGTAGCGCAGGTGCCACATGGAGCCTTTGGACTCACGGTTTTCAACTTCGAGGTCGGAAATCGCGGTACGCAGTTTCGGGTCCCAGTTGACCAGGCGCTTGCCGCGGTAAATCAGGTCTTCTTTATAGAGACGGACGAACACTTCTTTCACCGCGTTGGACAGGCCTTCGTCCATGGTGAAGCGCTCGCGCTCCCAGTCTACGGAGTTACCGAGACGACGCATCTGACGGGTAATGGTGCCGCCGGATTCTGCCTTCCACTGCCAGATTTTGTCGATGAACGCATCGCGGCCGTAATCGTGGCGGGTTTTGCCTTCTTCGGCGGCGATTTTACGTTCTACAACCATCTGCGTTGCGATACCGGCGTGGTCGGTGCCCGCCTGCCACAGGGTGTTTTTGCCCTGCATACGCTGGTAACGGATCATGGTGTCCATGATGGTTTGCTGGAAGGCGTGACCCATATGCAAACTGCCGGTGACGTTCGGCGGTGGGATCATGATGCAGAAGCTTTCCTGGCTGGTGTCGCCATTCGGTTTGAAGTAGCCCTGCTGTTCCCAGTGCTCGTAAAGCGGCTGTTCGATATCTTGCGGGTTATATGTCTTTTCCATTGTCTGCTATGTCGTTCCCGGCGGGGTATAGGTCGCCGTAGTCAAGTGGAAACCGGCAACGCGGTACGCTTTGTAGCGCTCGCGGGCCAGTTGTTTCTGGGATTCTTCGTAAGGTACGAAGTCTATCACTTCCAGGAAAGCGGTGGCAAAATCTGCGAACTGTGGCAGCAGGCTAATCAGCAAATCCCTGGGGGCGCTGCCGCGGCGCTGAGGCCATGCCAGCTCAACCGGCGCGCCGTAGCGCGGGCCTTCCCCAGCCAGATTGTGCGGGACGAATGCCTGGGCATCTCGCTGCCAGAGCGCTTCGTCGAGGCGAATAGCCTGTTGTTCGTTTTCGCAGGCGACCAGCACCCGCTTGCCTGCACGGAATCCATCCGCAGCCAGCTCGCACACCAGCTGTTCCACGGCACTTAGCCCTTCGGCATGGGTGTCGTTATCCAGCAGGTAAAACGTTGCGTTTTTCATGAGACCAGCTTGTTAAGTTGAATGTTGTTGCCTCTCACCCTGACCCTCTCCCCAAAGGGGCGAGGGAATCAAACGGGGTTTTATGCCCGTCCAGGGTGAGGGTAAAGCTTCTCGCTTACTCTTCGCCGTTAAACCCGGAACGGTTCAACAGGAACTGAGACAGCAGGGCCACTGGGCGGCCAGTTGCGCCTTTTGCCTTGCCGGAGCGCCAGGCGGTACCGGCGATGTCCAGGTGAGCCCAGTTGTACTTGCGGGTAAAGCGGGACAGGAAGCACGCCGCGGTAATCGCGCCGCCAGGGCGACCGCCAATGTTTGCCATATCGGCAAAGTTGGACTCCAGCTGCTCCTGATACTCGTCACCAAGCGGCAGACGCCATGCGCGGTCACCCGCCTGTTCAGACGCGCTGATAAGCTCGTGCGCCAGCGGATTGTGATTCGACATCAGGCCGGTGATGTGGTGGCCGAGGGCGATTACGCAGGCGCCGGTCAGCGTCGCGACGTCGATAACCACTTCTGGTTCGAAGCGCTCAACGTAGGTCAGCACGTCACACAGGACCAGACGGCCTTCGGCATCGGTATTGAGCACTTCAACGGTCTGGCCGGACATAGTCGTCAGCACGTCACCCGGGCGGTAAGCGCGGCCGCCAGGCATGTTTTCACAGCCGGCAAGTACGCCAATCACGTTCACCGGCAGGTTCAGCTCAGCAACCATGCGCATCACGCCGTACACGGAAGCCGCGCCGCACATGTCGTACTTCATCTCATCCATGCCTTCGGCAGGCTTGATGGAGATACCGCCGGAGTCGAAGGTTAAGCCTTTGCCGACCAGCACAATCGGACGAGCATCCGGGGACGCATTGCCCTTATATTCAATCACCGACATCAGCGATTCGTTCTGAGAGCCTTCGCCTACCGCGAGGTAGGAGTGCATGCCTAGCTCTTTCATCTGCTGTTCGCCAATCACGCGGGTGACCACGTTTTTGCTGAACGAGTCCGCCAGTTGACGAGCTTGAGAAGCCAGGTAAGCGGCGTTACAGATGTTTGGCGGCATGTTGCCGAGATCTTTCGCGGCTTTGATGCCGGAAGCGATAGCCAGGCCGTGTTGAATGGCGCGCTCACCGCTGGTCAACTCGCGGCGAGTTGGCACGTTGAACACCATTTTACGCAGCGGGCGGCGGGGTTCGGTTTTGTTGGTTTTCAGCTGATCGAAGCTGTACAGCGTCTCTTTAGCTGTCTCAACAGCCTGACGCACTTTCCAGTAGGTGTTGCGGCCTTTGACGTGCAGTTCGGTCAGGAAGCAAACGGCTTCCATTGAACCGGTGTCGTTGAGCGTGTTGATGGTTTTCTGAATCACCTGCTTGTACTGGCGCTCATCAAGCTCGCGTTCTTTGCCGCAGCCGATCAGCAGAATGCGTTCAGACAGCACGTTCGGTACGTGGTGAAGCAATAAGGTTTGCCCTGGTTTTCCTTCCAGCTCACCACGGCGCAGAAGCGCGCTGATGTAGCCATCGCTGATTTTATCGAGTTGTTCTGCGATCGGGGACAGGCGACGCGGTTCAAAGACTCCCACAACGATGCAGGCACTACGCTGTTTCTCGGGGCTACCGCTTTTTACACTGAACTCCATGCACTACGCTCCTGAATCTTAAAGACAACGACGGGGGCTACAGGCTAATATTGCAAGCTTTCGTAACTCATCTCCGCTGTTGCGATGACTTCGTGTTAATCTTAACGAATGGATTTACGTTTTCTATTTTGTCTGAACATCGTCCCGTGATGCGAGTTCGCCGGGCTATTTAATCTTAGCGATGTTTTCGACGATTAAAGAGAATAAATGACGTATAAGCGATGAAACAAGCGATTTTCCTGCAAAAAGACTCGTTTCTACAGGTGTATTTAATGTGATTATCATAAAGTATCTGGTTCGGGAGACGCTTAAGAGCCAGCTGGCGATCCTTTTCATCCTGCTGCTGATTTTCTTTGCTCAGAAGCTGGTCAGGATCCTCGGTGCTGCTGCTGACGGCGAAATCCCGACAAATCTGGTGTTATCCTTGCTGGGTTTAGGTGTACCTGAAATGGCGCAGCTAATCCTTCCCTTGAGTCTTTTCCTCGGCTTACTGATGACGCTCGGCCGCTTGTACACCGAGAGTGAAATCACGGTAATGCATGCCTGCGGTCTGAGTAAAGCAGTACTGGTCAAAGCCGCGATGGTTCTCGCACTCTTCACCGGTATTGTGGCTACCGTGAACGTGATGTGGCTGAACCCGTGGTCGGCTCGTCATCAAGATGAAGTGCTGGCTGAAGCCAGAGCGAACCCTGGTATGGCTGCTCTGGCGCAAGGGCAGTTCCAGGTCGCGACTAACGGTAGCGCGGTGCTGTTTATCGAAAGCGTGCAGGGGAAAGAGTTCAAAGATGTTTTCCTTGCTCAGGTACGCCCTAAAGGCACTACGCGTCCTTCTGTTGTGGTCGCGGACTCAGGCCAAATCTTCCAGCACCCGGACGGCACGCAGATAGTGAAGTTAAATACCGGCACGCGCTTTGAGGGGACCTCGACGCTGCGTGATTTCCGCATAACTGATTTTAAAGATTATCAGGCTGTGGTAGGCCATCAGGCCGTAATGCTTGATCCATCCGATATCAGTCAAATGAGCATGACCGGACTGTGGAAGAGCCCTGAGCCCTCCGCGCGTGCCGAGCTGCACTGGCGGCTGACGCTGATCATGTCGGTGGTGATTATGGCCCTGATGGTGGTCCCTTTAAGCGTGGTGAACCCGCGGCAGGGGCGAGTGCTGTCGATGCTTCCAGCTATGCTGCTCTATCTGGTCTTCTTCCTGCTACAAAGCTCTTTGCGCTCCAGCGGATCAAACGAAAAGCTGAATCCGATGATTTGGATGTGGGTGGTCAACCTGGCGTATCTGGCGCTGGCCATTGCCCTGAACCTGTGGGATACGGTACCGATGCGCAGAGTGCGTGCCCGCTTTAGCTATAAAGGAGCGGCTTAAATGTTTGGTGTACTTGACCGTTACATCGGTAAAACCATCTTAAACACCATCATGATGACGCTGTTTATGCTGGTGTCGCTGTCGGGGATCATTAAGTTCGTTGACCAGTTGAAGAAGACTGGCCAGGGCTCTTATTCCGCGGCGGGGGCGGGGCTGTACACCCTGCTCAGCGTGCCAAAAGATGTGCAGATCTTCTTCCCGATGGCCGCGTTATTGGGTGCGCTACTGGGGCTGGGGATGCTTGCCCAGCGCAGTGAGCTGGTGGTGATGCAGGCATCAGGGTTTACCCGAATGCAAATCGCCTCTTCGGTAATGAAAACCGCCATCCCGTTGGTTCTGCTGACTATGGCCATCGGCGAATGGGTTGCCCCTCAGGGCGACCAAATGGCGCGTAATTACCGCGCACAAATGCTGCTTGGCGGCTCACTGCTGTCCACCACCAACGCCATTTGGGCGAAAGACGGCCATGACTTCGTGTATATCGATCACGTCAATAACGAAACAGAAATTGCCGGCATCATGATTTACCATTTCAACGGCGAGCGACGCCTGCTATCGGTACGTAATGCCGCGGCAGCGAAGTATGACGCGGAGCATAAAGTCTGGCGTCTGTCGCAGGTTGATGAGTCAAACCTCTCCGATCCTAAGCAGATTACTGGGTCACAAACCGTGAGTGGGGAATGGAAAACCAACCTGACGCCGGACAAGCTTGGTGTGGTTGCGCTGGATCTGGATTCGCTGTCAATCAGTGGGTTGTATGATTACATCAAGTACCTGAAAACCAGCGGCCAGGACTCCCGACGCTACCAGCTGAATATGTGGAGCAAGATTTTCGCGCCAGTTTCGGTGGCGGTGATGATGCTGATGGCGTTGTCGTTCATCTTTGGCCCGCTGCGTAGCGTGCCGATGGGTGTGCGAGTGGTGACGGGGATAAGCTTCGGCTTTATCTTCTACGTGCTGGACCAGGTATTTGGCCCGTTAACGCTGGTATATAACATTCCTCCGATTATCGGGGCGCTGCTGCCAAGCGTGACCTTCCTGCTGATCAGCCTCTGGATGCTGACGAAAAGAGCGGGATAAGTTTACCCTCACCCTAACCCTCTCCCTAAAAGGGAGAGGGGATCTGACTGATACTCTCCTGCTTTTCTTGCCTTTTGCCACTTTCCCTCTCGAAGAGGGAAATCAGTGAATAAACATCACCGATACGCACAGAATCCCGATAATCAGCGTCAGCAGATTAGCCAGCGAACGCCATGGCTTAAGCGCGGGCACGAGATAGGTCGACAGGGTTGGCATAATAAACAGAATCAGGGCGATAAGCGGCCCGCTGATGGCATAAATCATCGCCAGCGCATTCGGGTTGATATAGCACACCACGAAGGTCAGCAGCGAAATCAGGGTAATAGAAAGTGCCCGGCAGAAAGCCCGGCTTCGGCTCATACCTGCCGCACCCAGCGTAGACTTAACAATCGCTGTCGCCCCTTCAATCACCCCAAAATAGGTGCCGAGGAAGGACTTGGACATTGCCACAATCGCGACGACAAAGCCTGAAATGCCCAGCCAGGCGGGTGTGCCCGGCACCATCGACAGCGCGGACAGAATAGTCAGGCCCTGAGCCTTCGCGGCCGTAATGTCCTGAGCTGGAATCGACAGGAAGCAGCTAAACACGAAGAACAGCACGCTACAGCAAATCACAAAGTAAGCGACGCGCATGATTTTCTTGCTGTTATTCATCGCGCCTTCACCGTGGCTTTCACGCTGTGCGACGGCAAAAGTAGAGATAATGGGCGTGTGGCTGAAGGCGAAGACCATCACCGGAATCGACATCCAGATCTCACCCAATGCGTGGCGGTCGAGGACTAAGCCCTCGGTCAGCAAAGACGTCTGCCAACTGCTGGTCAAATAGAGGGATAAAAACAGGAAGTAGGCAATCAGCGGGAAAACCAGGAACCCCATCACTTTGATGGTCACCTGCCGCCCCATCAGGAAGATCAGGTTCAGCGCCGCCACGACGCCGAGGCTAACCAGCACTCTGATTGTGGTCGTAATCGGCCCGTGTTTGGCCAGTTGCTCTATCAACGAGTTGGTAATCGCGACGGCATAAATCAGGATCACCACGAAGAACGCGACGAAGTAGAGCCCGGTGATCAGGTTGCCGATCGTTTTGCCGTAGTAGTGTGTCACGGCGCTGGTGATGCCGCCGCTACCTGGGGTTTTTGCCGACAGGATAAACTGGCACAGCGCCCGGTGCGGCCAGTAGGTCAGCGGGTAGGCAATCAATGCCGTAAGAAGCAGAACGATGGCGCCGGCGGAGCCGAGCTGAATGGGGAGAAAAAGGGTTCCTGCGCCAACGGCAGTACCATATAAGGCGAAACTCCACAAAGTTTCTTCTTTTGTCCAGAATTTGCGCATTATTTAATCTTTTCTTCTGACTGATTTCCAAAAACCGGCGTAATCTAGCACAAAATAGGTCTGGTGAGTCATGTGGCTGTTATTGCAGGGGTTATTACCCTCACCCCGACCCTCTCCCTGGAAGGGAGAGGGGGAAAGAAACAATGGCTCAACTGAACGGGTAGAAAAAGGAATGTCCCCTCTCCCTGGAAGGGAGAGGGGGAAAGAAACAATGGCGCAACTGAACGGGTAGAAAAAGGAATGTCCCCTCTCCCTGGAAGGGAGAGGAGGAAAGAAACAATGGCGCAATTGAACGGGTAGAAAGAGAAAGATCCCCTCTCCCTTGAGGGAGAGGGTTAGGGTGAGGGGGAAATCGCAGAAACTACCGCTTACGCCCTCCCATAATGCTGCCCAGCACGCCGCGAATAATCTGGTTCGTCACCTGCCGCGCCGCGCTCTTCGCCATCGTCTGCACCACGCCATCGCGCTTGCCGCCTCGAGGTCCGGTGCTACCGAACAGAATATCTTTTAGCCCGCCGAGGATCCCGTCATCCACCGCCACGCTCTGGCCTTTGGCCGGCGGCGCATCCTGTTGTTCTCCCGCAGCCTGCACGCCTTTTTGAAGGATCTCGTAGGCCGACTCCCGGTCAATCACTTCGTCATACTTGCCGTACAGCGGGGAGTGATTCAGCAGGCCGTTACGCTCGTCGTCCGTTATCGGCCCCATGCGCGAACAAGGGGCGATCACCATCGCGCGCTCGACCATCGTCGGGCTGCCCTTTGCGTCGAGGAAGGAGATTAGCGCCTCGCCGGTGCCCAGCTCCTGAATAGCATTTTCGGTATCGAAAGCCGGATTCGCCCGCATAGTCTGTGCCGCCGCTTTCACCGCCTTCTGGTCTTTGGGCGTAAAGGCGCGCAGAGCGTGCTGGACGCGGTTACCGAGCTGGCCGAGTACGATGTCGGGCACATCGGACGGATTTTGCGTCACAAAGTACACGCCCACGGATTTGGAACGGATCAGGCGGATCACCTGCTCGATTTTATCCAGCAGCACCTGCGGGGCGTCGTTAAACAGCAGGTGCGCTTCGTCGAAGAAGAACACCAGCTTCGGCTTATCGAGATCGCCCGCTTCAGGGAGCTGCTCGTAAAGTTCGGACAGCATCCACAACAGGCTGGCGGCGTACAACTTCGGCATCTGGTAGAGCTTTTCCGCCGACAGAATGTTGATGATCCCTTTGCCGTTTGAGTCGGTACGCATCCAGTCTTTGATGTCGAGCATCGGCTCGCCGAAGAAATACTCCGCCCCCTGCTGTTCAAGAGAAAGCAGCCCGCGCTGGATGGCGCCGACGGAAGCGCTGCTGATATTGCCGTACTGTGTCTGGAAGGCTTTGGCGTTATCGCCGATGTACTGAGTCAGGGCGCGCAGGTCTTTAAAGTCCAGCAGCGGCAGACCCTGGTCGTCAGAAATGCGGAAGATGATTTGCAGCACGCCGCTTTGTACGTCGTTCAGGTTCAGCAGCCGCGCCAGTAGCAAAGGCCCAAGATCGCAGACGGTGGCGCGAACCGGATGGCCTTTCTCGCCGAAGATATCCCACAGCACCACCGGGTTGCCGTGCGGTGACCAGTCCGTCACGCCGATATTGGCAAGCCTGGCGAGCAGCTTATCAGACTCGGTACCTTCTTCGGCCACGCCGGTTAAATCTCCCTTCACGTCGGCCATAAACACCGGCACGCCAATCTCTGAGAAGGACTCAGCCAGCTTCTGCAACGTCACGGTTTTGCCCGTCCCGGTTGCGCCGGTGATTAACCCGTGGCGGTTCGCCATGTTGGGCAGAATATGCAGTTCAGTCTCTTTGGTTCTGGCAATCAGCAGTGGTTCAGTCATGAGCGTTTCCCTGTGGCAACATTTGTCTAAAGCATAGCCTTCCGCACGAATTGAGCATCAGGATCTTCCCAGGTTTACCCCCTCGGCCCGGCAAAGGACTATGCTTGGCTGATCTCTTACACAACCAGGGAAAGCTATGTCCAGATTCTTTTATAACGATCGCAAGCAGTTGGTTAACGATGCCATCGAAGGCGTCATTGTCAGTTCCCGTTACCGCAACCTTGTGCGGCTGGATATCGATCCGGCCATCCGCGTGGTGGCCCGCAGTGACTGGGACAAAAGCAAAGTGGCGATCATTTCCGGCGGCGGCTCCGGCCATGAACCGGCGCACGTGGGCTTCGTTGGCAAAGGGATGCTGACTGCGGCGGTGTGCGGCGACCTGTTTGCCTCCCCGAGCGTGGATGCGGTGCTGAATGCGATCGTCGGCGTGACCGGGGATCGCGGTTGCCTGCTGATCGTCAAAAACTACACCGGTGACAGGCTGAACTTCGGCCTGGCCGCCGAGAAAGCCAAAAAGCACGGGCTGAAGGTCGAGATGGTGATCGTCGGCGACGACATCTCACTGCCGGGCAACAAACAGCCGCGCGGCATCGCCGGCACGGCATTAGTCCACAAAATTGCGGGCCATGCTGCAGAGCAGGGCAAATCTCTCGGCGACGTGCGGGACATCGCGCAAAAAGCCTGCGACAGCATTGCCAGCATGGGCGTGGCGATGCAAACCTGCAACCTGCCGGGCAGCGAGGAAGAAGAAGGGCGCATTAAAGGCGGCCATGTCGAGCTTGGGTTGGGCATTCACGGCGAGCCGGGTGCCAGCACGGTGGACACCCAAAACAGCAAAGAAGTGATTGCCACGCTGGTGAAGCACCTGCGCAAAGCGACGGGCAAAGAGAGCGACCTGGCGGTATTGATCAACAACCTCGGCGGCGTTTCCTCGCTGGAAATGGCGCTGCTGACCAAAGAGCTGATGCATTCGGATCTCGGTTCGCAGGTCAAATATCTGATTGGCCCCGCGCCGCTGGTCAGCGCCCTGGACATGAAAGGCTTCTCGCTCTCGGCCATTAAGCTGACGCCGGACTTTATTCAGGCGCTGGAATCCGAGGTGGAAACCGCAGGCTGGCAGCCAATGGTGAAATACCACAAGATGCCGGAGCAGAAGCAGGCGGTTATCCGTGAAGACCACGCGGTAAAACCTTCTGCCAACGATGAGGTGAAAGCCCTGGTAGCAAGCGTGACCCAAACGCTGATCGCTCAGGAAAACCACCTCAACGCGCTGGACGCCAAAGTGGGCGACGGCGATACCGGCTCAACCTTTGCCGAAGGTGCGCGCGACATCGCCCACCTGAACGATAAAGACAAGCTGCCGCTGAACGACGCCGCCGCGCTGCTGGGGCTGGTGGGCGAGCGGCTGGCAACGGTAATGGGTGGCTCCAGCGGTGTGCTGATGTCGATCTTCTTCACCGCCGCCGGGCAAAAAGTCAGTGAGAAGCAGCCGCTGGCGGAATCCCTGCTGTTTGGCCTGGCACAGATGAAGCGCTACGGCGGGGCGGATTTGGGCGACAGAACGTTAATCGACGCCCTGCAGCCGGCGCTGGAAGCGCTGAGGGATAAAGACCTGAACGCCGCCGCGAAGGCAGCAGAGAAGGGCGCGGCTGACACGGCGAAGATGCAAAAAGCCAACGCCGGGCGCTCGTCCTACGTGAACAGCGATAACCTCGATGGCGTGAAAGATCCGGGAGCGGTCGCCGTGGCTGAGGTATTTGCCGGGCTGGTCAAGTAACTAAAAAGGCTCCCTTGGGAGCCTTTCTTACATCAGAAATCCGCTTTCAACACCACGCGGTAGCGGGCTTTGCCGTCACGCACATGCTGGATGGCTTCGTTGATTTTCGACATCGGGTACAGCTCGATCTGCGGCTGCACCTTCGTCCGGCCCGCCAGCTTCATCAGCGAACGCAGCTCGTGCGGGGAGCCGGTTGCCGACCCGGAGATGCTGCGATCCCCGGCAATCAGGGTAAAGGCCGGGACTTCGAACGGCTTCATCACCGCACCAACCGTGTGGAAGTTGCCGCCGTAGGCCAGCGCCTTGAAGTACGGCATCCAGTCCAGGTCGACGTTGACAGTATTGATAATCAGATCAAACTGGCCTGCCAGCGCGGTTAACTCGGCCGGATCGCGGCTGTTCACCACTTTATCCGCGCCCATCGCCAGCACTTCTTCTTTTTTGGATGGGTTAGAGCTGAACGCCGTCACCTCGCAGCCCATGGCATGCAGCAGCTTGATGGCGATGTGCCCGAGGCCGCCGATGCCGATCACGCCCACGCGGCTGGTGGCGGTGATGTGGTGCATCAGCAGCGGTTTAAACACCGTGATGCCGCCGCACAGCAGCGGCCCGGCGGACTCGATATCAATGGAGTCCGGTAGCGGGATTACCCATTGCCAGTCTGCTCGAATTTTATCGGCGAAGCCGCCGCGATTCATAATGGTTGCGGTGCTGCCCTGCTGGCAGTTGATCTGGCTGCCGCTGATACACGCATCGCAGTGGCCGCAGCTTCTTGCCGTCCAGCCGATGCCGACGCGTTGGCCGACTTTTAGCCCTTTGTTCTGTGCTGCCGACCCCAGCGCATGCACGCGGCCAATCACCTCATGCCCGGCAACCAGCGGATACTGCGAGAACCCCCATTCGTTGTCGATCATCGACAGATCGGAATGGCAGATGCCGCAATAATCGACCTTAACCTCGACATCCTCCGGCAGCAGATCCCCCGCGTCGAAATCCTGAAGCGCCAGCTCCGCACCGGCCTTTGGCGCGGCATAACTTTTGATAACAGACATTCGCTCTTCCTCTGTGTTGGGCTCTGCAACCAGTTTAGAACATTGGGCGAGACTGGAACCTGGTGGAATGTGCCCTGCCGGACTAAAGCGTTACCCAGCCGCCGCCCTGTTCCGCCGAAGCGTAGAGCGAGGCGACGATCTGCTGCACGACATAACCCTGTTCGGCATCGGCCACCATAGCCGCCTCGCCCTGAACGTGGCGGACAAAGCTTTCCATGGCGCGGAAATGGCGGCGATCGTCGGCTGTCTCCCGGCGCTGGAGCGTTTCCAGCGTGCCGTCGCGGTCGTGATAAATATGGGTCGGGAACAGCCTGGCACCGGCGCGTTCACCGCAGAATTCAACGTTCATTTGCGAGGTTTCTTCCACGTTGAGAATAAAAGAGGTGTCTAAACGTAGAATGCCGCCGCCCTCGAACTCCACCACGCCGAACAGCGCGTCTTCAACCGTATAAAGCGCCGGATCCCACTCGCCAAACTGGCCGCTGTTTTTGGTGTTGCCCAGCCTGCGGAAGCTGTGGGCCATCACCCGCGTTACCTTTGGGAAGCCGAGCACATAAAGCGAGGCGTCCAGCATGTGGATGCCGAGATCGATCAGCGGACCGCCGCCCTGCGAATCCTTGCTGATGAAATTCCCCCACGACGGCACGCCGCTGCGGCGCAGCGCTTTGGCCGTGGTGACGTAGACATCTCCCAGCGCTCCAGCCTGAACCTGCTCGCGCAGCAGGGCGCTGTCCAGCGCAAAGCGATGGTGGAAATTGTAGGCCAGCACGCGGTTGGCCTTTTGCGCCGCTTGCCGCATCTCGTCTGCCTGCGCCACCGTCATCGCCGGAGGCTTCTCGCAGAGCACATGGCACCCGGCTTCCAATGCCTGCATCACGTGCTCGTAGTGCAGAATATTGGGTGAACACACGCTGACGATCTCCGGCTTCGCCTCACGCAGCATCTGGCCAACATCGTCGTATGCAGAGGGAATATTTAACTTATCCGCAAATGCCCGAGTACGCCTCAGATCGCGCCCGCAGGCCGCCACCAAAGCCAGAGAAGGATTAGTCGCATAGTAAGCCGCGTGCACATTCTCAGCGATCAGCCCCGGCCCGATGATGGCGACGCGCATGGGGGGAGTGGGGTTGGGATTGGGCATGGGGGCTCCGTTGGGTGGCCAGGCTGAAAGCAAATCACATCGTAAACGAGCGGGAATGTAAACCGCAGAGTTGTTCATAGAGGGGGCAATGAGGAAAGCCGCTGGCCGCTGAAAAATTCAGCACTTAACGCCACTTACGCACAGCGCCGCTTGCAAGGCCGCCAGCG
>JAEBUQ010000004.1:4169184-4278515 GCA_023014435.1 Amanita fuliginea
TCGGAACATCAATAGACGTCAACGGACGTCTTTTTTTGTGCCTGAAATCCAGTATTTACCCATCATTCCCGCTATATTAACTCTCTCAAGGTCAACCGGCTTCAACGTACATCTACCAACAGATGTTGGTACAGATGATGGTATTTCCGGTTCGATAATGCTTGTACCAACAAGGAGGGGATAAGCATGGCTCTAACAGATATCAAAGTCAGAACAGCCAAGCCAATGGATAAGCAATATAAGCTGACTGATGGCAGTGGTATGCATCTGCTTGTTCATCCTAATGGTTCTAAATATTGGCGTTTGCAGTACCGTTTTGCAGGTAAGCAAAAGATGCTGGCTTTAGGGGTATATTCTGAAGTTTCTCTTGCAGATGCCAGAGTTCGTCGTGATGAGGCTCGTAAGCTTTTGGCAAACAGCATCGATCCGGGAGATAAAAAGAAAAATGATAAGGTTGAGCAGGAAGAAGCACGTACTTTCGAACAACTTGCTATTGAGTGGCATGCCACAAATAAAAAGTGGTCGGAAGAACATAGTCGACGAGTGCTTAAAAGCCTGGAGGATAATCTTTTTCCAGCCATTGGCAAACGCAATATTGCCGAACTTAAAACACGGGATTTGTTAGCCCCGATAAAAGCCGTAGAGATGTCTGGACGTCTTGAGGTTGCGTCACGGCTGCAACAGCGAACTACTGCAATTATGCGTTATGCAGTACAGAGCGGTTTGCTTGACTATAATCCTGTTCAGGAGATGGTTGGTGCTGTTGCTTCAAGTAACCGGCAGCATAGGCCTGCGTTAGAGTTGAAACGTACTCCTGAACTCCTTCAGCGTATTGACAGTTATACCGGTAGGCCTTTGACTCGTCTTGCCGTTGAGCTAACCCTCCTGGTCTTCATTCGTTCCAGTGAACTACGTTTTGCTCGTTGGTCTGAGATAGATTTTGAAACATCAATGTGGACAATACCTGCAGAGCGCGAAGCTATTGAAGGAGTAAAGCACTCCCAGCGCGGCTCAAAAATGCGTACGCCTCATCTGGTACCACTTTCTCATCAAGCGTTAGCAATCCTTAAACAGGTCCACAAGCTTAGTGGTGAGCGCGATTTTGTTTTCATTGGCGATCATAACCCTCGTAAGCCCATGAGTGAAAACACGGTGAACAAGGCACTGCGCGTCATGGGATATGACACGAAGGTTGAAGTTTGTGGGCATGGTTTCAGAACAATGGCCTGTAGCTCGTTGATTGAATCAGGGTTGTGGTCGAGGGGTGCGGTAGAGCGGCAGATGAGCCATATGGAGCGTAATTCCGTGCGTGCGGCATACATTCATAAGGCCGAGCATCTTGATGAGCGCAGACTGATGTTGCAGTGGTGGGCTGATTTTCTGGATATGAATCGAGAGAAGGGAATTAGTCCGTTTGACTTTGCCAAATTAAGAACGGGATGATTAGGTGTATTTAAGGTATGTGTCTGACATACCTTATTTTTTTCTATAATATGGCTTCTGATCGAGTGTCCGTTTTGGTAATGAAATCTGTTGTTTAATGCCAAAAACTCATATTGTAAGCTTGGTTCAAGTGATAGGTGGTTTTACACTATCTCATCAGAAAAGTAGCATCTGAGATTTAGCCATTCATTTAGATATAAGCGTTCTTACTGTTACATCAAAGGCAGGAGCCATGACTAGTCGCCCACAGATGATTATTAATGTTCTTCAGGCTAATCCTGATGAGCAATTTACAGCCCGTCAGCTTGCCCAAAAAATCATTGATCACTATGGCGCAGAGCTTGCTGTAAAGCGTCAAAATCCTCGATTCGCCAGTGATGAAGATTTCTTGAGTCAAATAGCTGCTGAAGTCGGTGGGAGCAGAACCGTTCAGGCAAAAGCGATGTGTCCTCAGGTTATGACGCGTGACAAACCTCGGCCCAGACTTTATTACTGGGGTAAGGAGATCGATAATGGCGTGCAACAAGAGTCATCTTTTGATATTGCTCCGACTCCGTCTGCTGAGACGGTAGCTTTTTCTGAGCATGCTCTTTACCCGCTTTTGATTGAGTACCTTTCTGAAGAAGAAGAATTACTTTGCCGTCGTATCGATGAAAAACGTTCAAGCAATAACAAAGGTCTTGGAGCAAACCATTGGCTTTATCCTGATATTGTTGCATTGCAGCCTCTCGATAAAGGTTGGGATAGCGTCG
Source organism: Amanita fuliginea (assembly GCA_023014435.1). Classification (NCBI taxonomy): domain Eukaryota; kingdom Fungi; phylum Basidiomycota; class Agaricomycetes; order Agaricales; family Amanitaceae; genus Amanita; species Amanita fuliginea. The sequence continues at coordinate 4,171,380 of JAEBUQ010000004.1, forward strand.
TGCAAAACTGTGTACGGTATAGCGAAGGGCGTTTAACCCGTCTGTGGTCTTTTGAAGTAAAACGTCAGCTTAACCGTAGCAATGTTCGAGAATGTTTCTTTCAGGCTGTGAGCAATTCAAGCTGGGCCCATTTTGGTTATCTCGTCGCGACCGAAATAAATGAAGATAAGCAGCGTGGCGTAGAAAGAGAACTGCAGATGTTGTGTGCATTGCATGGTATTGGTGTGATCCTTCTTAATCCGCAAGATCCCGGTAATAGCCAAACTCTGATTCCTGCACGAGAACGAACAAGTATTGATTGGCAATCCGTCAACCGCCTGGTGGTAGAGAACAAGGATTTTAAAGAGTTTATCGATCTGGTTTCCGATTATCACCAGACAGGAAAAATACACAAAGCGCTCTGGAATAAATAATTCGCTCTAATGTTTCTTAATAGGATATTAGAGTGGATTAAAAACAATATAGATTATTGAACGGTGTGGGATTTAGAGTTAGTGATATTTAAAAACTCTGTCTTAGAATCGATGGAGTAGCGAATATAATAAAGGTGGGAAAATAGGCGTTCACCAAATATCATAATAAATCCATGTAGATAGGTTAACTTATCTAAATTGTATTGGCTATGATTTTACCTGACACAGCTATGGTACAGATCTAAACCTATTCTGACAGGCAGCTCTGTGCCAGAAGCAGACATTTTGTGGACAGTTTTTTAGAGCGGTACTGATAATGCTATTAATAATTAATTTTTATCTGTATATGTTGTACTGAAACCAGCCAACCAGATATTGCAATCACCAAAAAAACAGACTAATATCACTAAAATTCATGGTGTTTATACGTATATGTTCATTCCTCGCATCAAATAAATAAGGAAGTTAAATGTTATGAATGTTATTCCTGCCTTTACTCAGCATGGTGAGTTACCCGAAGGAGTTCACCGTTGTAATGGATACGAATTTATTGAGAGATTCTGTCAGGATGAATTTCGCAAACCCTATACTAAAACAATCACAGATATTCTAGATTTTGCAAAAAGCCGTTATGCTAGATTCGTGTTTATAGGGGGTTCATTTGTAACCAACCATAGAAACCCATCTGACATTGACGTTGTGATTGTCCTCCAAAATAAAGAAGATATCCCGAGCAAAGGTGAAAGACTAATTTTAAGTGGAAAAAAAGCTGATATCATGTTTTGCTCTGAAGATGACCCTAAGCTCGTTAATGCATTTATCAACCTTTTTTCAAGAGGAAGGTTTGGTCAGAAATATGGAGTAATACAAATTTTGTTAGATGAAAGGAGTTCTGAATGGGAAATACATCACGAACCAGATGATGACACACTGGAAATAGTTAAAAGAGCATACTGCCACCGCGAAGTAATTGATTTAAACGAACCTGTAGGTGTTTTAGTTACCATCCATGGCTTGCTAAGCAATGCTTCGTGGAATAGTGAATTGGTCCCAATTTTTAGCAATGATGGTTGGACTGTCGCTCCTTACTATTACGGATATACAACGCCTGATATTCTATTAAGAAAAGGTGAGAGACGCAAAGCTGTTGATGACTTTCGTGAGTGGATACAATCTATTAAAGACCAATATTGCCAATCACCAGATACAAAAATTTCAGTTATTGCTCATTCATTCGGTACTTATATTATTGGAGCCTATCTTGCGGGGTTTGAAGGTGATCCTCCAGTTCAATTCGAGTCAATCATTCTGACTGGAAGTATTCTCTCGGAAGATTATGATTGGGGGAAAATGGAAAAAACCTATTCAGTAGGAAACGTTAGAAATGAGATCGCACCTAACGATCAATGGGTGAAATGGATGCCTGATAGCTCATGGATTAAACTTGACGAACTTTTCGGTAAAGCCGGAACAAATGGATTTAGCAGCACATCTCCGATCCTTGAACAAATAAAAACATCAATATTTGACCATAATAATGTAATAAAGCGAGATGTGATACTTAAAAAATGGCTGCCGTATTTAAAAACGAATAAGGGAGTGTTAGATGAAAGAGGATTTAATTTGATGATGCAAAAAATAAAAGAGCAGCATAATATCTAATCTCTTATTTTTAACTAAACTCAAGTGAAAGAATATTTTCTTGAGTTTAATTCTTATATTTAACATGCTATTCAAAACTATATTAATGATATCCATCTCACATGAGAATAAATGCATTAAATTAATACATTAACGCTCCGTCAGGTCTGTTCAAGAACGTTTTAACAAAAAAAGTTTTTCTTGGGATTTTCCATTTCCATTATGTTTAGTCGAGTTGAGATACAGCGCAATTTTCGCTCCTCGCTCAAAGCAGACTGTCATATTTGATTGTGTGCTGCCAGTGAAAACCGTCAGATCAAGTCTGAGCTAATATATCTAAATATATCAATTTAAAAATAGACTGCGTCTATTAACGATGGTTTTATCGATCGTTATCTAATAACGCAGAATATTCACTTCAGTCAATAAGCATATATTTATTACTGACAGTTGTATCGAACACTGGCATAGGTAAGGGGGACCACTTTGTCCCCCTATGCGCCCACGGCTAAATTTGTCCGCCCACCCCTTTAAACTTCTCAATAAATTCACCAATTTTCTGGAAAACGGTCTGTTTTTTCGTTTTGTACTGCGGGTTTAACGGACTAAGCTTCGGTAGAGTCTCGTTTAACTCAGTACCATTTTCGGTGGCATATTCGCGTTTTAGCGATGTACGGATATAGCGCTTTGCAGCCTCTTCATTCAGGTTTTCTTCTTTTATCAATGCGTCAGCTTCACGCTGCTGCTCACGCTGAGCAAAAATGAAGAACGCATCAATGATGCTGGCTTTGTCCGGCATGTCATCAAGGTTAGTCTGCTGAATAAAATCAACAATCAGACCTTCTTTTGCCCTGTTACCTAGACTTGAGCGGATTAACCGTCTAACCTCTTCAGTCAATGCCTCTTTACCTTTCTTCTGCCTGTTATGTTCAAAAATCAGACCAAGAATATAGTCCAGGTTAATTTCCTGAGATTTCAGTAGGTCAATTTCAAACACGACATCATCCCAGTCAGTGGTTGACTTATCCTTGTCATTAGCCACTTTCTCGCGACGCTGCCAGTCACGGATATCATTGTAGGCTGAACGATAGTCCTGAATCTTACGTTCTGTGGGGAGACGAATGGTCTGTAATTCGGCAAACTTTTCATCGTCAAGATAATGCGCTGTCTTGAAGGTTTCCACGGCATCGGAATCGCTGATATCGACTTTTTGCAGATCTTTCAGCATGGCAAATTCGTCGTAGTTTTGCAGGATATTTTCAGCTCGCAGGTATTCACCAAACAGTTTAACGAAGGCTTTTTTCCCCTTCTCGCTATCAATGCTAGCCGGATCAGGGAACTGGTGTTCCAAGGTCGTCACAATATCCATAAAGCCGCGCTTGGCTTCACCTGTCACGATATCAGTAAAGCCCTCCATGTACTCTTTGTAGCTTTTCTCCAGCACCACATTTTTGGTGTTCTTATCACCAAACAGCGTAATAGCATCAATGGTTGCGCGTTCAAGATCCCTGAACGTTACTATATTGCCGAAGGTCTTGGTGGCATCAAAGATACGGTTGGTGCGGGAGAATGCCTGCATCAAGCCGTGATAACGCAGGTTTTTATCGACGAACAGGGTGTTCAGCGTCGGAGCGTCAAAACCGGTTAAAAACATTCCCACCACAATGAGCAGGTCGATGTCCTGATTTTTAACCCGCAGGGCTAAATCACGGTAATAGTTCTGAAAGCCGTTGCTGTCAGTGCTGAAATTGGTTTTAAAGTGAGCATTATAGTCATCAATGGCTGCATCCAGAAACTCTTTGGCGCTGCTATTCATTGCACTGGTATCAAAGCTTTCATCAGTAATATCACCGATAGCACTTTGTTCTTCATTAGCCGCAAAAGAGAAGATAGTTGCTACCCGCAACGGTTTATAGCTGGCTGATTTATTAGCTACCTCAGCCTGTAGGTCTTTAAACGTCGCGTAATACGCTTTTGCCGCATCCACGCTACTTACTGCCAGCATGGCATTAAAACCTCTGGCACCAGGGAAAGTGCGATGTGTTTTCTGGCGGAAGTTATTCAGGATGTACTGTGTAATTTCCTGGATGCGCAGTGGGTGAAGGAAAGCCTGCTGGTTTTCCGCGGCGCTGAGTTTTTTCTCGTCGGTTTCGGTTTCCAGCGCCTTAAACTGGGGGCGGACATCGTTATAGTCCACCTTAAACTTCAGCACCTTTTCATCACGAATGGCATCGGTAATTACGTAAGAATGCAACTCACGGCCAAACACGCAGGCGGTCGTTTCCGACCCTAATGCGTTTTGCGGGAAAATTGGCGTGCCGGTAAAACCGAACTGGTAAAAACGTTTGAATTTCTTTTTTAAGTTCTTCTGTGCTTCACCAAACTGACTTCGGTGACATTCATCAAAAATAAACACCACCTGCTGCTGATAGACGGACAAGTCCGCTTCAGCTTTCATCAGGTTATTCAGTTTCTGAATAGTAGTGACGATAATTTTATTATCGTCTTTATCCAGATTCCTTTTAAGGCCTGCAGTATTGTCAGAACCATTGACGCTGTCCGGCGAGAAACGCTGGTACTCCTTTATGGTCTGGTAATCGAGGTCTTTCCTGTCGACCACAAAGAAAACTTTATCAATAAAGCTCAGTTCCGTTGCCAGACGTGCGGCCTTAAAGCTGGTCAGGGTTTTGCCCGATCCGGTGGTGTGCCAGATAAACCCCCCACTTTCTGGTTTTGACCAGTTCTTCGCGGTAAAGGAACTGTTAATTTTCCATAAGATTCGCTCGGTGGCAGCAATCTGATAGGGGCGCATCACCAGCAGCGTCTGGCTACTGTCAAACACGCTGTAGTTAAACAGCACATTGAGAAGGGTATGCTTCTGGAAAAATGTGGCGGTGAAGTCCTTCAGGTCTTTAATCAACGTGTTGTCGGACTTCGCCCAGTTCATGGAGAAATCAAAACTGTTTTTATCCCGCTTGGTGGTATTGGCAAAGTAACGGGTATCGGTGCCGTTGGATATAACAAACAGTTGCAGGTATTTAAACAGAGAATTGTCACTGTTAAAGCTTTCCTTGCTGTAACGGTGTATCTGATTGAAGGCTTCACGTATAGCGACACCGCGTTTTTTCAATTCAATTTGTACCAGCGGCAGGCCATTGACCAGAATGGTGACATCGTAACGATTGGCGTGCGTGCCTGCTTGTTCAAACTGCTTGATGACCTGTACCTTATTGCGAAGGATGTTTTTTCTATCCAGCAGATAGATATTCTGAATGCGGCCATCATCGAAGACGAAATCATGAACATAATCATCATGAATTTTGCGGGCCTTTTCGACAACGCCATCGCTGGGCTTATCCATCCAGGTTTCTACAAAGCGACGCCATTCAGCCTCCAGGAACTCCACATTGTTAAGGCTTTGCAACTGTTCCCTGACATTGGCGAGCATAGCCTTGGTGTTGTTCAGGGTTGGCAGGTATTCATAGCCCTGGTTAACTAAATCCTGAATCAGCTCACGCTCCAGATCACCTTCGCTCTGGTAGCTCTCGGTAATCTTCCAGTCCGGGTTGTATTTGTCCAAAATGATAAAATTATTGGACTCTGCAATTGGCTTGGTGCAATCAACCATTTTTTTGTTCCTGCTGCCAGAAGCCACAGTTGTTCTTCAAGTGATCGAGCAACAGTTTGACAGTCGCTTTCTCCGCTGGCGTTGGCTCTGCAACGGCTTCATTCGATAGCGTGCTGTGGCTAGTGAAATTGATGATTCTGCTCAGATAAAGCTGCTTGTCGTCAGGCAAGAGTTCAGACCATTTAGGGTAGCCCAGAAAGCTGGCCGTTTTCTCATAAAGATTGCGCAGTAACGTGAAGTGATATCTTTCCACGTTGTTGTCAGCAATTGCCTGTTCTATTGTTTGCTTTAGGTGGAGATGGTAGGAAAAACTCTTGTTAGAGTCGCCATATTTTTCTGTTAGGGCAAATGTACCATCCTCAAAACTCTCCAACATGTAGCAAGCTTTACCGTTCAACTCATTGAAAAGTACATTATAAAAGATTGGGCTATGTGTCGTGATAATGAACTTCAAATCGGATTCACTGGATTTAATCAGCCCTGCAAGATTAACCGCCAGTTCAATCAAATGGTTATCATCAAGAGAGCTGACGGGATCATCAATGAATACATATTCAAGTTGATCAAATGCGTGGGTCTCGCGCGCATCCGCATCGGCGACATTGAGAATTGTGACGACTTGATCCAGTAGGGTGTAAAATACACTCCAGATGAAGTTGCTTTCTTCACCTTTTGATAACTTGATGTGGGCGGAGCGCTCATCATTTCCGCGCTCCATGGAAAAAGCGACTTCGGTAAAATCTGGATTGAAGTGTGGCGTTAGCTTATCGTTCGCATAGCGCTGGAAATAACGGACGATATTGCTATCCTGTCCCAAATCTTTTAGCAAGGTTAGCAACCAGTTTGTATAGGAGTTAGGCTGCACCTTCAGCTTCGGTTCTGCGTCTTCTTGCAGATCATTATCCCAATAGAACAAGTCCTCGGTGAAGGCATTGTAATAGAGGATCTTTTTATGCGACAACTCGGACTCTTCACCTTCTCCGTTAATGACTTTGGGCGCAATCAGTTGTTTGAAATCACGGGAAAGACGAGTCTTCCCCGTGCCATTGAAAGCGTAGATTAACTGCACCTTTGGTACGGGCCTGGTCTCTTCAACTTCCTTCGTTTTTTCAGAGACATTTTTTTTGACTTTCTTAGGCGTACTCAGCTGTTGGGCTATTTCCAGGAGTGTCTTGCTCATGTCACGCCTCTGCCACTTCCGGTTTCGGGAAACTAAATAGCATGTCCCGATAATATTCGTACTGTTTTTGGCGCAACTCGATTTCGCGGGGAAGGCCTTCAGTGATGGAGTTGGTCAGCGTGTCAAATTTATCCAAAATTTCAACAATGCGAGCTTGTTCTTCAAGTGATTCATCAGGGTTGGTTGCATAAGGCATAGGAAGTTTGAAATTTTTTATAATGGTTGAGTTGAGGTCACCTCTGGCACCTTGTCCCAGCGACTTTATGTTTTCATAATTGAAGCTAACCCAATGGAAGACATAACGATATAACGCCTTTGTGTCGTCAATTTCTAAACAACCACAGTGCTGGTTGGTTGTTAAAGGGATTTTATTTATGGCAGACCGTCCCGCCGTTGCTCCTGAAATAGCAATAATTACACAATTTTCTGGAATCCATTTTGCCGCAGAATTCTTTAACGCAGCTTGAGTTATTTTTATTTCAGTGCTGTTGATATCGGCGAACTTAACCTCTTGGGTCCTTAACCAAGGAATATCACCATTTTCGTAATACTCAGATTCGCCTGCTGTAGGTGTTCCACCCGAATACCATTTTTTGGTTACATCCCCTAGCGTCTTCCATTCAAACTCACCCTCTTTAAAACTCAGCACCTGGTCGCGATAGTAGTTGTACTGTTTTTTACGCATGCTAAGCTCAGCGGTAAGCTCAGCGGTAAGCTCAGCGGTAAGGGTGGTAAACGTATCCAGAATTCGGACAATTTCAGACTGAATGGCAAAGGATTTTTCTGGATTGTCCGGGCAAGGGACGGGTACTTTTTTCTGAGCATAATTGCTAATCCATTGACGCTTGTGGTCACCATCTACAAGCTCGCTTGGCAATGTGTTTAGCCAATAGTAAACATACTTTAGTGAAAATTTAATATCATCACTTGAAGTAATCATTTTCATAGCCGATGACTTTGCTTTGAAGTCAAAATCAACCCATTTATTGGCTGTAGTGAAATCATCAAAAATGATCACAGGAGTTCTCGATGCTTCATAGATACCATGTGTTTCATCGGTATATCCAAGAATGAATGTCTTCCCTGCGGTAAGAACAGGTATGCTAAACGTATCGTGATAATCCTTAGCCTTTACCAGATACTTTGTTGGTTGTTCATATTTAGTGACCTTACCCAGTGGCAACCATTCAACTTCAACCCCATCCAACAGTTTTTCAAGATAACTCAGTTCGCTCATTTCTGCTCCTCGCCACCTTCAATCTCAGCCACAATCGCATCAATATCTTTACGTAACTGATCGATTTTGCTGACGGTAGTTTTCAGCTCGGCATTCAGTTCCGCAATATGAACAATCTCTCTGGTGTCTTTGGCTTCCACGTAGCTGCTGACAGACAGGTTGTAATCATTCCCGGCCACTTTTTCAAAAGGCACTGATTTCGCCAGATGGTCAGTATCTGCCTTGCTGGCAAATACCTGCATAATCTGAGCAATATGGGCATCGGTGAGAATGTTGTTATTGGTTTCTTTTTTAAACAGACCGCTGGCATCGATGAACTGCACGCTGGTAGCTGTTTTATGCTTTGACAGCACCAGAATATTGACGGCAATGGTGGTGCCGAAGAACAGGTTTGGTGCGAGTGAAATTACCGTCTCAACATAGTTGTTATCGACCAGATACTGACGAATTTTCTGCTCCGCGCCACCGCGGTAGAAAATTCCCGGGAAGCAGACAATCGCCGCACGGCCTTTGGCGGACAGGTAGTTCAGCGCATGAAGCACAAACGCAAAGTCAGCTTTTGATTTTGGAGCCAGCACACCTGCCGGAGCAAAACGCTCATCGTTAATCAAAGTCGGGTCGTCACTGCCAATCCATTTCACCGAATACGGCGGGTTCGAAACAATCGCATCAAACGGCTTTTCATCGCCAAAGTGTGGCTCAGTCAGGGTATTGCCCAGCCTGATATCAAATTTGTCGTAGTTAATGTTGTGCAGAAACATGTTCATACGCGCCAGGTTGAATGTCGTATGGTTTATTTCCTGACCAAAGAAACCTTCTTCGATGATGTGGTTATCAAAATGTTTCTTCGCCTGCAGCAGCAGTGAGCCCGAGCCTGCTGCCGGGTCGTAGATTTTGTTAACGTGGGTCTGGCCATGCATTGCCAGTTGTGCAATCAGTTTTGAAACGTGCTGTGGTGTGAAGAACTCTCCGCCTGACTTACCGGCATTCGCCGCATAGTTGGAAATCAGAAATTCGTATGCATCACCGAACAAGTCAATCTGGTGGTCGTCAAAGTTTCCCAGTTTTAAACCTTCGACGCCTTTCAGCACGGCGGCCAGACGGCTATTTTTGTCTTTAACAGTATTACCCAAGCGGTTACTGGTGGTATCGAAATCGGCAAACAGGCCTTTGATATCAGCTTCAGACGGATAACCATAAGCCGAGCTTTCAATGGCGACAAAGATGCTGTTGAGATCAGCATTCAGCCTGTCGTTGGTATTGGCTTTAGCTGCAACGTTGCAGAATAGCTGGCTCGGGTAAATGAAATAGCCTTTGGTTTTGATGGCATCATCTTTGATGTCATCGGTAATGATACTGTCATCCAACGAAGCATAGTTTATGCTGTCATCACCGGCTTCGATGTAACTGGAGAAGTTTTCACTGATAAAGCGGTAGAAAAGCGCACCAAGGACATACTGTTTAAAATCCCATCCATCTACCGAGCCTCTAACGTCGTTAGCGATGGCCCAGATTTGACGATGTAGTTCTGCACGCTGTTGAAAGCTTGTCATTTTTTTTCCTGTGTTCGGTTCTTAGCAACTGCTGTTGACGAGATTTTACCGCAATTTGTTCTCAACGACTGTATCTATAATCTGATTGAAGTGAAGTCCTAAATTTGGCCACTTAAACAGAGGTGATATGCTCACCTCAGAACAACATCAGGTGTCTTGATGACAAGAAGAAATTTCAGTGCAGAGTTCAAACGCGAATCAACTCAGCTGGTCCCCTGACTAGGACTACACTGTTTCAGATGCAGCCAGTGCAATGGATATCCGCCGGGCTTCCTGCGGCTCAGGGCATACATACGGGCAGTGGTGGCGTCCGTTCTCTGTCAGGCCTTCCCACGTGTGTTCAAACCACGGGCTGTTGCATATCCATTCCTAGTGGAATATCAGAGCACAGCCATCAAAGATGGCGGGAGTAGTGGTCGTAAGGGGAAATCTGTGCAGTGGTCGCATCTGTAAGGCGCTGATTGTCATCAAGCGCGATAAAAGATTTCGCCTAAATCGTCATAGTATTGGTCCTTTGCCATACGACTCGCAGGCGTAAGCCGTCCCAGAGAGGGCAGCAGTGCAGGTCATACGACTGATTGATTTAAATCAGGTGGGAGATGTGATTGCGCTAGTAGGTTACTGGCGGGATTGTGCGATACGTTGTTGCAGCCAGGTTTCCACTTCGCTCTCAAGCCAGCGGGAGCTTCTGCCAAGTTTGATGGGTTTAGGGAATTCGCCGAGCTGAATAAGCTTGTAGAACCATTTGTCGGTTAAGCCGGTGAGTTGAGTAATAAACGCCATATCGACGAACTTATCGCTGAGAATACTGGTTGGTGTGGTCATCGTTTGTTCTCCGTTGATGGTAAGGGAGAAGAAGCCAGGTATTCGAATGGTGCAGACTTCTTCAAACGATGACGCACTGACGTAATTTTTGATTTTTGCAGATTTGACCAGAACTGTTCTTTTTCCTGGTCATGCCAAGCCTTAAAATGAAAGCAGTGACAGGATAACTATCTCAATATTCTTTGGACGAGAACGGCCATTATGATGAATTCAATACCGCCTTTTAGCACAGACCCTGAATTATTCTGGACGAGTTCAGATCTACAACATATGGCGCGAACGATTGAATCATGCCTTGCAGCCCACTCCATCAACGCAAACATAACAGCGTATCCTTCAGGAACTGTATTTACTCTCTTTGGTATTGAAATTGCACCGGGTATACGGGTCAGCAAAGTTGCCGCACTCATACCTGAAATATCACGTGCTCTTTGTGTTTTTGGCGTAGCGATGCTCAAAAACGTGCCAGGAACGTCTCATGCGGGAATATTGGTTACAAATAGGGTGAGGCAAGCTCTATCGCTGGCGAGAGTTTTGAATACGAGGGTATTTGATGAATCTGTTTCGCCGCTCTCCATGATGCTGGGCGAGGATATCCTGGGCAATCCCGTAAGTGTGGACTTATCTCGCATGCCACATCTGCTCATTGCCGGTACAGTCTGTTCGGGTAAGTCAGTCTTGATCCATGCGATGATGATAAGCCTGTTATACAAATCGACACCCGCTGATGTCAGGTTGTTAATGGTTGATACCCAGCAACTTGAGCTAACGTCTTATGACGATATTCCACACTTACTTTCGCCAGTTATCACTGATGTCCAGGATGCAGCAAATGCATTGAATTGGCTCGTCGCTGAAATGGAACGTCGCTATAAGCTACTTCGTGCTTTGGGCGTCAGAAATTTAGCGGGGTACAACGACAGGATTACTGAAGCAAAGCTCATTGGACGTATTATTCCTGATCCTTTCTGGCAACCAGGCTTTAGTGGAACAGAGACGCAACCCCCTCTCTGTGAAATGCCCAACCTTATTGTGTGCATTGACGATTATTCCGATCTGTTACTTTGGCGTGGAGCAGTCGAGGAAAAGCTAATCACTATCAGCAAACAGGGACATGCCGTGGGGATTCATTTAATCCTGGCGACACGTAATACATTGCCGGGTGTGATAACCAGCCGAATGAAAGCCAACATTCCGGCCCGCATCGCCCTGAGTGTCTCCGCCAAATCAGATTCCCGATTGATTTTAGATAGCGAAGGTGCTGAGGCTCTTTATGGGGCTGGTGACATGCTCTTTGCCCGCCCGGATGCCGTTGGGTTAACCCGGGTACAAGCTCCTTATGTCACTGAAAAGGATATTAGCGACGTCGTTGAATCATTGAAGATGAGCGGAGAAACAGATTATATTAAGGGCATTACCGGAGAAGTATACGATACCGAAATATCAGCAGTGCAAGAGCTGGATGTATTATTCGATCAGGCAGTGTCCTTTGTCCTCGAAAGGCGTAGAGCATCTATCTCCGGTGTGCAGCGCCAGTTCCGTATAGGCTACAATCGCGCTGCGCTGTTAATTACTCAAATGGAAAACCTGGGGATTGTCAGTGCCCCTGATTCAAATGGGAGCAGGTTGGTATTAGCGCCTTCTCCGCGAGGATGACTTTTTAATGCCGTACGGACATACCTGATGATGTCCGTAGTTAATTCCGTCCTCCCCCGGAGCATTTGCGATCACCGCCCGACCCGTGGACGGCCTCTACGACTGGTCGCAGGAACATAGCTCAACTGGTAAGTCACTTTCTCGTCCTTCTGGTCCTGCTTACTCAGGTAGCTCAGAATGTATTGCATGCCTTTACGACCCTTCACATCGTCATATGACGTTACCCGCTCCCCACGCACCCGATAATGTGCTTTAGGCTCACACCGGTGTGCATAGCCCTCTCCGTCAGTAATTTCCTCCCACAGCTCTCTTATGGCCTCCCAGAAACACCAGACTTTCCTGTGACACTGACCATCGATATAAAACGCAGCATGGATGTGGTAACGGTGATCTTCTCCGTATTCCAGCACCCAGGCATACCCCACCAGACCGGATATTGTCGTACGTTGCTCTGTCAGCCAGACCATATCGGCGACCAGTTGATTCATGTCAGCATGGTTAAACGACTCACTGTCTTTACGGTACGCAAAATCCACCCGCAGCATTAAGAGTTTCGAGTGGCAGCTAAAGAGCTGGTTCTGATGATCGAATAAATTGTCCTGTAATGAATTATCAGGTACGTGGTTTCGGTTGATATTGTGGTTCATAATGTTATCCCGTGATAAATACTGGTCATGGGATTACAGCAGGATGTTATTTTTTACTGAGTGGAATGAATCGGGCTATCGGGTATGAGTGCGAGGGGTATTCATACTGAACGCGGTCACTGATACTATCAACTGTCTGTTATCGGCGTGAAGGGTATTATTCATATCAGACAACGCATAGCCAAAATGTGCATATCGGGTCTGAATGGGGAATGCGTTAATATGGCTAAAATCCCACAGAGAGTTATCCCGTTAAATCATGTCACTGCGATTACAAATATGCTTCTTTATAAAATAACACTAATAACCTAAATGAATATTTTAACGCCCCATTTCCGACTTTCACTCCAGACCCAAAAGCTCTCTCCATCTCAATTTTTCCCATCATTCTCCGATGCTCATTAGACCTCAGATTGGTCGGGTTACTGACCGACACAGACCACCAGAGATTCCTGCAACAAGCCGCGCTGCGAACCATGGTCGCCCCAGTCTCCCCGCCCTGATGTCAACCTCCCCCGTGGACACCACCATGATACTTCCGGCGTGGACCATATCGCCTTGTAACACATCGTGTATCTCCGCAGCCCGCAAAGATACTGCCCGTACGGGAACCAGTTTGAATCCTTGAGATATGCTTACCCTGTAGATTGCATCATTACAATAAAAAACGGTGAATTAACCATGTTAAAATCACTAACATGTTGATATTAATTAACTATAAAAATAATAGATTGTGTGATATCTATGAGGAATCACACATGAATCATTGTTATTTATTGCTTGTATCAACAGTAAAAACTGTGAAAAACACCCTGAATACAATGATAATAGTGATGTTTCTACTGTGGAATTATCCTTGTGGCATCAAGTTTTCCTGTAGATACCTGTAGTAAATTTATAGGTAGTGATTACTAATTAAAAAGGACAAAAGATGAGCAGGGCTGTTGAGATCAGGTCGGTCAGGGAGGGGGTTTATCTTCTCTGGTGCATGGGGGATTACGACGGTGCTCGTCACTATGCTTTTTCCGGTAAAGGTGACATCAGCAATATCAATACAAAAATCGACTTACTGATTAGCCAGGAAGAGAAAGAAAATAATAGAGATAACAACAATAAAAATTCTTTTAAGAAAAATAGCCAAAAGTCGCCACAGCAAACTGTATTGATGTTACTTAATGATTATGCAGGTACTGCAGTCAATGAGTCTCATCTGGAGTGGGCTAAAGGGGATGAACATGCATGTCTGTTTTTATGGCTGTCGCTCTATAAAGACTACACCCGTGATGACGATATCGCTTCAAATATTCTCGACCGCAAAGAAAGGACGCCTCGGAGAAGAGAAAGACGTGATGAAAAATATGATAATACAGAAATACTGAATCGCCCTGATCTTCCGGTCAGTACACCAGATAACGCTACGCAATGTTATCTGGCAAGTATTTACCTGCTGGATTTAATACTTATCAGCATGGAAGATAAAAATAAAGAGATGGCTTATATTCGGGATGACTATTTAAGAATGAAAGAGGGTATCAATACCACCTTTTCATGGCTGTCTGACGCAGATACGGAAATGCTTGCCTTTACCTGGAAGCAAATTAAGGAGCACAGAAGACTACTATCAGGATTTGGCAACGCCCGTTTTCACCCTGCAATACAGAAACATGCGATACCGGTACTCTTCGAGTTATGGAATGCCGGACGGGACGAAAAAGAACTCTTTCTCAGCAGACTACGAAAGCGTTACGCAAACACAAAACACAGAAAAAAAGTTGCTGACAAGGCACCGGTTAATATTCGTATTTCTCAGAGTGCAAAAAAGACGCTGGTAAAAATTGAGAAGCGCCTTAACCGCAACAGGGCTGATGTGATTGAATATCTGATAGAAAAAACCTGGGCTGAGCTGAATCAGAAAAACTAAAAAAATCTCAGTTATATATCACCTTACTGAATTCCCTTTCCTTTACCTTCACCAGGCCATCCACCGCGGATGGCCTTTTTTATATCGAGGTTTTCATGAAACAGCCTTCGGGCTATGCCCTTATCCGTCGCCACCTGCGGCGCTATCCCCGCATTCTGCGACAGCATCTTCTCCGGGAGCTCAGCCACCTCGTTGCGTATGAGCCTGTGATTGGCATCATGGGCAAAACCGGCGTCGGAAAATCTTCACTGTGTAATGCGCTATTTCGCAGTCAGGTCTGTGCCGTCAATGCCGTAGAAGCCTGCACCCGGCAGCCACAACGTGTACGCCTGCGTTTCGGTAACCATTACCTGACGCTGGTGGATTTACCCGGTGTGGGAGAGAGCATCAGCCGTGACGACGAATACCGTGAGTTATACCGCGAACTCATGCCACAACTCGATATGGTGCTGTGGGTGCTTAAGGCCGATGACAGGGCGTTCTCGGTGGAAGAGCATTTTTATCAGGGTGTATTCGCACAATACAGCGGACCACAGCCACCTGTGTTGTGGGTCCTCAACCAGGTGGATAAAACCGAACCGGCTGAACAGTGGAACTGGTCGTCAGCACAGCCTTCAGCATCGCAGAGTGAGCATATTACGCTGAAGCGCCAGGCCGTCGCCCGTCAGATGGGAACAGCAGAGACGAATATTCTTCCGGTGTCGGTCAGGGGGCGGTACCACTTGTCCCGTCTGGTGGAGGCGATGATTACCCGCCTCCCAAAGCAAGCCCGTAGCCCGCTGGTGCCACACCTGCAAAGCGGGTACCGCACTCCCGGCATAATCACTACAGCCCGCAACAGCTTTGGCGATGCCGTGGTGGAAGTGATTGACGCGGTCATCGACCTGGCCCCGCTGCCACAGGTTGCACGTTGCGCGCTCCAGGCCGTCACACATACCGTGGCCCGAGCTGCCCGGAACGTCTGGTCTTTCTTCTTTGGCTGATTTCCCCATCGGTAAACTCGTCTTCCGTTTCGATAACTAATTTCGCCCTGTCACGATCGATTTTGTCGATCGACCCGATCGGTTTTATTCATTATCCCTGGTAAATGTCAGGTTATAGAATTCCTCAGGGATACTGTATTCAGCCATTTACTGATTAAAAATCAATGCGATGAATCGCAGGAGCGCATTCGTCCGGAGAAAAGTAATGAAAAGGTTTTTTATGATACTGACCACCAGTCTGTTGTTCACCTCACTTCCTTCCCAGGCCGTCAATGATACGCCCGTTACAGTGAAGGTCAGCCATGCCGGTCCTGAGTGCTACGGCTGCGTCTATGTCACCGTGACAGCAAAAACCGACACCGTTCTGATAAAGAAAATCGATGTTAACCGGGGAAAATGCCCGATGCTGACACACCGAAAAATAGCCTACAGGGGCCGGAACGTGGACGGCTGGTGGCCCACAGATAAACCGTTCACACCCCGTAAAATGACCTTCGCTGAGAGTGTCTTCTGGAAATTTGGCCACACTCTCGACTTTGGTAAAGCCTGCAATTTTGTTGAGGCCCGGGTGTTCACCGATCAGGGCACATTCACCGTCAGCCAGTGATATCGCCAGTATCACTTATCAGCCCTCTTTCTTAACGCGTCTCAATGTCTTCAGGAGAGACCCGTATCGTCTTAACCATCACCCTCAGGGAATACTATGAAAAAGAAAATACTGCTTTTCACTCTTCTGATTTCTGCTCTGACTCCGGCGGCGTCACAGGCCTTTGGCAATCGTGATGTGTGGGTCAGCGGCTATGCACAGGGGAGGGCTGAATACACTATCCTCGGCAAGGGGCAGTCGCAGCTGTACCTCAGCTGCGACAGTTCGGGTTCACAGGCTGCCACCATTATATTCACCGACGCCAGCGGTCATCAGGTCAGCATGGACCGCGGTCAGACCCTGACCATGAAAATTGATAACGGCAAAGAAGCCGACATCAGTGAAAGCGAATCCCATGTGGGTTCAGACAATGTAATGTGGGCATGGAAAAAATTACGTAGCGGCAAGAACGTCATTGTCTCGGGTTCCGGCTCGAAACCAACAGCATTTACGCTCAAAGGCGCTGGCGCTGTTATTCCTGAATTTGGTGATAACGGGTGCGTACCGAAATTTGCCCTTCCGTAAGCCTTATCCACAACGTTCAAAACATCAACAATACACCACTTGCGCCCTGCTCATTCGAGCAGGGCGTTTTCTTTTGTCTCACATACAGGACATAACCATGAAATTAGCCAGCCGCTTTGGCCGTATCAACCAGATACGTCGCGACCGACCCTTGGCCCATGAAGAGCTGGTGCATCGTGTCCCCGGCGTGTTCGGGAATGACAAGCATGAATCATGCTCAGACCGGTCGGGTAAGGACACGATGTTATGCAACGGCTTACCTCATGAGCCTTTTTATTCTTCCTTCTCTCAGGCTTTAGCAGTACACCAGTTAGGATTTTTGTTTTAAGGATCAATTATGTCTGCACTCAATTTATCCCCCGTCTTTCCTGCAAATGAGCAACGAATAATCCGGCGTGCGTTGCGACTGCTGGAGAAATATCAGCGACAACCGGGGGAACAGTTTCTCTCCACCAGCTTCACCAAAACCTGGCTCCAGCTACAGCTCGCTCATCAGGAACGAGAAGTTTTTATCGTGATGTACCTCGACAACCAGCATCGTTTGCTTGAGCGGGAAATACTGTTTACCGGCACGCTCAGCCATATCGAAGTCCATCCCCGCGAAGTGGTTAAATCGGCCCTGAGGCATAACGCTGCTGCAGTCATTCTGGCCCACAACCATCCCTCGGGTTCGGCAGAAATCAGCCAGCAGGATAAACACATTACTCAGCGGATAGTGAAAGCGCTGGCACTGGTAGACGTGCGGGTGCTGGATCACCTTGTGGTTGGGAATGACGTGGTGTCTTTTGCGGAGCTGGGGTTGCTTTAAACGGAGGTCTTCTGGCGTCCAATAATATCGTTTTAGTTATTCTTCTCTCAGGACTCAAACTCATGCACATCTCATCTGTACCGGCCACGGTGCCGGTTCCATCACGTCTGCCGCCCGTCCAGGTCTGGCAGCAACTGTTAACCTATCTGCTTGAGCATCATTACGGCCTTACACTCAACGACACACCATTCCATGAGGACTCCGTCATCCAGGAACATATCGAGGCAGGAATAACGCTTGCCGATGCGGTGAACTTTCTGGTTGAACGTTATGAACTGGTACGGACTGACCGTAAAGGGGTTACCTGGCAGGAGCAAACACCGTTTCTGGCGGCTGTCGATATTCTCAGAGCCAGACGAGCGACGGGATTAATAAATACTTAAATTCTGCGAGCCTCACTCCTGATTTATACCTCCAGACTTCTCTCCTTTTTTATTCACCGCATAATGCGCCTGCCATTTCCGGCAGGCGTGTTTGCTTTTATGGACGATTAACTATGCAAACAGAACCCGACGTATTAACGGATCACAATGACCTTATCCTTTCGACAAATATTGAACGTGTAGTCACTGGCCGCGATACCGCGCTGGTGCAGATTGAGCAACTTATCCAGCAACTTGATTCTATATCAGGGTTAACGGCCGAGATCGGCGGAGGGACTGCGCAAGACTGGGCCATGAAGTCAGGGCACCGTTACGATAGCTGGCTGACAGAAAAGACGGATAAAGCAATGTCTGCCATTACCCGTAATATCGACCGCAGTATCTGGCGTGATTTGATGCTGAAGTCCGGCATGATGGCCTTGATGGATGCACAGGCGCGTGACCAGTGGCATAAAAATCTTGAGGAAGGCGAGCTACCGGCTATTAGTGAGGAGAATATTCTCAGCACCTTTGAGCAGTTACATCTCAACAAAATGGATGTCTTTGAACGTGGCGTTATTAATGTCTTCAAAGGCCTGTCGTGGGATTACAAAACCAACAGCCCATGTAGCTTTGGTAAGAAGATCATCATCAACAATCTGGTGACGCATAACCGCTGGGGGTTCAGCCTGAACTGGGGCTGGCGACGTGATCAACTGTCGGACCTGGAGAGAATGCTGTTTCTGCTGGATGGCAAACCCATCCCTGACAACCGGGGGGATATCTCTACCCGATTGATGGAGCATATTCGTGATAATCCGGCTAAGGACGTTTACGAAGATGAGTTCTTCAGCATTCGTTACTTTCAGAAGGGAACAGCGCACTTGACCTTCAAACGCCTTGAGCTGATTGAGCGTATGAACGACATCATAGCGAAGCACTATCCGGGAATGCTGGCCTCGAGATGATGGAGGACTGGTATTGTCTTCGCCGCAGGTAGTTACGCGAACACGAACATGCTATTTTAATAAGTGTTATTAACTTTTATTAAAAGGTGGCTCTCATGAGACAACTTGCGAAACAGACGATCAGCGCTCAGATCCCTGCAGAGCTTGCTGCGGCGGTTGAAAACCTGGCTATTGAACTGGATAGATCCAAAAGCTGGGTGATTAAGGAAGCGTTAACCGCCATGATTGAAGAAAGAGAGCGGCGTCATCAGCAGATTTTGAAAGGGCTTGCTGATGTCGATGCAGGAAGGGTGGTTAGCCATGCGGATGTCATTGACTTCGCTAATAAACTGAAAAAATCATAATTCATGGAAATACGTTGGACTCAAAAGGCCCAGGATGACCTGGAGCGTATTTATAGGTTTGCCTGCCAATACAGTCGGCAACATGCTGACAACGTATTAGAACGTTTGATCATAGGAACCTCAGGGCTCGCCGACCATCCAAGAATCGGTGTGTCTCAGACAAGATATGAACCACGAGAAGTGAGGAAAGTCTTGTTTGATGATTATGACGTTCACTATGAAATTCATCGCGACACTGTTTATATTGTTGACCTTTGGCACACCCGAGAGGATCGCTGAAGTTCTTTCTCTTCCAGGTAACCCGCGCCCCGATTCGAGTCCCAAAATCAACGATTTAATGTGTTGGTATCGATGTTGGTATATTATCTAAATATTGTTTTTTATTGATTTTAAATCAAAGGATTAATCATTATGTGCGAGTCCGGCCTTCGCACCAATCAAAAAGAACAAGCCGCACATAAGCGGCCTGCTCCAAAGTAATTCACTACGAACTTGTTATGAGGAGGAACGCACCAACTCCCGATTACGCCTCATAGATCTCTCCCGATCAACAATCTCACCATCTTCCCCAACATACCGCTCGGGCCATATCTCACTCGGATGAACCTTAAGCGCTTTAGCTATCAAAAACTCACCTTTTGGCCACGGACGCGTTAACGCATTTGCCAGCGTTGAAGAGGCCAGGCCACATTCTCGTGAAAGTGCCGCCAGGGATGTTCCTTTCTTACGTAAACCGGCGATGATATCCGCTGAATGCCAACCGTTAGTCATGATTCCCTCCTGTTAATGCTTATAGAATTCCTGCTTACTTCATAAGTTAATCTATAAGTAATTCAGAAGGTTGGATACTACGAGAAACGTAGCTTTTCATGAGTAAAGTTGAGGTGATTTAAAACCCCCGCACCAGTCTCGCCGGGCTGCCAACATAAACCCCGGCCACCCGAATATCTTTCGTCACCACGCTGCCTGCGCCAATCACCACGCCGCTGCAAATATGCTCCGTCAGAATGGTGCTGCCGCTGCCGATGGTGACGTTATCGCCGAGGGTGATGGCTATCCAGTTCTCCGGGTTGGGGTCTGGCCTGCCGCTGCGGAACAGGTCGTTGGCGAAGGTGACGCCGTGGCCGATAAAGCAGTTTTTTCCGGTGGTGACGTTTTCGCACAGGAAGGAGTGGGACTGGATGCGAGTGCCGGAGCCGATCACGCAGTAGCGTTGGATTTCGACAAAAGGCCCGACGAATACGCCGCTTTGCAGCGTGCATTCGTAGAGGTTAACTGGCTCCACAACCGTCACGTCGTCAGCTGCAATAACTTCCCGGATGCCGCTTTTGAGGATTTTCATAAATGCCTGCCCTGGTTCATTAATTACGTCCATTAAACAGAAGCCCCGGCCTTTCAGCCAGGGCTTTGCATGCCGCTACTTCCTATAAAACTTATAAGTCGCTGTGTAAGGCACTTTCAGTGTTGCGCCAAAGGTTGCCGGGTCGCAAACCGTGGGGCCGGTTACGCCGCCGCGAGTGTCCACACGCTGGATGCTGCTCACGTTGGCGAACAGGCCTGGCTGGGCCTCTGAGGTGCCGGTTAGCAGCAGCCATGGAATCGAACCTTTATCTCTTGACGGACGAGTGGCGCTTAGCGCTCCGGCCACTACGCTGCCGTCCGTCGCCTGCCAGTGCGGGCCGTCGAAGTGTTTGCCGACGAGGTGCTTCAGTCCTTTGTCGCTGAACAGGTCAGCTTCCGGGGCCTGGAACACCCAACTCCCGGTTTTTGCCTCTGCGTCCGCCGCCGCGCAGCGGTAGATTTGCACCCCGCGGGCATAAAGCTCGGTTTGTAGGTGTTCACCTTTGGGCGCATCGATGGAAGTCTCTGCCGCGTTCGCCAGGGCCGGAAGCCCGCCCATCATCAGCGTGAAACACGCCGCCGTTAAGACACGCTTGCTCATGACGTCACTCCACAAACCATACGCGCACCGCCGCCGCCGAGCATTGCCGGGTGGTCAGAGTGGTTGTCGCCGCCGGCGTGGATCATCAGCGAGTGGCCTTTTAAATCAGACATGCGAAGGCGAGGGGCCAGCACCGGGTAGGTCGCGGTGCCGTCGCTGTCGACGTACAGCGCAGGCAGGTCGCCGAGGTGGCCGTTGCCCCACGGGCCTTCATGCTTGCCGGTGTGGGCCGGATCTAAGTGGCCGCCAGCCGCCAGGCCAGCCACCATTTTGCCGTCCTGCATGCCCGGGCCGCAGTTCGGATTAGTGTGAACGTGGAAGCCGTGAATCCCCGGCGGCAGGCCTTTAAGGTTTGGCGTAAAGACCACGCCGTACTGGGTGGCGTGGTATTCAATGGTGCCCGCCGGGGTGGAAGTACCGCTGGCGTCCACGGTGTTCATGGCGACAGTGGCGGCCTGCGCCAGCCCGGTGCAGGCGAGGGCGGTAATACACAGCGTCAGTTTTAGTGTTTTTAACTTATTCATCGTTTAACCCCGTACTTTATTAGAAGGTGCAAAGAAACAGATGTCGCAAAATTTTGTGCTGCGGGCTTATGTGCGGCAGTAAGCTGGTTATAACAAACTGTTTTGCGGCGTGTTTGATTGCTCTGATAGGTAAAATTGTGGGTTGAAATTGAGCGTGAAGATTTTTAAAAACAATATTTTCATGAGGTTATCCAGTGGTCGGGAACAATTAATGGGAGAAGCCTGAATGAAAAGAGAAGCGGATCAAGCAGTAAAAAGTAAGAGTGAAAACGACCTGCTAACGATCGTTAAAAATAATGTCGCTGCTGTGCCTGAAATAAAGTGTAGATGAATACGCTGAGCGGGTTGAAAGCGGTCGCTGAAAATCTCGAGATTATTAAAAAACCCCTTAACTTTCACGTGGATTGATAAATAAGATATATCCGAATGGCAAAAGGGCCGCTTAGCGGCCCTTGAAGTCAATAAAACGATTTAAGCGAGGGGGCGGGAGCCAATCATTCGGGCGCTCTTGATCCACGCCATAGATCCCATCACGGCAATCGCCGTCAGCAGGATGTATTCCAGCGACATGGCATACACGCCCTGAATGGCGTAAATCACCACGCTAATCACGTCGATAACCACCCAAAGCAGCCAGTTCTCGACGTATTTACGCGTCATCAGCACCATTGCGGCAATCGACAGGATCAGCATCGCGGAATCCCACAGCGGGAAGGCATCTGGCTGCAGCTGCGGCATCTCAACCGCCACGCCAAGGCTCTGCATAATGCCTACCGCAATGTGAGTCAGCACAGCGAACACCGGGTCGATGAAGAAGGTCATCAGCGCGATGGCGACCAGACAAACCGCCGCCAGCGTGAACGCCTTGCTGCGTGACAGCCAGCGGATCTTCAACGCGGCCTCGTTGGCCTCGTTCTGGCGGCTCCACGCGTACCAGCCGTACAGGTTGGCGGCGAAGAAGAACACCTGTAGCAGCAGGCTGGCGTAAAGCTGGATCTGGAAGAAGATCGCCGCAAACAGCGTGACGTTAATCAGGCCGAACAGGTAGTTGATGATTTTCTCTTTGCTGGCGAACCAGATGCAGAGCAGGCCGAAGACGGTGCCGATGGCCTCGATCCACGAGAGCGCGTAGCCGCCTTCGCCGAGCGGAATGGTGACCATCACATTCTTAATGCTGAAAAAATCCATGATTACTGCTCCTGGCTGTCAAGGTAGAGCGCTTCGAGGGCGAGTAAAATCTCGCGAGATTCACCCTGCAGGCAGGATTGTTCCTGCTGCTGGTAGTTGTTAATGCCTTCTTCCAGATTGCCGCTATGCTCCACCACCACGTTCAGCACGGAGGCGATGCGCAGGCCGCGCAATGCGCCCACCACCATCAGCGGCGCCGTTTCCATATCCGCAGCAAGAATGCCTTTGCCGGACCAGAACTGGTTAATCTCGTCTTCGCGTTCGGTGTAGAAGCTGTCGTGGCTGCGCACATAGCCGCAATGGCTGGCGTAGCCCAGGCGTTTGGCCTGCTGGGTCAGATGGTGTACCAGGCCGATGTCCGCACAGGCCGGGTAGCCTTTGTCGATGTACATCTGGCTGGTGCCGTCGTCCCGCACGGCGGCGGTGGCGATCACCAGGTCGCCGAGGCGAATGTGGTTTTGCATTGCCCCACAGCTGCCGATGCGGATCAGGTTGGTGACGCCAATCTGGCGTAGCTCTTCCACGGCGATGGCGGTAGAAGGCCCGCCCATGCCGGTGGACATCACCAGCACTTCCACGCCGCGGAACCAGCCGCGCAGGGCGCGATATTCCCGGTTGCTGCCGAAGTCTTCCACGTTGTCCAGAAACTGCGCGACGTGTTCCACGCGTTTCGGATCGCCCGGCAGGAGCGCATAACGGGCGTGCGTCATCTCCCGGCTGAGCCGGATATGGGGCTGGAGTTGGGTCATGATAGTTACCTGGCGTTAAACGAGCCATTTGGCATGGCTCAGGATTGGCTGCTGTTATTTAATGTTCGGCGTGCTGGCGCAGGCGCTGAGGGTCGAGAACCTGAATCTGCTCGCCGTGAATCGCAATAATATTGTCTTCCCGCAGTTCAGATAAAATGCGGTTAATGCTGCGCGGGGCCACCGCAAACTGCTCGCTTAATTGCTGCTTATTAAGCGGGATGCTGCCCTGTATTGACTGGTATTTCTGCCACAACACCAGGCAAATACGCTGATGTAACGAATAAAGAATGTCTTCCCCGGCCTTTTTGGAGAGCTGATAATATTGATCGCTCACGGCCTGTAATATTTTTTGATTAAAGTAATTGTCTAACCCCAGCCAGCGAATAAACTCTTCCCGCGTCAGCACTAAAAGCGCCGCGTCGCTAACCGCTTCTACCGAGCAGATGTATTGCCGCCGCTCGAAGATTTCCAGCTCCCCCAGAATGTCGCCTTTTTTATAGCGCGCCTGGGAATATTTCCGCCCGTCATCGGCGGTGGTAAAAACGTCGATTTCCCCTTTGACGATCAGGTGGAATTCATCGCAGATTTCCCCCTGGCGAAAAATCAGCGAGCCGCGAGGGTAATGTTTTAGCTGCCAGCTGCGCAGAATATCCAGCGGGCAATACTTCAACAGCTCATACAGCACCGGGTCGCCGGTCACGCGTTCAATGACGTTCAGCCAGTCGCCGGGCCTGCTCTCGTTTTTCATGTTGTTCACTATAAAATTTCCCGTCAAATAAGGACAGGACGCCCGTCCCGTGTTGCCCACAGATTAGCGTGAAAACTGCCAGCGGGATCTGAAATCCGTATCGTTGCCGGGACATTTGTCCCGCCGATGCGCTGGCGGAGTGGGCGGTCTGTTTGTTTTTCGTACATACTGTTTTTGATGTTCATCCAATCTATTAACTGTTTATGATTTTAATCAAGGAGTTAACATGTCTGGTTGGTTCGAATTAAGCAAAAGCAGCGACGGGCAATTTAAATTCGTACTCAAGGCGGGCAATGGCGAAGTGGTGCTTACCAGTGAGCTGTATAAAACCCGCGCCTCGGCGGACAACGGCATCGCCTCCGTGCGCACCAACAGCCCGCTGGAGGAGCGCTACGACAAGAAGGTCGCCAGCAACGGGAAGTTCTACTTCAACCTCAAAGCCGGCAATCATCAGGTGATTGGCACCAGCCAGATGTACGCCACGGAGCAATCCCGGGATAAAGGCATTGCCTCGGTGAAAAATAACGGTGGAACTGAAACGGTGAAAGACAAGACTTAACCGGAACCAGGGCGGCGGGGCAATCCGCGAGCATTCACCTGAGTGATGTGTTTGCGTGATGCTGCCCGGCCGCCTTTTCCCGGCCGCAGCCTCAATGGCTTGTTGTTTATCGCCGGGAGCCTGGCCGTAAAAATGAAAGTTGAATCTACCCCTGCGGCGTATAGCCCTTTAGAACTGCACCTGGCCGTAGCGAGTAAAACGCCCGGCACGGATCTCCCGCAGCTTGTCTCGCAAATCAAAGACAAAACCGGCATCGTGCCTGCGCACCTCATCCCGCTTCAAAAAGTCGCCTCGGAACACAATTGCATCATTGGTGTTCGCCCGGTGGACAAGCTGGCGACGGCGCTGATTGAGGCCGGGCATCCCACCAAAGGTTTTCACATTAAGGGGAAAAGCGCCTCTTGGGGGCCGCAGGCGGGGTTTATCTGCGTCGAGCAGCGGTTTAGCAAGCTGGAGAACGCCTCGTCAGAACGAATCGCAAAGTTTAACCTGCAAACGCAGGCCTGTATTGTAGAAGGGCATGCTGCCGCCGTGCCGCTGGAAGTTTCCCAAAGCCGCCTGCATGACCTGTTTGAGCAGGGGCTTATCGACAAGCTGTCGCTTGAGAACGCCAGCGGCGTGAGCCATCTCAGGGCCAGCGGTCCAGGCGGCGAGCATTATGCGTTTGAGGCCCGGCGTCTGCCGGGCTGCGGAGAAGCGCGATATCAAATTTCCCATCAGGGCGTGCCCCTGCAGGTGCTTGCCCCACACGCCGAAGCCCGGCCCTTCACCGCGGATTACGATCTGCTGGTTATCGCCCCGCACGTCAGCGAATTAGGGCCTGAGGATAATTTGCAGGTGCCGGATGTGTCCCATCAGGTCTTTCGCCAGCGGCTGGAAAATTACCGCACGCTGCCTGAGCATCAGGCGTTGCGCGGGGACTATGACAATCCGGCGAGCTTCTACCGCAAGAGCGATGACGAAATAGGCAACGCGAGCGAGCGTGCCCGCCGGATGATTGGCGTACTGAACCAGGCGCTGGTGGGGGAAGGGGAGAAAGTGGTGCATCACGCCACGGACAGCGCCAATCCGGTGACCGATCCGGAGAGCAACTACCCGGCCACGTTCGCGCTGCCGCATAAAATAGGGCGCTTCGATCCTTTGTGTATCATTGAAAACAAAGACGATCTGGCTGAACTGGTGCTGCAGGCCAAGAACTCGGGCTACCACGTGCCGCTGAATCCACTTTGGGAAAAAGAGGTCCTTGGCGTGCGCAGCGACAGGTTTACCGCCGCGAAGCTGACGCTGGAGGCGGCTCAGCTCACAAGGCCGATTCGGCAGCGCTAAAATTGTGTTTTGCGAGGCGGGCCGATATATCGGAGGGAGAAATCCCGAAAGCGCATTCATTGTTCAAAAAACAATCGTCAGCGGGTCGATACTCAAAACAGAAGCATATGACTTACCCAAAAGTTAACGCACAGAGGGATATGCTGATGAACAGAGACCTACAGGCAGTGAAGAATTTTGATTTTCTGGCGCGCAGCTTCGCGCATATGCAGGCTTCGGGGCAGCAGGTGAATCTCCAGGCCGTGACCGGTAACATGAGCCGCGAGCAAAAAATGTGGTTCTGCGAACGCTTTAACCAGTATTGCGAAGAAGAATCCCGGGCCGCCGAGCTTGAGCACTGAAATAACGGGCCAGGTGGCCCGTTATCTGTTTCAGCCCTTCAAAACGTCAATTTCATCCAGGCTCTCGTCAATTATCGGTTATCCGGCTGGGCGCGAACGTTGTTCAGCCCGGTGGTGTTGATCCGATACGGTTGCCCATTGCTGGATTTAATCAGCTTCTTGGTTCTGAGCTTTTTGAACACCGCCAGCGTGCAGTCGCTAAGCAGCAACCCTTCGCGGGAGTAACATTCAACGGCGGTGACGCGGCCGGACAAGTCGCGGGTGTGAACGATTCGTCCCCCTTTCGCTAAAACGTGGAGGGTACGCTGTTCCTGACGGGATAAATTCATGCTGAAAAACCTTTTCATCATCATGTGCAAAACGTGCCAACACAACGCGTGTGTTCGCATACGGATTAAGCGCAGTGATAATCAGTCCGTCCTTTGGTGGGCGGGAAACTGATTATCGGATGATGACATTCTCCAGCATCAGGCCTCTGAGTGACTTTGGTTGAGGAAACGGGCGAATAATAACACATAAAAACTAAAGGGGAATAGTTAAGGGATCCAACTATCCCACGCGGGCTGCGGCGCAAGTTGCTCAACCAGGAAATCAATAAACGATCTGACCTTCGGGTTGCTGTATTTGCTCGGGAAGTAGAGGGCGTACAGCGCATGGGTTTCGTAAGTGATGATGCCGTCCAGCAGCAGCGGGGTTAGCTCATCCTTTTGAATATGGTCGCCAATCAGGTAGGTGGGCAGGTAGGCTACGCCCTGGTTTTCCAGTACGGATTTAAGCAGCACCAGGCTGCTGTTGGCCTGGATTGGCGTACGCATTTTTAGCAGGTGCTGCCGTTCGTGCTCGTCGGTAGTTTTAATCAGCGGCGTTAACCCAGGGTAAACCAGGCAGTCGTGCGTGACCAGATCCGTGCGTTTGCCCGGCATCCCTTTCTTGCTGAGATAGTCTGCGGTGGCACAGTAAGCCCAGCGTACTGGTGCCAGTTTGCGCATGGCGTAATTTTGTGGCGGAGAAGTGGATATTCGCAGGGCGATATCGAAGTCGGATTCATTAAGATTAATAAAGTTATCGTTGAGATCAATATAAAGATTCACATCGGGGAAACTTGCCCGATATTTATCAACAAGGTTGACCAGCCTGGCGTAGCCGAACGCAATCGAACAGGTTATACGCAATTCTCCTTGCGGATTATTGTAATAGCTGGATGTGGTATTTAACGTATCGTCGAACTCTTTAATTAATTTATTAGCGCGGTTAAACAAATATTGCCCGGCATCGGTAAGCGTAATGCTGCGGGTCGTTCTTTTGATAAGCGTTGTTCCCAGTAAATCCTCCAGCGCCGCCAGACTCTTGCTCACAGCCGAAGGCGACACGCTGAGCTGAGCTGCCGCTTCAGACAGCCCGCCGCAATCGATAATTTTGACGAATACCTCGAGATGCTTGAGTGAAATTGGCGCGCTCATTTTTTCCTTTTATTCACAAGTGATTTGCGGAAACGGTATTAATTCCCCATACCAATCCAATTTTAAAAGTGTAACTATTGCGCTGTGGTAAATAAAGAAGTCAGAAAATGAATTTCATACACTATTAGTGATTTGCATCACAAAAGCCCGGGGATTTAATTACAGCAGTTGGTAATTGTGATTTTCGTCCCAGTTATTATTACTTTTATTGAGAAGGTATCCTTTATGTGGACACGCCTCGAACCCTACAAATCATCATTTGTTCTTTTATTTGCTCTTATTGTCGGCGGCTTGCTGGGTATTTATGCCCCGACTTACGCCATTAAATTACAGCCCGTCGGGCAAATATTCCTCAACCTGTTGTTTATGATTATTGTACCGCTGGTTGGCGTCAGCGTGATGTCTTCTATTGCCGGCATGACCGACCTTAAAAGGTTAGGCCGCATCATGGTGGTTATTTTTATTGTTTCCATCGCCATGGCGCTGATTCCCGCCGCAGGCATTGTGCTGTTGGCGCTTTGGTACAACCCGGCTCAGGGTGTGACCATCGATCTTTCCCATTCGGTGAAAGGCGGCTCGGGGGAGATGGATTTTGTTAGCATGGTGACCACCAGCGACTTCGTCGGCCTGTTCTCCAAGTCGAATATTCTGGCGCTGATCGTCATCGCGATTATCGCCGGTGTGGCGATTGGCCAGTCGGCGGATGCAGGCAAACGCATCGCCGCTCTGCTGCAGGACGCCAACACCGTTATCATGAAAATTGTCTCTATTATCATGAAGGTGGCACCTGTCGGCCTGGGTTGTTATTTCGCCGCAACCATGGCGAGCCAGGATGCCGCGTTGCTGATGACCTTCGCCCGGGCCATCGGGCTATTTATGGCGGCAACGCTTATCTATTACGTGCTGGGCTCCATTTTCTACTCGTGGATTGGCGGCGGGCTTCCGGCGGTGAAAGCGTTCTGGCGGCACGCCATTGAACCTTCAGCCACCGCGCTGGGCACCTGCTCTTCGCTCGGTACACTGCCGGTCACGCTGCGCGCTGGCAAAGCGATGGGCATCAATCCTGAAATTGTCGATGTCTCGATTCCGCTGCTGGTGAACCTCAATAAAGGCGGCGTGGCGATGATTGCTGCGCTGAAAATTGTCTTTATCTATTCGGTTCTCGGCCTGCCGTTTACCAGCGAAACCTTTTTCCTCGCGATGCTGATTGCCGTGCTGTCGGCCATCATCGTTGGCGGCGTGCCGGGCGGCGCGTTCCTCGGGGAAATCTTTATCGTCACGACGTTGGGGCTGCCAATGGAAGCCATCCCGCTGCTGGTGGTGCTTGGCACCATTACTGATGCACCGGCCACGCTTATCAACGTGATCCACGATCTTAATGCGGCACAAATCGTTGAACGCTTCGCCGGAAAGAAGCGCCATGAGCCGCAGGCAAGCGCCCCGCTGGCCGCAAACAGCATCGCTGGCTAATCCCTTTGAATGGAATGAATCAGGCAATAACAGGAGAATTTTATGAAACAGAAAAGTCATCTTGAAACTCAACTGGTCACCGCCGGGCGGGAAAAACGCTACACCCAGGGCGCGGTCAATGCGGTGATTCAGCGCGCTTCCTCGCTGGTTTTTGATAGCGTAAAAGATAAAAAATTTGCCACAGCCAACCGGGCAAACGGCGAGCTGTTCTATGGCCGCAGAGGCACGTTGACGCATTTTTCCTTCCAGAAGGCGATGACGGAGTTAGAGGGTGGCGCCGGGTGTTCGCTTTATCCGTGCGGTGCGGCGGCAGTCACCAATGCGATTCTGGCTTTTGTCAGCGGCGGGGATCATATCCTGATGACCGGCGCGGCCTACGAGCCCACGCAGGATTTCTGCAATAAGATCCTGAGCAAATTCAATGTCTCAACGACGTATTACGATCCGCTGATTGGCGCCGGGATCGCTGAGCTTATCCAGCCCAATACCCGCGTCGTTTTCCTTGAGTCTCCGGGCTCAATTACTATGGAAGTTCAGGACGTTCCCGGCATGATTAAGGCGATTCGCGCCGTTAACCCGGAAATTGTTGTCATGCTGGACAACACCTGGGCCGCCGGGGTGCTATTCCGCGCGCTGGATTATGGTGTAGATATCTCGATTCAGGCCGGGACCAAATACACCATCGGCCATTCGGACGGCATGTTGGGGACGGCGGTTGCCAACGAGCGCTGCTGGGATCGCCTGCGCGAAAACTCATACCTGATGGGGCAGACGCTGGATGCCGATACGGCGTATATGGCTGCCCGCGGCCTGCGCACGCTGGGGGTCAGGCTGAAGCAGCATGAGGAAAGCAGCCTCGCGATTGCCCGCTGGCTGTCGGCCCATCCGCTGGTGGAGCGGGTTAACCATCCCGCGCTGGCCGAATGTCCGGGGCATGAGTTTTTCGAACGCGATTTTTCCGGCAGCTCCGGCCTGTTCTCCTTCGTGCTGAAAAAGCGCCTCACAGATGAGCAGCTTGCGGGCTATCTCGACAACTTCACGCTGTTCCATATGGCGTATTCCTGGGGCGGGTTTGAGTCACTGATCCTGGCCAACCAGCCGGAAGAGCTGAACGAAATTCGTCCGGCAGGTAAGGTGGACTTCAGCGGCACGCTGGTGCGAGTGCACATTGGCCTGGAGAACGTTGAAGAATTAATTGCTGACCTGGAAGCCGGTTTCGCCCGCATCGCCTGATCCCCTCTTTTGCCGCTCGGAAGGGCGGCTTTCTCGCCTGAATTATTCTGCTATTCCCTTTTCGTTGGAATAAAATATTCGTGATTGTGTTCACGCACATGGAATAAAATATTCCATACTATGCACAACAGAACACACATAACGGATGCCCCGATGAAAATTAACTTAACCAAACTGGTCACCGAAGGCCGCAATCCGGCCAGCGCGGAAATCGACACGCTGCCCACTTTAGAGATGCTCAAAGTTATCAATAAGGAAGACAAGCAGGTGCCGCTGGCGGTTGAAGCCACGCTGCCGCAGGTCGCTCAGGTTGTCGATAAAGTGGTGGCTGCTTTCGCCCAGGGCGGCAGGCTGATTTACAGCGGCGCGGGAACGTCCGGGCGCCTGGGCATCCTGGATGCAAGTGAGTGCCCGCCAACTTTCGGCACGCCGCGTGAGCAGGTTGTCGGGCTGATTGCCGGTGGGCATCCGGCCATTCTGCAGGCGGTAGAAAACGCCGAAGACAACCGTGAAATGGGTGAGCAGGATCTGCGTAACCTGAATTTCAGCGCGCGTGACGTGCTGGTGGGGATAGCCGCCAGCGGACGCACGCCCTACGTGCTGGGCGCCATGGCCTATGCAAAAAGCGTGGGTGCCACCGTGGCCGCGATCTCCTGTAATCCGGGCAGTGAAATGAGCCTGGCGGCGGATATCGCCATTGAACCTGTTGTCGGCCCGGAAATCGTCACCGGCTCTTCGCGCATGAAAGCCGGCACGGCGCAGAAGTTGATCCTGAATATGATTACTACCGGATCGATGATTCGCAGCGGCAAAGTTTACGGCAACCTGATGGTGGATGTGGAAGCCACCAACGCCAAGCTGATCCAGCGCCAGGTCAATATCGTGGTGGCGGCGACAGAATGCAGCCCGGAACAGGCCGAAGCCGCGCTTAGCGCCTGCCACCGCCACTGCAAGACGGCGATCTTCATGCTGTTGAGCGGCCTGTCAGCCGATGAGGCAAGCGCTCTGCTGGCGAAAAAACAAGGTTTTATACGTGAAGCATTGCGGGGGTTAAACGGGTAGCTATGGCGAAAATCACAGGCTCGATGATCGAAGAAATCCTGCGCCTGACGGGCGGCAGCGGCAATATCCTTGTCTGCGGCAACTGCATGACGCGCCTCAGGCTGACGCTTAAAAACAGAGATCTCGTTCAGCACGACGACCTGAAGAAAATTCCCGGCGTGATGGGCGTGGTCAACGGCGACGACCAGCTGCAAATTATTCTCGGCCCTGGCAAAGCGCAAACCGCCAGCGAGCTGATGAATTCGATGCTCAGGCAGGAGGGTTTAAGCGAGCCGGAGCGTGGCGAAAGCGCGGATTTGGCCGCGCTCGCCAGTCAGAACAAACAGCAGATGAAGGCGAAGCAGAACAGCGCGGTGCATAACTTCCTCACTAAGTTTGCCACCATCTTCACGCCGCTGATCCCGGGCTTTATTGCCGCCGGGCTGCTGCTGGGGATTGCCACGCTGCTGCAGCAAACATTGGTGGTAGAAGGCACAACCCCTGCGGCCTGGCTGACCCAGCTTATCGCCTATATGAAGGTGTTCAGCATCGGGCTGTTTACCTTCCTGAGTATTCTGATTGGCTTCAACACCCAGAAAGCTTTCGGCGGCACCGGCGTAAACGGGGCTATCATCGCCTCGCTGTTTATTCTGCGCTACGTGCCGGAAGGCAAAGTGGGCTATTACGCCGGGATGGATACCTTCTTCGGGCTGACTATCGACCCGCGCGGCAACATTATTGGTGTGCTGTTGGCCTGTATGCTTGGGGCGTGGATCGAACGTCAGGTACGGCGGATGATCCCGGATAACCTGGATATGATCCTCACTTCGACGATCACTTTATTGATCACCGGGGCGATCACCTTTGTGGCGATCATGCCCATCGGCGGCGAGCTATTCAAAGGCATGTCCTGGCTGTTTATGCACCTGAACGGCAACCCGTTCGGCACGGCAATTCTGGCCGGGCTGTTCCTGATCGCCGTGGTGTTTGGTATTCACCAGGGATTTGTGCCGGTCTACTTTGCGCTGATGGATGCCCAGGGCTTTAACTCGCTGTTCCCGATTCTGGCGATGGCCGGTGCGGGGCAGGTAGGCGCGGCACTGGCGCTGTTTGCCCGTTCGCCGAAAGGCTCGGTCCTGCGTACGCAAATCAAAGGGGCGATTATTCCCGGCCTGCTGGGCATTGGTGAGCCGCTGATTTACGGCGTAACGCTGCCGCGCCTGAAGCCGTTTATCACCGCCTGTATCGGCGGCGGGATCGGCGGGTTCTTCATCGGGCTGGTGGCCTGGCTGGGGCTGCCTGTCGGGCTGAATACGGTGTTTGGGCCGTCGGGTTTGGTGTCGATTCCGCTGATGACTTCCCACCAGGGGATCTTCGCCGGGATGGCGGTTTACGTTGCCGGGATTGTGATTGCCTATGTAGCCGGGTTCATCATGACCTGGTGCTTTGGCAGCAAGAATGTTGATTTAACTTAAGTTAATATGACTCTGCCCGCCCGCGTTTTGCGGGCGGCGTTATTCCTGCCTGACAGCTAACCTTGCCCACTTTTTTTCTAAGGACGGAAATGCATTAGCGATAATTTTTTATTCTTTTATGGAATCGTTGCCGTTGGAAATACTGCTCTCTCCCCCGAGACAGGAGCAGAATCATGGCAGCAAAACGACACTCACTCTGGCTGGTTGCACTGGCCCTTATTGCGGCTCAGGCCCACGCGGTGGACGTCACCGTGGCGTATCAAACCTCCGCGGAACCAGCCAAAGTTGCGCAAGCCGACGACGCTTTTGCCAAAGACAGCGGGGCAAAAGTGGAATGGCGTAAATTCGACAGCGGCGCGAGCGTGGTTCGGGCGCTCGCCTCGGGCGATGTGCAAATCGGTAATATTGGCTCCAGCCCGCTGGCCGTTGCCGCCAGCCAGAACGTGCCGATTGAAGTCTTCCTGCTGGCTTCCCAGCTCGGTAACTCCGAAGCGTTGGTGGTCAAAAAAGGCATCAAAACGCCGCAGGACTTGATCGGCAAACGTATCGCCGTGCCGTTTATTTCTACTACACATTACAGCCTATTGGCTTCCCTCAAGCATTGGGGTATCAAGCCGGATCAGGTGCAAATTCTTAACCTTCAGCCTCCGGCAATTATTGCCGCCTGGCAGCGCGGGGACATCGACGCCGCTTACGTTTGGGCTCCGGCAGTGAACGAGCTGGAAAAAGACGGCAACGTGCTGACGGACTCGGCGCAGGTGGGCAAATGGGGCTCCCCGACGCTCGACGTCTGGGTCGTGCGTAAAGACTTTGCTGAAAAACACCCTGATGTGGTCACCGCTTTTGCCCGCAGCGCCGTTGCGGCTCAGAAAGGCTACCTCGACAATCCGGACGGCTGGCTTAAACAACCAGACAACCTGAGCAAGCTTTCGCGCCTGAGCGGCGTACCGGAAGGCGACGTCCCGGGGCTGGTGAAGGGCAATACCTACCTGACGGCGAAGCAGCAGGTTGAGCAGCTTAGCGGCCCGGTGAATAAAGCCATTGTGGACACAGCACACTTCCTGAAAGAGCAGGGCAAAGTGCCGGCGGTCGCCACCGACTATAGCCAGTTTGTGACTGACCGCTTCGTGAAGCCGCTGGCGCAGTAAACAGGAGACACGGCGATGCTACAGGTTTCGCATCTCAGCGCGGAGTACGGCGGCAAGCCGGTACTCGACGACATTAATCTGACGGTGGACGAGGGCGAACTGCTGGTGGTGCTCGGCCCTTCCGGCTGCGGTAAGACCACGCTGCTTAACCTGATCGCCGGTTTCGTACCGTATCACTCCGGCAGCATTACGCTGCAGGGCAAAACGGTTGCAGGCCCCGGCGCCGAGCGCGGGGTTGTTTTTCAGAACGAAGGGCTGCTGCCCTGGCGCTCGGTGCTGCATAACGTGGCCTTCGGGCTGCAGCTTGCCGGGCAGGCTAAGCCCGAGCGGGAAGAGATTGCGCTCGACATGCTGCGCAAGGTTGGGCTGGAAGATAAGGCAAGAAACGCTATCTGGCAGCTTTCCGGCGGGCAGCGGCAGCGGGTGGGCATTGCCCGGGCGCTGGCGACGAAGCCCCAGCTTTTGTTGCTGGACGAGCCGTTTGGCGCGCTGGATGCCTTTACCCGCGAGCAGATGCAAACTCTGCTGCTGAAGCTTTGGCACGAGAGCCGCCGCCAGGTGCTGCTGATCACCCACGATATTGAAGAGGCAGTGTTTCTGGCGACGGAGCTGGTCTTGCTGTCGCCTGGCCCTGGCCGCGTCCTGGAACGCCTCCAGCTTGATTTCGGCCGTCGCTACGCCGCCGGAGAGCCGTGCCGTAGCATCAAATCCGATCCGGAATTTATCGCCAAACGTGAATACGTACTGAGCCGCGTGTTCGATCAGCGGGAGGGCTTCTTATGAGCGTTGTCATTCAAGACAAACCCGTGCGTCGCAGATTAGCGTGGCGCTGGCCGTTTTCGCGTCAGCTCACCCTGAGCGCAACCACGCTGGTGGTGTTGGTGCTGCTGTGGTGGTGGGTCGCGGCGCAGCACTGGATAAGCCCGCTGTTTCTGCCGCCGCCGGGTCAGGTGCTGGCGAAGCTTATCACCATCGCCGGGCCGCAGGGCTTTATGGACGCCACGCTTTGGCAGCATCTGGCCGCGAGTCTGGGGCGCATTCTTACCGCGCTTGCCGCGGCGGTACTGATTGGTATTCCGGTGGGCATTGCGATGGGGTTGAGTCCCACCGTGCGCGGCATTCTTGATCCGCTGATCGAGCTTTACCGTCCGGTGCCGCCGCTGGCCTATTTACCGCTGATGGTGATTTGGTTTGGTATTGGCGAAACATCCAAAATCTTGCTGATTTATCTCGCGATTTTTGCACCTGTAGCCATGTCCACCATGGCTGGCGTGCGCAGCGCGAAGCAGGTACGCATTCGTGCCGCTCAGGCGCTCGGCGCATCTCGCTGGCAGGTTATCTGGCATGTGATTTTGCCGGGCGCGCTGCCGGAAATTCTGACCGGGTTCCGCATCGGGCTGGGCGTGGGCTGGTCCACGCTGGTGGCCGCAGAGCTTATCGCTGCCACGCGCGGGTTGGGTTTTATGGTGCAGTCCGCCGGTGAGTTTCTGGCGACCGACGTGGTGCTGGCCGGGATCGGCGTCATTGCCGTCATCGCATTTTGTTTAGAGCTGGGGCTGCGGGCGCTACAGCGCCGCCTGACCCCGTGGCATGGAGAAGGGCAATGAGTGAAAAAGTGAACATTAAGCCGTTGGGGCCGTACATCGGGGCGCAGGTTGACGGCGTGGATTTAACGCGCGGCCTGAGCGACAATCAGTTCGAGCAGATTTACCACGCGCTGATCCGTCATCAGGTGCTGTTCTTCCGCGAACAGGAGATCACGCCCGAGCAGCAGCGCGCGCTGGCTCTGCGCTTTGGCGACCTGCATATTCACCCGGTTTACCCCCATGCCGAAGGTGTGGAAGAGATTATCGTGCTGGATACCCACAACGATAATCCGCCGGATAACGACAACTGGCACACCGACGTGACCTTTATTGAAACACCGCCTGCCGGGGCGATTCTGGCGGCGAAGCAGCTGCCGGAAACCGGCGGAGATACGCTGTGGACCAGTGGGATTGCCGCTTATGAGGCGCTGTCTGAACCGTTCAAAAAGCTGCTGTCCGGGCTTGAGGCCGAGCACGATTTCCGTAAATCGTTCCAGGAGTACAAGTACGCCCGCAGCGAAGTCGAACACCAGCGCTGGCGTGAAGCCGTGGCGAAGAACCCGCCGCTGCGCCATCCAGTGATTCGCACGCACCCGGTCAGCGGCAAGCAGGCGCTTTTCGTCAACGAAGGCTTTACCACGCGCATTGTTAACCTGACGGAGAAAGAGAGCGAGACGCTGCTGGGCTTCCTGTTTGCCCACATCACCAAACCGGAGTTCCAGGTGCGCTGGCGCTGGCAGCAAAACGATATTGCCATTTGGGACAACCGCGTGACGCAGCACTACGCCAATGCCGATTATCTCCCGGCCCGCCGCATCATGCACCGCGCGACAATCCTCGGGGATAAGCCTTTCTGGCGTGGTTGATAAAAAAATAGCGCCTAATTCAAGGCGCTATTTTTAGCTGTTTTTAAGCCCGAACCTTCACTGCAACCAGCACAGCCGTCAGCAGCATCAGGCTGCCGGACAGGATAAGCGGGGCCAGCAGGCCGAGGTTATCCAGCGCCAGACCGCCGACGGCAGCGCCGCAGGTGTTGGCCAACTGGATCACGGCCACCTGAATCGACCCGGCTTTTTCCGCCTGATCTGCCAGCGAGCGGGTGATCCATGTCGACCAGCCGACCGGCACCAGGGCAAAGGCCAGCCCCCAGACAATAGCAATCACTGACGCCACGGCTTTGTTCGCCCCCCAAAACACCAGTACCGCGGCGCTAATAGCGAGAATTAATGGCGCACAGGCCAGGGCCAGCTTGAGCGAGCGTTTCAGGATTGGGGCGGAAAGAGAGGTGCCGACGAAGCTGGCGATACCGAAGCTCAGCAGCACCAGCGTCAGGCCGTCCACGTCAAAGCCCGACAGGGTCATATAAACCGGGCGGATATAGGTAAAGAACGAGAACTGCCCGGCGAACGCCATGAAAATAGCCAGCATACCCGCCAGCACGCCCGGCCGCTTGAGCAGGCCAAACATGTTTTGCTTCTGGTGCGCCGCTTCGCCCGGCAGAGAAGGCAGCGCTTTCCAGACCCAAATAATACAGGCGACACCCATCAGCGCGGCGGCGTTAAAGACGTTGCGCCAGCCGATGATCCCCCCGAGGAAGCTGCCCAGCGGGGCGGCAATCACTAGTGCAATCGAGACGGCCCCGAAGATAACGGACAGCGCCTTAGGCACCGTGCGCGCGGGAACAAGGCGCATGGTCAGCGAGGCCGACATGGCCCAGAACCCGCCCAATGCCAGCCCAAGGCACGCGCGACCAAGCAGCAGCAGAGAAAAATTACCCGCGAACGAAACCAGCAGGCAGGAGGCGGTGAGCAGAACGGCAAAAAGCAGCACCACGCGGCGACGATCGGTCGATCCGATCAGGTTGGTGATAAACAGGCTGGCAAACATCGCTACAAAGGCTGTAACCGTAACCGACTGCCCGGCAAGGCCTTCGGAGATATTCAGTTCCTGCGCCATCGGCGTCAGCAGGCTAACCGGCAAAAATTCAACGGTAATCAGGCAGGCCACGCAAAACGCGATGGCAAAGACTGCCGACCAGTTGGGGCGGGTTATCGAGGTTGCCGGAATGGCGTGGGGGGCTGTTTCATTCATCCTGAAGTCCTGGGTCAAAGTGCGGGGCAAGCCTTCCAGTGTATCACCGCTTGCGCAACGTCTTTAACCTTTTGGCAACTTCACTCAGTATTGCGCATTAGGTGTTCAAAACTCGCCTTCCTTGATGAAACAAAAAATAAACAAATTTAACAAAAAATGAACAATATTCTGGTGCTCAGAGAACAATATAACCCCCTAAATTAACGAGCCTTTTATCCCTTTTTGCCCGTTTTCCCGAAATGTTTCCCTGGTGATTTCTTAGGTCTTATTAAGACCGCGCTTATATAACATAAAGAATTGGCATCTGTTACTTAATTCAAATTTGGCTTAATTTAGCCACACTTCGTAACCCATCACGAATATATAAAAATTTCATCTTGAATTATTAAGGATAACGTCGTTCGGCGCATTAAATAATGCGCTGGGGAAGCGTTTGTCTTTAATTCTAATGAAAACACTAAGCATTCTAAGGAATTCCCACAGGATGTGGGGAATGCGTTATGCGGTCATTTAAGACCGATGATGATTCAAACGGAGTCACGAAGGATGCATGACCCCGATGTGCGTTTTATATATGAAGGAATACCCATGAAATTAAGCAAAATCGCCTCTTCTCTGATCGCCACCGTTGCTCTGGTCAGCAGCGCCGCTAACGCAGCAGATCCTGTTACCGTTAATGGCGGGACCGTGCACTTCCAGGGCGAGCTGGTTAACGCCGCTTGCGCAGTGAGCACGCAGTCCGACGGCCAGATCGTTAAACTGGGCCAGTACCGTACCGCAGCTTTCACCAAAGTGGGCGATACCTCTTCCCAGATCCCATTCAACATCGTTCTGACCGACTGCGATAGCACCGTTGCGGCCACCGCTTCTGTGGCATTCACCGGCCAGACTGATGCGACCGACCCAACGCTGCTGGCGGTAAACTCCGGCGGTAACGCAACTACCGCGAAAGGCGTAGGTATCGAGATCCTGGATCGTACCTCTAAGACCCTGTCTCCGAACGGTTCTACCTTCTCTACCGCTCAGACTTTGAACGACGGTGAGAACACCATTCCGTTCACCGCTCGCTATAAAGCAACCGCTGCCACCGCCACTGCCGGTGCTGCGAACGCGGACGCAACTTTCGTGATGAAATACGAATAATCAGCCACGGCTGAGAGCACAGGGATGATTCAGCCTCACGGATGAGGCTTGTCCGACGCGAGTCCAGAGAGGACGATGATGATAAGGAAAATCCTGCTCCTGGCTATGCTGGCTGCGGTGAATCCCGTTCAGGCAAAGCGCATTGTGGTTATCCACGGTGGGGAAGTGCATATGCAGGGTGAGCTGGTTAACGGCGCCTGCGCTGTCGCGCCTGAAAGTCAGGAAATGACGGTGCAAATGGGCCAGTACCCGAGCAACGTATTTAAAGATGTTGGCAGCTACGCGCCGCCCAGCATCCCTTTTACCCTTCGGCTGACGGACTGTCGCCCGGAGGTTTATGACCATGTGGGCATCGCGTTTCAGGGGTCTACTCCGGCGGAAGATCCGCTGGTCTTCCTGGCCACGTCCAGCGTAAGCGGCAATGACGCGAGCAGCGGCATTGGCCTCGCGTTATTCGACTCACAGCAGCAGTTGATTATTCCCAATAGCGAACCGGCGTCTTATTCGGAAATAACCGCGCAGGAAATGAGTTTTCATTTTACTGCCCGTTATCGTGCGGTTTCTAAACATATGTCGCCCGGAAATATTCGCTCTGACGTCTGGTTCACGCTGGTTTATCCCTGAACCTCTGCTTCTCCATTCTGGCTATTTTGATGGTACCTGTCGTGATGAACAAATTATATAAAGCCGCTTCGGCACTGATGCTCTCTTTAATGATGATGACTTTTAATGCGCAGGCTGCGGGCGGTATTGCCCTGGGCGCGACGCGCGTTATTTATCCGGCCGACGCGAAACAAACTTCTTTGGCAATCACCAACAGCGATCCGAAAGAACGCTTCCTGGTGAATTCCTGGATCGAGAACGATCTGGGGCAGAAAGAGAAAAGCTTCGTGGTTACGCCGCCGCTGTTTGTCAGCGAGCCAAAAAGCGAAAACACGCTGCGTATTATCTACGCCGGGCCAGCATTACCGACGGATCGCGAGTCTATTTTCTGGATGAACGTGAAGGCCATTCCTTCCGTGGATAAAAACAGCGTTGAGGGCAAAAACGTCCTTCAGCTGGCGGTGCTGTCCCGCATCAAGCTGTTCGTGCGTCCTAAAAATCTGCAGATGCAGCCGGAAGATGCGCTGAAAGAGATTCGTTTCGCGCGCAACGGTCAGTACCTGAAGATAAGCAACCCTTCGCCTTACTACGTTTCGCTGGTCAACCTGAAGATGGGGAGTGAAAAACTGCCTAACACCATGGTGGCACCGAAAAATAGCGTGCAGGTTGCGGTGCCGTCCGGCGTTCAGGGGGCGGTGAGCTTCCAGACCGTGAACGACTACGGCGCGGTGACCAAAGCACAAGCGGGTGTCATGCAGTAACGCCAGGCTGGCAAAGGGAAGCCGATAAATCATGAAGAGATCAGTCTCGCGTAAGGTGTTTACGCTAGCGCCGCTGGCGGCGACCATTGTGGCCTCACTCTGGCCCGCGTTCGCTGCCGCTGAGAGCTATTTCAACCCGGCATTTTTGTCGGACGATACCGCGGCGGTGGCGGATCTGTCTCGTTTCGAAAAAGGCAGCAGCCAGCCGCCGGGCGTTTATCGCGTGGACATCTGGCGCAACGATGAATTTGTTGCCACCGAAGACGTGCATTTTGCTGCGACGGAATCGAAAGTCCCTGCTTCTGAAGCCGTGAAGTCCGGCGGGCTGACGGCCTGCCTCGACGTTGACTGGCTCAAGCGTCTTGGGCTGAATATGTTGGCGTATCCCGAGCTGGCGAAATATAAATCCGGCGAGTGCGTCCCCGTGACGACAGCGGTGCCCGGTGCAGAAGTAAGCTATGACTTTTCCCGACTGCGGCTTGATATTAGCCTGCCTCAGGCCTCTTTAATCAACAGCGCCCGCGGCTACATTCCGCCCGATCAGTGGGATGAAGGGATCCCTGCGGCGCTGCTGAACTATACCTTCACCGGCAACCGCGGCACGTACAACGACAGCTATTATCTGAACCTGCAAAGCGGCCTGAACCTTGGGCCGTGGCGCCTGCGCAACAACGGCGCATGGAACTACACCAGCGGCGATGGCCACCACCAGAATCAATGGCAGAACATCAGCACCACGCTGCAGCGCACGATTATTCCGCTCAAGGGCGAACTGGTCATGGGCGACAGCAACACCGGCAGCGATGTGTTCGACAGCCTCGGGTTTCGCGGGGCGCGCCTCTATTCTTCCGACAGCATGTACCCGGACAGCCTGCAGGGCTACGCGCCAACCGTGCGCGGGATTGCCCGTACCAACGCTAAAATTGTCGTCCGCCAGAATGGCTACGTGATTTATCAGAGCTACGTCTCTCCGGGCGCGTTCGCCATTAGCGACCTTAACCCGACCTCTTCCAGCGGTGACTTAGAAGTTACGGTAGAAGAGAAAGACGGTTCTGTGCAGAAGTACACGGTGCCTTATTCCACCGTGCCGATGCTGCAGCGTGAAGGTCGGTTCAAATATGACGTAGTGATGGGGGATTTCCGCAGCGGGAATAACCAGCAGGATAAGCCGTTCTTTACTCAGGGCACGCTGATTGCCGGTCTGCCGAATGGCTACACAGCCTATGGTGGGACACAGTTGGCAGAACGCTATACCGCCGTCGCGTTAGGCGCCGGTAAAAACCTCGGCGACTGGGGGGCCATTTCGCTCGATCTGACTCATGCGCGCAGCAAGCTGGCGGATGACAGTGAGCATCAGGGGCAGTCGCTGCGCTTCCTGTATGCCAAATCCCTGAGCGGCTTCGGGACCAACTTCCAG
Organism: Amanita fuliginea; assembly: GCA_023014435.1. Classification (NCBI taxonomy): domain Eukaryota; kingdom Fungi; phylum Basidiomycota; class Agaricomycetes; order Agaricales; family Amanitaceae; genus Amanita; species Amanita fuliginea. The sequence goes on from JAEBUQ010000004.1 coordinate 4,213,522, forward strand.
CTGCTGGGCTATCGCTACTCCACGCGCGGTTTTTACACCCTCGATGATGTGGCTTACCGGAACATGGAAGGCTACCAGTACGAGTGGCAAAACAACGACAGCAACCGGCAGGAGCTGGTGGCGACCAGCTATCACAACCTGCGCTATAACAAAAAGGGCCGATTTCAGGTCAACATCTCCCAGTCGCTGGGGGATTACGGCTCGGTCTACGTTTCCGGCAGCCAGCAAACTTACTGGGGTACCGATCAGGACAACACCTGGTACCAGCTGGGCTACTCCAGCGGCTGGCGCGGGATCAGCTATTCACTTTCCTGGTCGTGGAGTAAGTCGCTCGGCCTGGCAGACACCAACCGGATTGTCGCCTTCAATCTTTCAATTCCGTTTAGCACGCTGCTTGGTCACGGTTATTCGCGCGATACGGCGCTGGATCGTGCCTATGCCACGATGGCCACAAGCCGCAGTTCTGACGGCAAAAACAGCTGGCAAACCGGGGTTGGCGGCACGCTGTTGGAAGGCCGCAACCTGAACTACAGCGTCAGTCAGGGGCATACCAGCAATAACGGTTACTCCGGCAGCGCCACCGCCAACTGGCAGGCCACGTACGGCACGCTTGGCCTGGGCTACAACTATGACCGCAACCAGCATGACTTCAACTGGCAGGCTTCCGGCGGCGTGGTCGGCCATGCGGACGGGGTGACTTTCAGCCAGCCGCTGGGGGATACCAACGTATTGATTAAAGCGCCAGGCGCTTCCGGCGTCAGCATTGAAAACCAGACCGGGGTGAAAACCGACTGGCGTGGCTATGCGGTGATGCCGTACGCGACGGTTTACCGCTACAACCGCGTAGCGCTGGACACCAACACAATGGACAACCACACCGACATTGAAAACAACGTCAGCAGCGTTGTGCCGACGGAGGGCGCTCTGGTTCGTGCCACCTTCGACGCCAGAATTGGTGTGCGTGCGATCCTCACCGTTAAACGCGGCGATCGGCCGGTGCCGTTTGGTTCCGTGGTGCGGGAAGAGCAAAGCGGCGTGACCAGCATGGCCGGTGACGACGGGCAGATTTACCTCAGCGGCCTGCCGCTGAAGGGCAAGCTGCTGATCCAGTGGGGCGACGGGAAAGGTTCCCAGTGCCGCGCTAACTATTCCCTGCCGGAAGAGAGCCTGAAGCAGGCTGTCGTCATGGCAACCGCCACCTGTTCGTAGCGTGCGGAGAGATTCAGGAAGATGAAAATGAAACTGAACAATGTTATTGCGGGTGGCTTGCTGCTGCTCTGCGCGGGCCCTGCTGCGGCGACAGTCTGCTCAAACGAGAACGGCATTCCGACCGATATTCCTTATGATTTATCGGACAAATTTAACAGCAGTAATAACAACGTCGGGCAGATCATAACGCTGTCCGAAAAATCAGGGTTGATTGGGGTGAATGCGATTTGCCCGAAGGGGACATCGGGGAATACCACCAAGCGTAGCTATGTGACAGATTTGCCCATTCAGGAAGTGGTAGGCAGCTATAAGTACCTAAAAATAAATGACTACCTTAACGGCGCAATGAAAATCAACGACAGCTATGCCGGTGATTTTTATCCGCCGGTGAACTACATGCAAATGGGTTCGCACCCTAACGTGTCGAAGAATAAGCCTTTTGGCGTCACGGACTCGAAACTGGTGTTTCGCCTTAAGGTCACCCGCCGTTTTATCAATATGGTGCCCATTCCACAGCAGACGATGTTCCGTGTCTATGTGACCACCACTAACGCTGACCCGTTAAGCACGGTGGTTTATACCATCAGCTACAGCGGCAAAGTTGAAGTCCCGCAGACCTGTGAAATCAACGCCGGGCAGGTGGTGGAGTTTGATTTTGGCAGCATTGGCGCGTCGCTGTTCAGCCAGGCTGGGGCCGGGAACCGTCCGCAAAGCGTAACGCCGCAAAGTAAAACGGTCGGCATCAAATGCACCAATATTGATGCCCAGGCTTACCTCACTCTGCGCCTTGAGGCTGAGAAAAGCAGCGGCAATATGATGATATCCGATAACAGCGATCTGGGCTTTATCGTGGCGAACGCCAGCGGTACGCCGCTGACGCCAAACAACCTTGGCAGCAAGATTAATTTCCAGCTTGATGACGCCGCGTCGGCCAGAGTGGGGATTCGTGCCTGGCCGGTCAGCGTGACGGGCGTCAAGCCGAAGGAAGGGCCGTTCACGGCCCGTGGTTATCTGCGTGTTGATTTCGATTAAGGGGGCAGGATGAACAAATTTTTCCTGAGCGCGCTGGCGCTGGCCCCGATAGTGTTCATGTCCTCTGCGAAAGCCGCTACCCCGTTGGGTGAGATAAACGTTGAGTTGCGTGGGAGCATTGTGGATTACACCTGTGTGGTGGAGACCGGCAGCGACAACAAGACCGTGAAGCTGGGATCGTGGCCGACCAAACAGCTGCGCACCGCCGGGAGCACAACTCAGGCAATGCCTTTCAACCTGAAGCTAACCGGCTGCCCGCCGAGCGGCACCGCATCTATCACCTTCAACGGCAAGAGTACCGGCACGGGGCTGCTGGCGCTCAACGCGGCCAGTACGGCGAAGAACGTGGCCATTGAGCTGCTGAATGAGGATAAGAGCCGATTGTTGCTGAATAACGCCAGTAAAACGATGCAGGTTGATGCCAACGGCGATGTGACACTGAAGTTCTGGGCCAACTACATTGCCACAGCGGACAATGCGGATGCCGGGCTGGCGAATGCGGATGCGACGTTTCTGATTAACTACAACTAAAGAGTCTTAATGGTTCCTGAAAATAACCGGGAGGAGCATTCCCGGTATTTCCGCTTCCAGTGCACAATGGTCCTTTATAGCAGTTCATGCACCTTGGCATAGTCAATCAGCTCGACAATGGAAGTGAGTCCGAGTTTAGAGAATATATTAGCTTTATGTGCGCTAATGGTTTTATTGCTAAGCAATAGCTGCTCGGCAATCTCTTTATTCGACAGACCGTTTGCCAAATAGCGTAAGACAGTGATTTCACGGTTGGATAATGGCATGTCGTCCATCGTTCCCCGGCGTGATTTATGGCTGCTGATAAAGTGCAGCGTTTCCGAAGGGAAAAAGGAGTAGCCCGAAAGCAACATTTCAACCGCGTTAAATATATCTTCCTGTTCCTTACGTTTGCTCACAAATCCGTTAGCACCTGCCTGAATGGCGCGTCCGGCGTAAAAAGATTCTGATTTTGAAGACAGGAAGAGGATCTTGGTTTTTTCCTGTATTCCTTTGATTCTCTTGAGTAATGTGAAGCCGTCGGTGTTGGGGAGTTCAATATCAAGAATCACCAGGTCGACCGGATTCGCTCGCATATAGTCGATAACTTCCCGACCATCATCTGTTTTTAAGACAACATTAATATCTTTATTTTTCTGGAGCAGGACTTCTATCGACATTCTGACAATAGGGTGTTCGTCCATAATGATTACGGATGCCGGTTTCATTTTTTTTGCCTCGATTGTTTGATAAAAACATCGCTTTGACACAGCGTCAATGGCAGCGAAAGTGATAAACAGTGAGTTGGCGGTTGCCGGTCTTTATGCGGGAACCTCCTTGTTTACTTTAAAACATATCCCTTTTTTAAATTCGTTATTCGCGGCGGGAGAATGAATGCCTAAATAACTTCACATTTAAACGTTATAAATGCCCTGGCAAATATAAATATGTGATGAGGTGATTATACAGCGCAGTTTTTGTGGGAAAAGTCTGATGTTCCTGGGCGTAATCCGAGCCAATACGAAATGCTGTCTAGTTAATTGGCCTTTTTCTAAATTGAATTAACGAACCTAAATTTTAAGTTAAGATGGTTTAAAAGACTTTTTATTGCAGAAAAAATGACATTTAGTTCTAAATGTTGTTAATTTGTTTTGGATCAAAAAGTGCTGAACGGCGGTATAGCGGAAGAATTGCTTCCAGGAATAGTTGTAATTGTTATTATTTTGTTTGTTTTTAACGCATGACAAACATAAAAATTAAGTAAATTCTTAAAATATCTTACCACTCAGTAGGTTAGTTCGATCGCCAATGTGCGTTATTTGCAACAGAAATTTCATGAAGCAGATGCAGCAGTTTACTGCGGTTATCGAGCGCCAGTCGGGTCAGCAAAACGTTAAATCGGTAAACGACGTAATGATAGGGTTTCTCCAGTAAAAGGGCGATAGATTTCAATGACTCTCCGCGACTTAGCGCCAGTAAAATAGCCCACTCTCTAATGGAAAAACCTGGCCTATCGTAAAGCGTGGCCAGATCGGGTTCGCTGCAGCTTAATGCCTGTTTTAGTTTATCCGGAGGGAGACGGCGTTCGACAATTTTGCAGTCAACGGCCTGCTGCATAAACCGCGTAATTTCAGGCTTTCGCAGCGTACTAAGCAGCGTAATTTGGTGCTGTGACGTGGTGATAATTTGCTGGCGGATGGCCTTCAGGACGTCAAGTATTGGTGTCTCCAGACTGTCGAGATCGATGATCAGACGCGGTACAGGAGACAGCGTCTGATGTGCGATAACATCATCCAGCGAAGGGGAGACTGGAATGTTAAGGTGATGGAAAAGGCTGCCAGTGATTGCGCTACTGAGAAAGCCGTCGGCTGAAACCAGAATGGCATCTGGCTTTTTTGGCTTTTGCCCTCCAATCAATTGCTGCTGAAGATATTCAAGTCGATCAAAAAAAAGCGGCGCGGTGTAGCTGGCGGGGTTTAGAAAATAATCAGTCCGACTACGCCGGTGTTTATTTCGCCTCATAGCTGCGCACATAGGCCTCCTCACAATGACAATGCATCAGAGAGCAGCCAGCGTTTATGCGGCCATAAATAGCCTTGTCCGTAGCTGGCGCCTGACTGGCGAGCGAGCTCGAGATGGTGGTTGTCTTCGATACCTTCAATGACAATCTGAGGTGAAATATCCGCGCACTGTGCAACCAGTTGCCGAAGTGCCCGCGGGTTTTTACTGAGCGTCCAGAATGCGTGCTTATCAATTTTTACTCCGCCGACATCAATGGCGTAGCGGTGGAAGCTTTCAATACAGCCATCGGTAAGGTCATCAAGCCACACCGATATCCTTTGTTGCTGTAACAGCTTAATTCGCTCACACAGGCAAAGCTGATGCTGCCTGGAGCACAGACCAAAAAGTGGAGCATCCTGTATCTCAATTGTTATCCATGATTCGCAAACATCAAGCAGCCGGGTGAATAGCCGCTCGTCAATCAGCGCCATAAGAGGAAGGTTAAGGGTGTATGTGCCTGGGGCTTGCAGGGACTTCAGCAGGCCAACCTGATGGCAGAAAATCGCCATGCTGTCGAAAACCGGCAGATGTGCAAAGAAATCGTCAGCGTCGCTCGATGGCGTTAGCTGGCTGAGTACTTCGTGACTAATAACGTGTCCATTGAATAAATTAACAATCGGCTCCAGGCGGAAGCCGGATATATGTTGGTTAACAGATAATAAAATGTTATCGCTAGAAATATTTATCATTATTTTGTCGCTAATTGTGACAATTATTACTGAATTGCTGAGCGATCAATGACCTGAGAGGTAGGGTTAGTATGCTGTCAGCAAATTTGGAGATTATTCTGAGCGTATTCTCTCAGCGACACGAATGAGTGAATAGCAGGGATGGCTTATTCCAGGTTGCGAAAATTCGCAACCCAAAAGAGTGAAGGAGGTGCTTTTTTAATAATTAAGAGTAATTCCCTGGCATAATAAGAAAATACTTAATTAAAAGATTCAATCCAACAAGAATGGCAAATTCAGTTTGATATAATTCATGAGTTTATATTGGCTCTTGATATTAAGTTTTTTCATAATCGACAGTCGTTTATCCCGCGCTGCATTTTCATCAATATGCATAATAAAAGCCGCGTCAATCAGCGAGTAACCACAGGCCATTAGCTTCAGCAATTCACGCTCCTGCATGTTGAAATGCCGTGTTGTGCAGTAGTGACAAATGGACGTAGGCACCGGTAGGGTGTTTTTTTTGCGCCGTTCGGGATCGACCCAGGGGGCCAGCTTGAGCCTGACATCTTCGACCTCATCCTCACGGTAGATAGACGGCAGCATATACAGGCAGGGACGAAACATCAGGTTCTCCTGATCCTGCTTTTTGCAGATCAGGATCACCCGCTGATGGCGCGTTGTCTGCGGTATTTTGTAGCAGTTGGCGGTTGACCAGTTGTCATCGAGCGCGAAAAAAACCAGATCGGCGACGTCCTGATGTGCCAACGGTAGGAAATGATAAGTCTCGCTAAACTGATGGCAGAGCTGCTGGATAATAATTTTAATGCCATTGGCAAAATGGCTATTTCTTTCACAGATAGCAACGGTAAGCATGCCTTCCTCCGGGCTGGTTGACTATTAAAAAAATGATAGTGAAAAAAACCCGTTTTATGAATGTGTTACGACTTAACCCCGCAGGTGTGGAGGATGAATTATTGCCAGGCCATTTCCTGGGAGTAGCAGAAAAAACGGCAAAAAAACGCTTTGGGTAAAGTTTTCTGCTGTTACGCCGATGATTAAGACTTGTCTTACAGGGAATGAGAAGCAATGTTAAACCGTATCAAAATCGTTACAAGCTTACTGGTCGTCCTGGGGCTGTTTGGCATTTTGCAGATAGCTTCCGGCGGATTGTTCTTCAATGCGCTGAAGCAGGACAAAGAAAATTTCACCGTTCTACAAACCATTCGTCAGCAGCAGTCAACGCTGAACGGCAGCTGGGTCGCGCTGTTGCAGACCCGTAACACCCTGAACCGCGCCGGCATTCGCTACATGATGGATGCCAATAAAATTGGCAGCGGTGCAACCGTTGAAGAACTGATGGCGATTGCCAGCACTTCGCTGAAACAGGCTGAGGTTGAGTGGGCGGCTTATGAAGCTTTACCGCGCGATCCACGCCAAAGCGACGCGGCCGCACAAGAAATTAAGCGCAACTATGATATTTATCACGGCGCGCTGGCGGAGCTGATTCAACTGCTTGGTGCGGGGAAAATTAATGAATTCTTCGATCAGCCAACCCAGGGATATCAGGATGGCTTTGAGAAGCAATACGTTAACTATCTGCAGCAAAACGACCACCTTTATCAGGAAGCAGTCGACAGCAGCAATAGCTCCTACAGCATGGCGATTTGGATCCTGATTGGCGTCCTGATTGTGGTGCTGGTGGTGATCCTTGCGGTCTGGCAGGGTATTCGCACCACGCTTATCTCTCCGCTGAATCGCCTGATCGAAAGCATTCGCCACATCGCCAGTGGCGATCTGGTGCGCAAAATCGACGTCGAAGGCACCAACGAAATGGGGCAGTTGGCCGAGAACCTGCGCCATATGCAAAACGAGCTGGTGATTACCGTGGGCGAGGTTCGCAACGGCGCGAATGCCATTTATAGCGGCGCCAGCGAGATTTCCATCGGCAATAACGATCTCTCTTCTCGTACCGAACAGCAGGCGGCTTCGCTTGAGGAAACGGCCGCGAGCATGGAGCAGCTGACTGCCACGGTTAAGCAGAATGCTGAAAATGCCCGCCAGGCTAGCCAGCTGGCGCTGAGCGCGTCTGAAACCGCGCAGCGCGGCGGTAAAGTCGTGGACAATGTGGTGCATACCATGAGCGAAATTGCCGGCAGTTCGCAGAAAATTGCCGACATTATCAGCGTCATTGACGGGATCGCCTTCCAGACTAACATCCTCGCTCTTAACGCCGCCGTTGAAGCTGCTCGTGCGGGTGAGCAGGGACGTGGTTTTGCCGTGGTCGCCGGGGAAGTACGTAATCTGGCACAGCGTAGCGCGCAGGCCGCGAAAGAGATTAAAACCCTGATTGAGGACTCGGTCAGCAAGGTCGATACCGGCTCAACGCTGGTTGAAAGCGCCGGGGAAACCATGGGGGAAATCGTTAATGCGGTGACCCGCGTGACCGATATCATGGGTGAGATTGCCTCTGCTTCTGACGAGCAAAGCCGCGGGATCGATCAGGTTGGATTAGCGGTTGCAGAAATGGACCGTGTGACCCAGCAGAACGCCGCGCTGGTGGAAGAGTCCGCCGCCGCCGCCGCCGCGCTGGAAGAACAGGCCAGCAGGCTCACGCAGTCCGTCTCCGTATTCCGCATCGCTCAGGAGCGCCAGGCCAAAGCCCAGGCCGCGGCGCCAAAGGTTGTCGCGACGACGGCTGCACCGCGTAAAGCCGTGGCTGCAGCGTCTGACGATAACTGGGAAACCTTCTGATTCGTTGATTTCCAGTGAAACAAGGCGGATAGCTCAGGCTCATCCGCCTTTTTTATATTCTAGCCACCATCTCCAGTGCGTCGCTGTCCAGGAGCCAATCGCGCGAATTGATCCTCAGCATTTCCATAAAAGTTGTTCCCGCAGTGGAAAGTCGCCCAAGACTGGGGCATACGATGTTCACGCTGGTTGCCGGCAACACTTCTTTGAGCGTGAGTGGACGAAGGTTTTTTTCATAACCTGGAAAGCGCAGCCTGACCGATGTCCACATGCTGACAATGGGGGCCTGCTCCATCATGCGCGCCATAATCCACGGGGAAGAACAGTGAACAATCGTCGGTGGCAGCGGCAGGTTATAGCGGCGAAAAACCTGGCCCAGAATGGAGTGCTCTCCTGGTTCATCCCAGTCCAGCCAGGGAAATTGCATCAGACTTTTCAGCGTTGTGGTGTGGGTAACGGGGTGATGTTCGCCGGCAATAATGGTATTGCTCAGTGCGTAGAGTGTCTCGTGATAAAACGTACCGATGGGCGTTCCGCTGGCACTGGTCATTACCGCCATATCCAACCTCTGATTCGCCAGGGCATCCAGAATCTGCTGTGGTCTGCCTTCCATCGCGGTTAGCTTCACGCCTGGGTATCGTGTCTGATACTGACTCATTGTGGTACAGAAGGGGCCGTAAGAGGCGGCTGAAGTGAATCCAACGCGCAACTGGCGCATAGCTTTCCCGAGCAGATTGTCTATTTCATCTCTTGCCTGATGTAACGATCGATCAATATCTCTGGCATGGCGCAGCAGCACTTGCCCATACTCATTCAACGTCACGCCCCGTGATGAGCGTTGCAAAATTGGCATGCCGATTTCAGTTTCCATCTCATGAATGGTCTTGGAAATGGCAGGTTGAGTGAGATGCAGGGCTCGGGCTGCTTTACCAATGCTGCCTTGTGCGGCAACTTCTAGTAATACATCTAACTGATTTAATTTGATTTTCATTTGTTACCCCGCCGTATGTCACCGCCATAGTGCAAAAAATGTGCTTTCAGGATAGGAAGAATATAACCAAAGGCATAACTAATTTTTATGTTTGCGATGTTCTTTTTTTATGCAGATAGTCGAATCACTCCCCGGAGTAACAACACACCATGCAAAAAATAATTAGAAGGAAGTGAGCATGAAATCATCTGCCAGTTCTGCCTCTACGGCCAGCGGGTTGATAGCCGTGATGCCGCCTCAGAGCCGCCCTGTGGAAGAGCAGACCAGCGCTAAGTCGCTGGTGGCCGTGACATTGGGAAACGGATTAGAAATCTATGATTTCGCGGTGTACAGCTTCTTTTCGGTCATCATTGGTCACCTCTTTTTCCCCTCCAGTAATGATTATGTTTCTTTGCTGCTGGCGGTCGCGACTTTTGGCGTCGGTTTTGTCATGCGCCCTTTGGGGAGCCTGGTGCTTGGCAATTATGCAGACAAACATGGCCGCCGTTCAGGAATGACGTTGATCCTCGGGCTGATGGCAGTTGGTGTCATGCTGGTGGCGTTTGCGCCAACTTACAGCCAGGCCGGGATTGTGGGGCCAGTGGTGCTGATAGCCGGGCGTTTGCTCCAGGGTTTTTCTGCCGGAGGAGAAATTGGCGCGGCAACCAGCTGGCTGATGGAGGCCGGGGATAAATCCCGCCGCGGGCAACGTGTGAGCTGGCAGATGACCAGCCAGGGGGGCGCTGCGCTTTTTGGTGCGGCCATGGGCGCGGGGTTGAGCCATTATCTCAGTGAAGAAGCCCTGTACGATTGGGGCTGGCGCGTCCCCTTTATTCTGGGCCTGGCGATCATGCCCATTGGCATGTACATCCGACGTCACCTGCCGGAAACCCATCATACTGAATCGGCTCCCCAGAAGGAGAATTCGGCAAAAACGCTCTGGCGGGAACATCGCCGTGCGCTGTTGCTCGGCATTTTGCTGATAATGAAAGGCACAACAACGTTTTACATTATTATTTATTACATGCCTGCCTATATGGTGAACACGCTGCATATGCCGGCGGCAACCTCCTACTGGATTAGTCTGACGGCAGCGCTTATGACGCTCCTGATCCCCTTTTTTGCCGGAAAGCTGGCGGATCGCCTGCCCAGACGTAAACCGATCATGGCTATCTGTTTTACCGTGTCGCTGGTACTGATTTGGCCGATCTTCGCGTCTATCCTTAACGGCATGCCGCTGTTTATCACTATCGCGCTAATTGCTATCGATCAGGTGCTCGCTAATGTTTGCACTGTGGTGCTGTTTTTGCTGCTGCTCGAAGCATTTCCGCAAGCTGTTCGGGCCTCGGGTATCAGTATCGTTTATGCCGTTGGCGTAACGCTGTTTGGCGGCTTTGCGCAATTTAACGTGACCTGGTTACTTAAAGTGACGGGGCAGCCGATGACGCCGGCATGGTATCTGATTTTTTGCTCTTTCGTTTCGCTGGCGGCGCTGCTTGCCTGGCGGGAACGGAAAACGCTATCCGATGCTTAATACAAGGAGCTACCTATGTTGATTAAAGAGATTCTGGATCGTGAAGAAGAGATGATCGCCATTCGACGCGATTTTCACCAGCACCCGGAACTGGGTTTTGAAGAGTTTCGCACCAGCGATCGTATTGCTGAGCTGTTGACGTGCTGGGGTTACGAAGTACATCGCGGATTAGGAGGTACCGGGGTAGTTGGGACGCTAAAAGTGGGTAGCGGCGGTAAAAGATTGGGGATCCGCGCCGATATGGATGCGCTGCCGATGCAGGAGCAAACAGGGCTGCCGTGGGCAAGCCAGATCGAAGGTAAAATGCATGCATGTGGGCATGACGGACACTGTGCCATTTTGCTTTCGGCGGCCTGCTATCTGGCGGAGAAGAAGCCTTTTAATGGGACGTTACACCTGATCTTCCAGCCCTCTGAAGAAAAGATCGGCGGTGCTAAGCGCATGATCGACGACGGCCTGTTCAGGCTATTTCCGTGCGACGCGGTGTTTGGCCTGCATAATTTCCCCCTGATCCCCGCCGGGCAATTTGTGACAAAACCAGGGGCGTTAATGGCATCTTCTGACAGTCTGACGATCACTCTGGAAGGCAAAGGCGGGCATGGTTCGATGCCGGAGCACTGTATCGATCCTACCGTCGCTGGGGCATCTATTGTGATGGCACTGCAGACCATAGTCTCTCGTAATATCGATCCTCAGGATTCTGCGGTGGTTACGGTGGGCAGCCTGCAGAGTGGCACAACGCACAACATTATTCCTCATAGCGCCGTGCTGAAACTGAACATGCGTGCCTTTAAAAAAGAGGTGCGTGAGGCGCTCAAACAAAGGGTTGAGACTCTCGTCCACGCTCAGGCGGAAAGTTTTGGCGTGAAGGCCAATATTGAAGTGGATTTTGGCTATCCGGTGACGATAAATAACGAAGCGCAAACGGCCTTTGCGCTTCAGGTTGCCCGGGATACATTCGGCCCAGATAAAGTCGCTGACCCTCAGGAGGTTAAGAGCATGATGGGCAGCGAGGATTTCTCTTTTATGCTGGAAGAAGTGCCGGGTTGTTATCTCTGGCTGGGAACGGCGACGGGGAAAGACGACTACTCGGTACATCATCCGCTGTATCAGTTTAACGATGCTTGTATTTCTGTAGGCGCAACATACTGGGTCCGGTTGAGCGAGGCATTTTTGCGCTGAGCATTTCCCCCTGGCGCTTTCCTTTGCGGGAGCGCCAGGGGGATGGGGATTACTCGGCGTCTTTCGGGACTTCGCGGTTTTCCAGTTCGGTCAGACGCTGCTCCAGCAGAGCCAGTTTCTCGCGGGTACGCAGCAGGACCTGGGTTTGCACGTCAAACTCCTCGCGGCTTACAAGGTCAAGACGGGTTAACTGAGACTGAAGGATCTGGCGTACTTTCTTCTCCACATCATCCCCGAACTCACGAATCCCTTTCGGCATTGACTCATGGACCTGACGGGCGATTTGTTCAATTTTTTTCGGGTCAATCATAGCGGCTTCCATTATCTGGCGAGTAATAGGGCTAATTGTAATGCCTGATTGCCAGGGGATAAACTGGAAATGTTGCCTGTGTAATCGTTGCCCACAAAAATGATTAGCGCTATAGTGAACCTGCTTATTCTCAGGGCGGGGCGAAACTCCCCACCGGCGGTAAATCAGCGAACGCTGAAAGCCCGCGAGCGCTTCAGGCTTTGCCTGAAGGTCAGCAGATCCGGTGTAATTCCGGGGCCGACGGTTAAAGTCCGGATGGGAGAGAGTAACGATCACGTCAGGCCCTGGCCTGCCCGCGTTATTTTTTTAGCTCCTAAGACTGCCCTGATTCTGGTAACCATAATATTAATGAGGTTTTTATTACCATGAATCAGACGCTACTTTCTGCATTTGGCACCCCGACTGAGCGCGTTGAGCGTGCTCTTGATGCGCTTCGCGAAGGCCGTGGCGCCATGGTTCTCGACGATGAAAATCGTGAGAACGAAGGCGATATGATCTTCCCGGCTGAAACCATGACCGTGGAGCAAATGGCGCTGACCATTCGCCACGGGAGCGGCATTGTCTGCCTGTGCCTGACCGACGAACGCCGTAAACAGCTCGATCTGCCGATGATGGTCGAAAACAACACCAGCGCTTTCGGCACCGGGTTTACCGTGACCATCGAAGCAGCTCACGGCGTGACAACCGGCGTTTCCGCAGCCGATCGTCTGACCACCGTTCGTGCGGCGATTGCCGACGGCGCTAAGCCGAGCGATCTGCACCGTCCTGGTCACGTTTTCCCACTGCGTGCGCAGCCGGGCGGCGTGTTAACTCGCGGTGGCCACACCGAAGCCACTATCGACCTGGTTTCTCTGGCAGGTTTCAAACCTGCGGGTGTGTTGTGTGAACTGACCAACGACGACGGCACCATGGCGCGCGCGCCGGAGTGCATCGAGTTTGCCCGCAAACACAATATGGCGGTTGTGACCATCGAAGATCTGGTGGAATATCGCCAGGCGCAAGCGCGTAAAGCTAGCTAAAAAAGTAAAGCCCGGTCAGCGCGATCGGGCTTTTGTTTTTCATTCCCTTCTCGCTGTTTTCGTCTTTTCAGACCTGTTCAAAATTTCTGATGATCATCATCATGCTTATCTGAGTTCTTCCCACAAAAATTGGGCGTAATCTGTGTGTATTGAATCTTAGCCATTTAAGGACACCATCATGACAAGCCCACGTATGCCCGCGCTGTTCCTTGGCCACGGTAGCCCGATGAACGTGCTGGAAGATAACCGCTATACCCGCGCCTGGGCTCAGCTTGGCGAAACGCTGCCGCGGCCAAAAGCGATTGTGGTGGTGTCGGCCCACTGGTTCACCCGTGGAACGGGCGTGACTGCGATGGAAACGCCGAAGACGATCCACGACTTTGGTGGTTTTCCGCAGGCGCTGTATGACACGCATTACCCGGCACCCGGCTCGCCTGAGCTGGCGCAGCAGCTGGTTGATCTGCTGGCACCGACGCCGGTGGCGTTAGATAAAGAAGCATGGGGCTTTGACCACGGTTCGTGGGGAGTGCTGATCAAGATGTACCCGAACGCGGATATCCCGATGGTGCAGCTGAGTATCGACAGCACGAAGCCGGCAGCCTGGCATCTGGAGATTGGCCGTAAACTGGCCACGCTCCGCGACCAGGGGATTATGCTGGTGGCGAGTGGTAACGTGGTGCATAACTTGCGCACGGCACGCTGGCACGGCGAAAATACGCCTTACCCCTGGGCCGAGTCGTTTAACGATTATGTTAAAGCGAACCTGACCTGGCAGGGGCCTGCGGAGCAGCATCCGCTGGTGAACTATCTCAGCCATGAAGGCGGTTCCCTGTCTAACCCGACGGCGGAACACTTCCTGCCGCTGCTTTATGTCCTGGGCGCATGGGATGGCAAAGAGTCGATCACGATTCCGGTCGACGGAATAGAAATGGGTTCGCTGAGTATGCTGTCGGTTGTGGTGGGATAAACAGAAAAGCGCCCAATGGGCGCTTTTTTAATGCTCTATTCCACAAAGATATGCGGATAGAAACGGGAAAGATCCTGCGTAATAAGTTCGCGATCCTCACGAATCCCGATCCCGGCAGGCCGATCGTTAATAAGCCAGCTGCCAATCAGCGTATAGCTGTCGCCGAATTTAGGTAGCTGATAGAACTGCTGGACGATCATGCCTTCTTCACCGTATGGCCCGTCAACGCGCGCGATCTCCTGGCCATTCTCGATGATCTTCACGTTGGCGCCTTCGCGGGAGAAGATCGGCTTCACGACGTATTTTTCCATCGGCGGGAAGTTATCTTCGGCGAAATAAGCCGGCAGCAGGTTAGGGTGGCCCGGGAACATCTCCCACAGCATCGGCAGCAGAGCTTTGTTGGAGATAATGCTTTTCCAGGCCGGCTCCAGCCAGCGGACGCCCGCATCTTCCAGCTTGGTGGAGAACATCTCACGCAGCATGAATTCCCACGGGTAGAGCTTGAACAGGTTGCTGATAACCTGATCCTGCAGATCGGTAAACTGGCCTTTCTCTCCAAGACCAATTTCCTCAATAAAGAGGAACTCGCTCGCGACGTCTGATTCAGCGGCGCAGTCCTGCAGATATTGCACGGTGCCGCGATCTTCTACCGTATCCTGGCAGCAGGCAAAGTGCAGCAGATTGAAGCCATGCTGCTGCTTCAGCTCGGCGAAACGCTCGATCAGCTTTTCCTGCAGGCTGTTGAACTGGTCTGCGCCTGCGGGCAGCTTGCCCGCAGCCACCTGATCTTCAAGCCAGATCCACTGGAAGAAGGCCGCTTCGTACAGCGACGTTGGCGTATCGGCATTATTTTCCAGCAGCTTGGGTTCACCCACTCCGTCCCACGCCAGATCCAGACGGGAATAAAGGGAAGGCTGCTGGCTGCGCCAGGACTGGCGAACAAATTCCCAGGTGTGTTTCGGAATGCGGAAACGGGCCATCAGCTCGTCGCTGGCCACCACCTTTTCCACAACCTGCAGACACATTTGATGCAGCCCGGCGGTCACCTCTTCCAGGCGTTCAACCTGAGCCAGCGTGAGCTTGTAATAGGCGTCTTCACACCAGTACGGCTCCCCGTACATGGTGTGAAAATTGAAGCCGTATTCCGTGGCTTTTTCGCGCCAGTCCGGGCGCTCAACAATAGAAACTCTTTCCATGATTTATCAGCCGCCCATTGAACGGCTGCTGCCGGAGGTGGCGCTGCTGCGCTGCATGGTGGATTGCTTGGCCACTGACTCACCAAAGCCGCCGCGAGTCACCGTTGAAGTGGTCGCAGGTTTTGGTGCCATCGCGCTTTTCGGGACGGTTGTCGTCCGGCCTGGGGTGGCCGCGCCGTAGCTCTTACCGCTGGCATCGGCGTACTTGCCGTAAGCCGGGCTGGCCGGGTTTTTTGAGGTAAACAGCGGCTGCTGCGCAAAGCCCGCACCGCCGCCCATCAGGCGACCCATCATGTAGCCCGCCATCAGCGGCATCCAGAAGCTGCCGCTTTGCTGCGGTTGAGCCTGAGCCTGGCTTTCACCGGCAAGACTTGCCTGAGCTGGCGCTGGCTGGCACTGGCCTTCGCCAAACTCGGCCACGCAGGCTTCTCGGGAAGCGTACTTCGGTGCGGTGCGCTCGGCTTCTTTCAGCGCGTTATTATAGGCGGTGGTACATTCCGCGCTTTTGCTCGGGTTCGCCTGTGAGCAGTCGTCCGCGTTTTGATACATTGAGACGGTTTCGTCGCTTTGTTCACAGCCGGCCAGCATAAAGACGGCGGTGACAGCCAACGCCACCGGCGTTAAATGGCGTGCGTTCCAGCTTTTGCGGAACGATGAATGATTTATATTTTTTGTCCGTTTCATTTAATCAGTCCTGAGCCCAGTAGGTTTGGTGCTAAGGATAGGGGATGAGCGGTTGAAATTGAAGCGATGTAGGCCTGTTGGCAGGAGATCTTTACGTTGCCTTACGTTCAAACGCGAGGCAGAAAAAAAGGGGCGTAAAAATACGCCCCTTTCGTTGGCATTCCAGCGATTAATTAGCGAATGGGTTCGCTTTTTTCCCGCTGGTGGCCGCTGCCGGGGTGGCATGAGTCGCTTTAGTGGATGCGGCTGCTGGCGTAGTGTTGTAGCCGTCAGCGCGGGCATCCTGTTCTGGGGTTTCCGGGGCAACGCTGTCCGCGGAGGTTGAAACCGGTTTGCCCAGGGTATTGTTCAGCGCAATCAGATCCTGCTCGTTCAACGTACCCAGCGCTGATTTAATATTCAGCTGGTTAATCAGGTAGTTATAACGTGCGCTGGAGAGTTGCTGCTTGGCGTTATACAGCGTGGTGGTCGCATCCAGCACGTCAACGATAGTACGGGTACCCACTGAGTAACCGGCTTCCATCGCATCCAGGGAGCTTTGTGCAGACACAACGGCCTGTTTATAAGCGTTGATGGTGCTGATAGAGGCATTCACGTTGTTGAAGGAGGAACGCACGGTCTGTACGACGCTGCGGTGTGCGCTTTCCAACTGCTCGCTGGCACCCACAAAGTTGTACTGAGCTTGTTTAACCTGAGAGTTAACCTGGCCACCCTGGTACAGCGGCAGGGAGAAGCTCAGGCCAACCTGGTTCTGCCCTTTGTAGCTGTTGTCATACTGCGAATTGCCGCCGGTTTTGGAACCATTGTAGCTGCTGTTAGTCACGCCGCTGGACGCGTTCAGGCTCAGGGTTGGCAGATGGCCATCTTCAGCCAGGCGAATTTGCTCGCGAGCAAGATCCTGGCTCAGGCGAGCCTGAAGCAGGCTAAGGTTGCGTTTTTCAGCGTCTTTGAGCAGGTTGTTGACTGCATCTGGCTTGGTGGTTTTGAAACCGTCCACATTCAGGGACGCCAGACTCAGATAGTCGTTCCCGGTGACCTGACGCAGTGATTCCACCGCATTGTCCAGATTATTGCGGGCGGTAACTTCGTTCGCCAGCACGGTGTCGTACTGCGCGCGGGCGTTCTGCACGTCTGTGATAGCAACCAGGCCTACGTTAAAGCGCTGTGTGGTTTGATCCAACTGGCGGTAGATGGCCTGTTTCTGCGCTTCAGTATAGGAAAGCGCGTCAATGGCGCTAAGCACGTTGAAATAGGCTGTGGCCGTGTTCAAGATCAGGGACTGCTGATCGGTCTGGAAGCTGACGTCCTGAATCCCCGCGGTTTTTTCCTGCAGGCTCAGGGCGCGCCATTTTGACATATCAAAAATGGTTTGCGTCAGCTGTAACGTTGCGCTGGTCGTGTTGGAGTTAACGCCGTTTGCGTCACGAAAACCGTTACCGTAGGTGTAATCTGCACCCAGGCCCAGCTGTGGTAATAATGGGCTGCGCGTTTCATTAATTTTTTCGAATGCGGCGTCACGGTCAGCAGCGGATTTACGCAGGTCCGGGTTGCTGGTGCGGGCCTGTTGATAAACCTGCAGCAGGTTTTCTGCCTGGCTCATGGCGCTGAAACCCGTTAGGCTCAGACCGATAAGAATGGGGAGCAGTTTCTTCATTTGCATTCCTTGTTGTGAAGCAGAATTATTTTGTTTAACGCCGACAGGAGTCAAATATGATCGCCGATTCTACAGATTCCGTCAGCCGGGCAGGTTGGCGTAAAGTGCCATCTACCTTAATTTTCACCAATCTACCACATCAAAATTGAAAGGGCAGTTACGCAGGGTTGAAATCGCCCGGCCAGCGCCCATTTGCCATCAGGACATCATTTATGAATAAGTCAGAAAAGCTTTCGGCTACTTTCGCCAAAAAGGATGTAGAAATTATTGCACGGGAAACGCTTTATCGTGGCTTTTTTTCACTCGATCTTTATCGTTTTCGCCATCGTTTGTTTAATGGCGAAATGAGTGGCGAAGTCAGACGTGAAATTTTTGAACGCGGTCACGCCGCGGTGCTGCTACCCTATGACCCTGTGCGCGATGAAGTCGTGCTGATAGAGCAGATTCGTATTGCCGCCTGGGACACAAGCGAAACCCCATGGCTGTTAGAAATGATCGCCGGGATGATTGAAGAGGGCGAAAGCGTAGAAGATGTTGCGCGCCGTGAAGCCGTAGAAGAAGCAGGCCTTGTTGTGGGCCGGACCAAACCGGTTCTGAGCTATTTAGCCAGCCCCGGCGGCACCAGCGAAAGGTTGTCTATTTTAGTCGGCGAAGTGGATGCCACTCAGGCCAAAGGTATTCATGGCCTGGTGGAAGAAAACGAAGATATTCGTGTTCATGTGGTCAGCCGGGAGCAGGCTTACCAGTGTGTCGAAGAGGGGAGCATCGACAACGCGGCGACGGTCATCGCTTTGCAATGGCTGCAGCTGCATTATGAGCAACTAAGAAAAGAGTGGAATCACTGATTATGAAGCGCTATACCCCTGACTTCCCCGAAATGATGCGTTTGTGCGAAACCAACTTCGCGCAGCTGCGCCGTCTGTTGCCAAAAAATGATGCAGCGGGCGAAACGGTAACCTATCAGGTTAATAGCGCCAGATATCGATTAACTATTTCAGAATCAACGCGTTATACCACCATGGTGGAAATAGAACAAACGCACCCCTCGGTGAGTTACTGGAGCCTGCCGTCAATGTCGGTCAGGCTGTATCACGATGCGATGGTCGCGGAAGTGTGTTCAAGCCAGCAGATCTTTCGCTTCAAAGCGCGATATGATTATCCGAATAAAAAGTTGCATCAACGCGACGAAAAGCATCAAATTAACCAGTTTCTTGCTGATTGGCTGCGCTACTGTTTAGCGCATGGAGCAATGGCCGTGCCTGTATATACCTAGCTTTTTAGGGTCGAGGACGGTTAACGGCACAACGCCCTGAATAATGGATGGTATTGATACCCTGAATGAATCGAGCTGCCGCCTGGATATCAGCAGCTTAAGTGTGGTGGGTAGTAAGTGTGCGTGAAACCTAAGGACACCATTTGGAAAGCCTGTTAACCCTTCCTGCGGCCGATGGAGGCCGAATCAGGATATTGCAAATAACCGATACCCATTTGTTCGCCGGAAAGAACGAAACGCTGCTCGGTATAAATACCTGGAAGAGCTATCAGGCGGTACTGACCGCCATTCTTGCCGAACAGCGTGCCTGCGACTTACTGGTGGCAACCGGGGATTTGGCCCAGGATCATAGCGTGGAGGCTTATCAGCACTTTGCTGAAGGGATCTCCCGCATTTCTGCGCCTTGCGTTTGGCTACCGGGTAATCACGATTTTCAGCCAGCAATGTTTAACGCTCTGCAGGAAGCGGGTATTTCCCCGGCCAAGCGCGTTTATATCGGCGATCGCTGGCAAATCTTGCTGCTGGACAGCCAGGTCTTTGGCGTCCCCCACGGTGAACTGAGCGACTATCAGCTGGAATGGCTTGAACTTCAGCTGGCTGCGGCTCCGGAGCGCCACACGTTACTTTTACTGCATCATCACCCTCTTCCTGCCGGCTGCAGCTGGCTGGATCAGCACAGCCTGCGCAATGCTGCCGCACTGGATGCCGTGCTTAAGCCGTGGCCGCAGGTGAAAACGCTGCTTTGTGGGCACATTCATCAGGAACTGGATCTCGACTGGAACGGCCGTAGAATGCTGGCCACGCCTTCGACATGCGTCCAGTTCAAACCACACTGCGCAAATTTCACGCTCGACACCATTGAGCCGGGTTGGCGCTGGCTCGATCTTTACCCTGACGGCAGCCTGACGACGGAAGTTTGCCGTTTGCAAAGCGGTAAATTCAGTCCTGACACGGCTTCTGAGGGTTATTAATGCCTGCGTTACTGTATTTGCACGGGTTTAATAGCTCTCCGGCCTCCGCAAAAGCAACCCGTTTTAAGGCATGGCTGGCCCAGCATCATCCTGAAATTGAGATGATTGTGCCTCAGTTACCGCCTTACCCGGCAGAGGCCTCCGAACTGCTGGAGTCGCTGGTGCTTGAGCGGGGAGGAGAGCCTCTGGGCATCGTGGGGTCTTCCCTCGGTGGCTATTACGCAACCTGGCTTTCGCAATGTTTCACCTTGCCTGCGGTGGTGGTTAATCCGGCCGTTCGCCCTTTTGAGCTGCTGGTGGGTTACCTTGGTAAAAACGAGAACCCCTACACCGGGCAGCAATATGTGCTAGAGTCACGCCATATTTACGATCTAAAAGTCATGCAGATTGACCCGTTGGACGCGCCAGACTTGATTTGGCTGCTGCAACAAACGGGCGATGAGGTGCTTGATTACCGCCAGGCCGTAGCCTACTACGCGCTCTGCCGCCAGACGGTGAAACCCGGTGGCAATCATGCCTTCACGGGCTTCGAAGATTATTTCACACAGATTGTCGACTTCCTCGGCTTGCGCTGAGGCCTGACGGCCGATTTCCTGTTTCGCTATCTGAATGAATAAACCATGACGCAATCCTATAATGCCGATGATATAGAGGTACTCACCGGGCTTGAGCCTGTTCGCCGCCGCCCGGGGATGTACACTGACACCACTCGTCCTAACCATTTAGGGCAGGAAGTCATTGATAACAGCGTGGATGAGGCGCTGGCAGGTCACGCTAAGCGCGTGGATGTCATCCTTCACGCCGACCAGTCGCTGGAAGTCATTGATGACGGGCGCGGGATGCCTGTTGATATCCATTCCGAAGAGAAGGTTCCGGCCATTGAGCTGATCCTTTGCCGTCTGCATGCGGGCGGTAAATTCTCGAATAAAAACTACCAATTCTCCGGCGGCCTCCACGGCGTAGGGATCTCTGTGGTTAACGCCCTTTCCAAACGCGTTGAAGTGACCGTCCGCCGTGACGCTCAGGTATACAGCATCGCTTTTGAAAACGGCGAGAAGGTGCAGGATCTGGAAGTGATTGGCACCTGCGGGAAGCGCAATACCGGGACCAGCGTGCACTTCTGGCCGGATGAAAGCTTCTTTGACAGCCCGCGCTTTTCCGTTTCACGCCTCAGCCATCTGCTGAAAGCGAAAGCTGTACTGTGTCCTGGGGTCGAGATTACCTTTACCGATAAGGTGAATAATACCGAGCAGCGCTGGTGCTACCAGGACGGCCTGAACGACTACCTGTGCGAGGCGGTGAATGGCCTGATTACCCTCCCGGAAGCGCCATTTATTGGCAATTTTTCGGGCGATACCGAAGCCGTTGACTGGGCGCTGCTCTGGCTGCCGGAAGGCGGCGAGCTGCTGACGGAAAGCTACGTAAACCTGATCCCAACCATGCAGGGCGGTACTCACGTGAACGGCCTTCGTCAGGGGCTGCTCGATGCAATGCGTGAGTTCTGTGAATACCGCAATATTCTGCCGCGCGGCGTGAAGCTCTCAGCGGAAGATATTTGGGAGCGGTGCGCCTATGTGCTGTCGGTCAAAATGCAGGATCCGCAGTTTGCTGGCCAGACGAAAGAACGTCTCTCTTCGCGCCAGTGTGCAGCCTTTGTTTCCGGCGTAGTGAAGGATGCTTTCAGCCTGTGGCTGAATCAGAACGTGCAGGCGGCAGAACAACTGGCCGAGCTGGCCATTTCCAGCGCTCAGCGCCGTATGCGCGCCGCGAAGAAGGTTGTGCGTAAAAAGCTGACCAGCGGGCCGGCGCTGCCGGGTAAACTGGCGGACTGTACCGCGCAGGATTTAAGCCGGACCGAACTTTTCCTGGTGGAAGGGGACTCTGCGGGCGGCTCCGCGAAGCAGGCTCGCGATCGTGAATATCAGGCGATCATGCCGCTGAAAGGGAAGATCCTGAATACGTGGGAAGTTTCTTCTGACGAAGTGCTTGCCTCGCAAGAGGTCCACGATATTTCTGTGGCGATCGGTATCGATCCGGACAGCGAAGATCTGAGCCAGCTGCGCTATGGCAAGGTCTGTATCCTTGCGGATGCGGACTCCGATGGTCTGCATATTGCCACGCTGCTGTGCGCACTCTTTGTGCGCCATTTCCGGGCGCTGGTAAAAGGTGGCCACGTTTACGTGGCGATGCCGCCGCTTTACCGCATCGATCTGGGTAAAGAGGTTTATTACGCGTTGGATGAGGAAGAAAAAGCCGGCGTGCTGGAACAGCTTAAGCGCAAGAAAGGCAAGCCAAACGTGCAGCGCTTTAAAGGCTTGGGTGAGATGAACCCGCTTCAGCTTCGCGAGACCACGCTTGATCCGAATACCCGTCGCCTGGTTCAACTGACTATCAGCGATGAAGACGACCAGCGTACGCTGGCGACAATGGATATGCTACTGGCCAAGAAGCGTTCTGAAGATCGCCGCAACTGGCTGCAGGAAAAAGGCGACATGGCCGATATCGAGGGCTAAACGTTTTCTCCAAAACGTAAAAGGGATGGCTCAGGCCATCCCTTTTTGCATTCTCAGATGCCAGTTACTTCACGGCTTCTTCGAGAATGCGGATATGCACTTCCAGCACGTCGTCTTTTACGCGAGCGCTATGCTCTTTCATGTGTGTCGTCTGAAGATGGGCTTCCAGATGCGCAACACTTTCCCATTTTTCCAGCATGAAGATGGAATCCGGGGCGGTTGTCTGGAACGCGACCTGGGCGTTATGATCGACCAGCGGCGCGTAGCCGTGGCAGCCTTCTTCCTGCAGCACGGTTGGAATAATTTTCTCAAACGCTGCAATTACCGCCTGGCGATGGTGTGACCCAGGACGTGTGCGAATTTCTGCAATCACTGTCAGCATGACTAGCTCCTTATGTTATCCGGCAAACAGTTAAGCAAAAATACCAGCCAGATGCTTGCGATATTCTGCTACATAATGTGGCACATCAGGTGCTTTGATGACGTCATTAGCGATAAAGGTTGGCAGCCCTTCCATGCCCAGGAACTGGTTAGCCTTGTGGAATGGAAGATAAACGCCGTCCACGCCAACGCCATGGAAAAACTGATCTTTTTCGGTGAAAGCTTCTAAAGGTGCGTTCCAGGTCAGGGACATCATGTAGGTTTTGCCCTGAATCAGGCCGCCGGAACCATATTTTTTAGAAGCGTCTGAACGGGTACGGCCGTCGCTGGCATACAGCGAACCGTGGCCTTCGGTGAACACATCGTCAATGTACTTTTTGACCGTCCACGGGGCGCCCATCCACCAGCCCGGCATCTGCCAGATGATGCTGTCTGCCCAAAGGAATTTCTCAACTTCCGCTTTAACGTCATATTCGCTGTCTGCGCGGGTGACCTGAACATCATGCCCGAGGTCGCGCAAATAGCTTTCCGCGACTTCGGTCATGGTGTCATTAAGCTGGCCGTTGGAATGGCCAAATTTTTTACCGCCGTTAATAATCAGGATGTTGCTCATCGTTAGACCTTCAATAATTACGTTTGCTAGTCATTATAATGAGCACGCTGCTGTGAAAAAATGATCAAGATGTGCAAAGACTTTTGCTGCGCGAGCAATAATCCAGCTGAGATTTCTCAGTTCCAACGGATGCGAACCCTAAAACCCCCGTCTTCTGCGTTGCCAAAAGTGGCCTGCATACCGTGTAAGGTTGCAATTCGACTGACGATAGATAACCCCAGCCCACTGCCGGTTTTTAGCTGCCCGGGTGGGCGAAAGAAGCGTTCCCCCAAAGAGGCAAGATATTCAGGAGTTACGCCAGGCCCGTTGTCGATAACCTCAAGCTCATTTTCCTTTAGCGTGACGTTCACAACGCTGCCTGCAGGGCTGTAGCGGGTGGCGTTATCGAGAACATTGCGTAGCATCAACCCGAGCAAAAGTGGCTGGCCACGGCGAATCACCGGCTGCTCCAGCATCTGCAGGCGGATATCAATGTGTTCTCGCTGAGCCCCGTGCCAGGCTTCCATCACGCTTTCCTGAAGCAGCGTCTGCAGTGACACATCTTGCACATCATTAAGTTCCGCCAGAGAGTCCAGCCGGGAAAGCGTCAGTAGTTGCTCAACAAGGCGGGAGGCGCGGTCAATGCCCTGGTGAAGTTGGTTCAGTGCCTGATCTCTGACTGGAGCATCATCTTCGGCCAGTTGAGCCACTTCGGCCTGTACTTTCAGGGCCGCAAGCGGGGTACGGAGTTCGTGTGCGGCATCGGACGTAAAGCGCCTCTCACGCTGCATAAATGCTTCTGTACGCTCAAAGAGCTGATTTAAGGCATCCACAAGCGGCCTGACTTCCAGCGGGAGCGGCTGAGTCTCGAGTCTGCTGTTGTCACCGGGGGGACGACGCTGTAGTTTTTGCGCCAGTTTACGCAGCGGGGCCAGCTCTCTGCTGACTAACCAAATCAGCAGGACCAGCATCAGCGGCAGTGCTATTAGCCAGGGCGTGAGCTGAACAGAAACGATATCCAGAGCCATGTCGTTCCTGTAGTCCCATTCCTGGCCGACCACAATACGATAATGCCCGTCAGGCGTTGTCAACCAGACCAGACGCCACAGATCGTCATCATCCACGAGTTGCCCATCAACGAATCCGTCCCTTGACCAGGAGTAGGTTAGCCCCTTACCGCTATCGCCATCGTTGAGTACAAGCCGGCCATCTGAGGTAAAAATGGCGAAGGCCAGCGTATCGTCATCAAGTTTACCGCGATGTTTTTTCAGTATGCTTTTACTGCGAGGAAGCTGCGATTCGGCATTTGTCGCCGAGTCAAAATCCAGCACGCTCAACCGTTTTGCAAACAGCAGTTGTTGCGTATCGAAGAGCTTGTTGAGCGATTTACGGGCTTCATACCATGCGGCGCTGCTGGCAAAGACCGCAGCCGCAAGAGTCAGCACGACGAACCCCGCGGTCAGGCGCGTACGCAGGCTTTTGGTCAACGTTCTTAGCATGAATCACCCAACGTATAGCCGATGCCGTGCACGGTGCGAATAAAACTGCTGCCCAGCTTTTTGCGAAGATGGTGAATGTGAACTTCAAGGGCGTTACGTGAGACTTCATCGTCCCAGTTATAGATTTTTTCCTCAATTAACGTGCGTGGCAGTACGCGCCCGGCGTTCCGCATGAGTAACTCGAGTAAAGCGAATTCCTTAGGCTTCAACTGCAAGGGCTCACCGTTAAGAGATACCGTATGGTTTGCTGGAGAAAGCACGACATTTCCGTAGGTCAGCTCTGGCTGAGCGTGGCCGTGCGCCCGGCGGATGAGCACTTGCAGCCGAACCGCGACTTCTGTGAGTGCGAAAGGTTTGCAAAGGTAGTCGTCCGCCCCCAGTTGCAGCCCTTCAATCCGTTCGTCCAGCGAGTCCCTGGCCGTTAAGATCAGCACCGGTTCGTTGTGGCCTTCTTTTCTCCAAGCTCGGAGGATATCCAGACCATCCATGCCCGGAAGGCTGAGATCCAACACCACGGCGTCATAGGGGGCGAGGCTAAGTGCCGCTTGCCCCTGAACCCCATTGTTAAACCAATCAACCGCAAACCCCATTTTGATCAACCCGGCTTTAATACCGTCGCCAATCAGCGTGTCGTCCTCAATAAGTAACAAGCGCATGGCGCACTCCTTGTTGCTGCCGTTAAGACGTGAAGTAAATACCCGAAGCCCTTACGTGTACAGCAGAAAAGCCCACGGCTTCGGCAATGGCCGCATATTTATAATAAAAACATCTCGAGTGATGGGGATTAAGATCTCGCTAAGATTTGGGCGTTTTAATAGGGGCCAGGAAACGAAAGGAGAATTACATTATGAAAAAGACAGCCGCTTTATTTGCCATTATTGCCTTAACTTCAGCCCCTCTCTTTGCCGCGCAAACGGGCGGATTTGTTGACCCGAACGCACCTGTTCAAACCCAGCCAATGCAGCAGGGAGGGTTTATTGGCCCGATGGGGAATAAAACCACGGTAAAACAGGCTAAGACCTATTCCGACGATACCTGGGTAACGCTGACCGGGAAAATCGAACAGCGTATTGGGGGCGATCACTATATCTTCCGCGATGCGACCGATAGCATCAACGTGGATATCGATCACAAACGTTGGCAGGGCCTGACCGTAACCCCACAAGACACCGTCGTTATTCAGGGTGAAGTCGATAAAGACTGGAACTCAGTGGAAATCGACGTGAAGCAAATTAGCAAACTTAAATAACGTAAAAATGCGGCAAGCTTTCCCGGGTTGCCGCTTCGTATAAAGCTATTCATCGCTATGACTCAACAGGCCAGATAAGGTACTATCGGCGGCAATTACGCCGATTGTGGCCACAATCGGTTCGTCAGTTTGAGGATGAATGAGCAATGAGTGATTTGACTCATGATGGTGCTGAGCGTCTTGCGCTGCACGAATTCACGGAAAATGCGTATCTCAACTATTCCATGTACGTCATCATGGACCGCGCCCTGCCGTTTATCGGCGACGGGCTCAAGCCGGTCCAGCGTCGAATCGTATATGCGATGTCTGAGCTGGGGCTAAACGCCAGCGCAAAATTCAAAAAGTCAGCCCGTACCGTGGGTGATGTGCTGGGTAAATACCATCCGCACGGCGACAGCGCCTGTTATGAAGCGATGGTGTTGATGGCGCAGCCGTTCTCTTACCGCTATCCGCTGGTGGATGGGCAGGGGAACTGGGGCGCGCCGGACGATCCTAAGTCATTCGCTGCAATGCGTTATACCGAATCTCGCCTGTCGAAGTACGCGGAGCTGCTGCTCAGCGAGCTCGGGCAGGGAACGGTAGATTACATCCCGAACTTTGACGGAACGCTGCAGGAGCCAAAAATGCTGCCTGCGCGCTTACCTAACATTCTGCTCAACGGCACAACCGGTATTGCGGTAGGGATGGCGACAGACATACCTCCGCATAACCTGCGTGAAGTCGCCCAGGCCGCCATAACGTTGATTGACCAGCCCAAAACGACGCTGGACAGCCTGCTGGATATTGTTCACGGCCCGGACTATCCGACTGAAGCTGAAATCATTACGCCGCGAGAAGATATCCGCAAAATTTACCAGAACGGGCGCGGTTCAGTCCGCATGCGTGCGGTATGGCGTAAAGAAGACGGTGACGTTGTGATTACTGCGCTGCCACACCAGGTGTCAGGCGCTCGCGTGCTGGAACAGATTGCCAGCCAGATGCGTGCGAAAAAGCTGCCGATGGTTGAAGATCTGCGCGACGAGTCGGATCATGAAAACCCGACGCGGCTGGTGATTGTGCCTCGTTCCAATCGCGTGGACGTTGAGCAGGTAATGAACCACCTGTTCGCGACCACCGACCTGGAAAAAAGCTATCGCGTTAACCTGAATATGATTGGCCTCGACGGTCGCCCGGCGGTGAAAAACCTGCTGGAGATCCTCAGCGAGTGGCTGGTTTACCGCCGTGACACGGTGCGCCGTCGCCTGAACTACCGTCTGGAAAAAGTCCTTAAACGCCTGCATATCCTTGAAGGTTTGCTGGTGGCGTTCCTCAATATCGACGAAGTGATCCATATCATTCGTACCGAGGATGAGCCGAAGCCGGTGCTGATGTCTCGCTTCGATATCAGCGAAACGCAGGCAGAAGCCATCCTTGAACTGAAGCTGCGCCATCTCGCCAAACTGGAAGAGATGAAGATCCGCGGCGAGCAGAACGAGCTGGAAAAAGAACGCGATCAGCTGCAGGGTATTCTCGCCTCAGAGCGCAAAATGAACACGCTGCTGAAAAAAGAGCTGCAGTCAGATGCCGATACCTACGGCGACGACCGTCGCTCTCCACTGCATGAGCGCGGTGAAGCGAAGGCGATGAGCGAGCATGACATGGTGCCGTCTGAACCGGTAACTATTGTGCTGTCGCAAATGGGCTGGGTGCGCAGCGCCAAAGGCCACGATATTGACGCGCCGGGCCTGAGCTACAAAGCCGGTGACAGCTACCTTGGCTCAGCCAAAGGAAAAAGCAATCAACCCGTAGCGTTCATTGACTCCACAGGGAGAAGCTACGCGCTGGATCCCATCACTCTGCCGTCAGCGCGTGGTCAGGGTGAGCCTCTGACCGGTAAGCTGACGCCACCTCCGGGCGCGACGGTTGACTATGTGTTGATGGCCGCAGACGATCAGAAGCTGCTGATGGCTTCGGACGCAGGCTATGGCTTCGTCTGTACCTTTAACGACGTTGTTTCCCGCAATCGTGCGGGTAAAACGTTGATTTCCCTCCCGGATAACGCCCGCGTTCTCCCTCCGCTGGAAATTCACAGCGCAGACGACATGCTGCTGGCTATCACCGCCGCCGGGCGCATGCTGATGTTCCCGGTGAGTGACCTGCCGGAACTGTCGAAAGGCAAGGGCAACAAAATTATCTCTATCCCGGCAGCCGAAGCGGCGAAAGGTGAAGATAAGCTGGCACATCTGTTTATCCTGCCGCCGCAAAGCACGCTGACGCTGCATGTCGGGAAGCGTAAAATTAAGCTTCGCCCTGAAGAGTTGCAGAAAATCACCGGCGAGCGAGGCCGCCGCGGGACGTTGATGCGCGGCCTGCAGCGTATCGACCGCGTAGACGTCGATTCCCCAATGCGGGCTGGAGCTGGAGACAGCGAAGAATAATCCGGGGTACGGCGGCAGAGTTGCCGCCGTCCGGTGTGTTTTACGCTAAAGCCGATATACTTATCAACGGCTTCGGCTCATGAGGTAGTTATGCTAGCGATTGTACGTTTTATTATTGTCGTTATTTACTGCATCCTGGTATGCATCTTTGGTTCAATTTATTGCCTGTTTAGCCCGCGCAACCCGCGCCATGTGGCGACTTTTGGGCACCTTTTCGGGCGTCTGGCACCGGTATTTGGCCTCAAGGTTGAAACTCGCTTACCTGCCGGAGCAGAAAACCATCCCACCGCGATTTACATCGGTAACCATCAGAACAACTACGATATGGTGACGGCCTCAAGTATTGTGCAGCCGCCGACGGTGACGGTTGGGAAAAAAAGCCTGGTGTGGATCCCGTTTTTTGGCCAGCTTTACTGGCTGACGGGCAACCTGTTGATCGACAGGGATAACCGGGCAAAAGCCCACGGCACTATCTCTCAGGTTGTCGAGCAGATTCGCAAACGCAATGTTTCTATCTGGATGTTCCCGGAAGGGACCCGCAGCCGTGGCCGTGGCCTGCTGCCGTTTAAAACAGGCGCGTTTCATGCCGCGATTGCCGCGGGTGTGCCGATTATTCCGGTGTGCGTTTCCAATACCAGTAATAAAATTAAGCTAAACCGTTGGAACAACGGATTGGTCATCGTCGAAATGCTGCCGCCAATTGATACCAGCGCTTATGGGAAAGATCAGGTCCGTAAGCTGGCCACTGACTGTCGGGAACTGATGATGGCCAAAATCGACGAACTCAATCAAGAAGTTGCCGCGCGTGAAGCTGCCGGCAAAGTTGAAAAGAATCAGGCGAGTTAAATGCCGCCTTTGGCGGTACGGTTTGTATCGCCTTTCGTTATTCAGTTTTACATGGAGCAATTATGTCACTCAGTCGGCGTCAGTTTATTCAGGCATCCGGGGTTGCGCTTTGTGCCGGCTCAGTGCCGCTGAGGGCAAACGCGGCAGGGCAGCAGCAGCCTTTACCGGTTCCCCCTCTGCTTGAATCTCGTCGCGGCCAGCCCTTATTCCTGACGCTGCAGCGCGCCCACTGGTCATTTACCGGCGGCGCGAAGGCACCCGTTTGGGGCTTTAACGGGCGTTATATGGGACCAACCATTCGCGTCTGGAGCGGGGATGACGTGAAGATGATTTACAGCAACCGTCTGCAGGAAAATGTTGCGATGACGATTGCTGGCCTGCAGGTGCCAGGGCCTCTGATTGGCGGCGCCGCACGTATGATGTCGCCAAACGTAGACTGGGCACCGGTTTTACCTATTCGTCAGCGAGCCGCCACGCTGTGGTATCACGCCAATACGCCGAATCGCACCGCAAGGCAGGTTTACAACGGTCTCGCGGGGATGTGGTTAATTGAGGATGAAGTCAGTAAATCTCTGCCAATCCCTAACCATTACGGCGTGGATGACTTCCCGATCATTATCCAGGACAAACGGCTCGATAACTTCGGTGCGCCGGAATATCAGGAGCCGGGCAGCGGCGGTTTTGTTGGCGATACGCTGCTGGTGAATGGGGTGCAAAGCCCGTACGTGGAAGTGTCCCGCGGTTGGGTACGCCTGCGCTTATTGAACGCCTCAAACTCGCGTCGCTATCAGCTGCAAATGAGTGATGGGCGCTCCATCGCGGTGATTTCCAGCGATCAGGGGTTCCTGCCGGCACCCGTTTCGGTCAAGCAGCTGTCGCTGGCGCCGGGAGAGCGGCGAGAAATTCTGATCGACATGACCGAAGGTAAAGAGGTCTCGATTACTGCCGGTGAAGCTGCGGGGATCATGGATCGCATTCGTGGTTTCTTTGAGCCGTCGAGCATTTTGATCTCCACGCTGGTGTTAACGCTGCGGCCTACCGGGCTGCTGCCGCTGGTGACCGACACGCTGCCAATGCGCCTCCTGCCGGAAGAGATTATCGGCGGTAACCCAACGCGTAGCCGTGAAATCACCCTCGGTGACGATCCGGGCATTAACGGCCAGCTGTGGGATATGAAGCGGATAGATATTCAGACTCAGCAGGGCACCTGGGAACGCTGGACGGTACGCGCCGATACGCCGCAGTCTTTCCACATTGAGGGCGTCAGTTTCCTGGTTCGCAACGTCAATGGAGCTTCACCGTTCGGGGAAGATCGCGGCTGGAAGGATACCGTATGGATCGACGGGCAGGTTGAGCTGTTGGTCTACTTTGGGCAGCCTTCCTGGGAGCATTTCCCGTTCCTCTATTCCAGCCAGACGCTGGAGCTTGCCGACCGCGGTTCTATCGGTCAGCTATTGGTTCAGCCCGCTCCGTAGTTTTACCCTCACCCTAACCCTCTCCCTACAAGGGAGAGGGGATAGCATGGCACTCTATTCTGAGTCTTTCCCCCTATCCCTACAAGGGAGAGAGGACAGCATGGCACTCTACTCTGAGTCTTTTCCCCTATCCCTACAAGGGAGAGGGGACAGCATGGCACTCGACTCTGAGTCTTTTCCCCCTCTCCCTACAAGGGAGAGGGGGCAGCATGGCACTCGACTCTGAGTCTTTTCCCCCTCTCCCCTTTGGGGAGAGGGCCGGGGTGAGGGGCATAAAACACCGAATAACCCTTCAAAAATTACTGCTAATAGGCGTATAATCGCCGCCCTTTTGTTCATTTCTTCATCATCTCTTCGGAAATTCTATGAGCGTCAAAAGCCTGATCCAGCCGGATCGCGAACTCTTTTCATGGCCTCAATACTGGGCCGCCTGTTTTGGTCCGGCCCCGTTTTTACCCATGTCCCGCGCGGAGATGGACGAACTCGGCTGGGACAGCTGCGACATCATTCTGGTCACCGGCGATGCTTACGTGGATCACCCCAGCTTCGGGATGGCCATCTGTGGCCGTATGTTAGAGGCTCAGGGTTTCCGCGTGGGTATCATTGCTCAGCCGGACTGGTCTTCTAAGCAGGACTTTATGCGCCTCGGCAAACCGAACCTGTTCTTTGGCGTGACCGCCGGGAACATGGACTCGATGATTAACCGCTACACGGCGGACCGCAAGCTGCGCCATGACGATGCCTACACGCCGGATAACGTGGCAGGCAAGCGCCCCGATCGCGCTTCTCTGGTTTACACCCAGCGCTGTAAAGAAGCGTGGCGTGATGTGCCGGTGATCCTGGGCGGCATCGAAGCGAGCCTGCGGCGTACCGCGTACTATGACTACTGGTCTGATACCGTGCGCCGCTCGATTCTGGTGGATGCTAAAGCCGATATGCTGATTTTCGGCAACGGTGAGCGGCCACTGGTGGAAGTGGCGCATCGCCTGGCCAACGGTGAAGATATTGCAGATATTTGCGACGTGCGTAATACGGCGATCATGCGCAAAGAGGCGATGCCCGGCTGGGCAGGTGTAGATTCCACCCGGCTTGATACACCAGGAAAAATCGACCCTATTCCGCACCCTTACGGGGACGATCTGCCCTGTGCCGACGGCAATAAACCGAAGGACACGAAAGCGGATGAAGTCAAAGCTGTTACCGTACAGCCGCCGCGACCCAAGCCGTGGGAAAAGACCTATGTCCTGCTGCCCTCTTTTGAGAAAGTGAAGGCTGATAAAGTGATGTACGCTCACGCTTCGCGGATCCTGCATCATGAAACGAATCCCGGCTGCGCACGAGCGCTGATGCAAAAGCACGGCGATCGCTATATCTGGATCAACCCGCCTGCTATTCCGCTTTCGACCGAAGAGATGGACAGCGTTTTCGCGCTCCCTTACCAGCGTGTGCCTCATCCTTCTTACGGCAAGGCACGGATTCCGGCCTATGAGATGATCCGCTTCTCGGTGAACATTATGCGCGGCTGCTTCGGCGGCTGCTCTTTCTGCTCAATCACCGAGCACGAAGGCCGCATTATCCAGAGCCGATCCGAAGATTCCATCATCAGTGAAATCGAAGCGATGCGCGATAGCGTGCCGGGCTTTACCGGCGTGGTGTCCGATCTCGGTGGCCCAACCGCCAATATGTATATGCTGCGCTGCAAGTCGCCGCGCGCGGAGCAAACCTGTCGCCGCCTGTCGTGCGTTTATCCGGAAATTTGCCAGCATATGGACACCAACCATCAGCCGACCATCGATCTCTACCGCCGCGCCCGCGATCTTAAGGGGGTGAAAAAGATCTTAATCGCTTCCGGCGTGCGCTACGATCTGGCGGTAGCCGACCCACGCTATATCAAAGAGCTGGCTACTCACCACGTAGGCGGTTACCTGAAAATTGCCCCAGAGCATACCGAAGAAGGGCCGCTGTCGAAGATGATGAAGCCGGGAATGGGCAGCTATCATCGCTTTAAAGAGCTGTTCGATACCTATTCGAAGCAGGCTGGCAAAGAGCAGTATCTGATCCCATACTTTATCTCCGCGCACCCGGGAACGCGTGATGAGGACATGGTTAATCTGGCGCTGTGGCTGAAGCAGCACCGGTTCCGCCTCGATCAGGTTCAGAATTTCTATCCGTCGCCGCTGGCTAACTCCACAACCATGTATTACACGGGCAAAAATCCGCTGAGCAAGGTGAGCTACAAAAGCGAGGATATCGTCGTGCCTCGCGGTGACCGCCAGCGCCGCCTCCATAAAGCCCTGCTGCGCTATCATGACCCGGCGAACTGGGCGCTGATTCGCGAGGCGCTGGAGGCGATGGGTAAAAAGCACCTGATTGGCGGCAGACGTGAATGCCTGGTGCCTGCCCCGACCCTGGAGGAGATGCGTGAGGCCCGCAGGCATGCTCGTCATGCCCGCCCGGCGCTGACGAAGCACACCCCGCTTGCGCACCAGCGCCGTCCGGCAGCAGCAGGAAAGAGGAAGCCGCATGTGAAGTAACGGCGTGCTTTCATGCCGCTGTCATTTTTTTCTGCGACAAAGAGAAGTGGGAACTCCTGTCCGCCGGGTCCGGTGTTAAGCTGCCCGGCGGCCTCTTTGCTGAAATGAGAAATGAACATGTCTAACCCGCTGTACGTTTTTGACCTCGACCATACCCTGATAGACGCCGATTGCAGCACCCTCTGGAGCCGCTTCCTTTCCCGTGAAGGACTGATAAAAGATCCCGATTATCTGGCCAAAGAGCACAAGCTGATGCTCGATTACCAGCGTGGTGAAATGAATATTCACGAATACGTTGGCGTCACGCTGGCACCGCTGGCCGGCATGACGATTGCCGATGTCGATACGCTGGTGGCCCGCTGCGTAGAAACTGATGTTCTGCCGCTGGTTTACCCGGAAGCGAAGCGCCTGATTGAGCAACTGCACGCTCAGGGCCAGCAGATGATGATTATCTCCGCGTCAGTCAGCCTGCTGGTAAAGGCCATTGCGCCGCGGCTGGGCATTGAACACGCCATCGGTATCGACCTGGTGACCGGCAATAATGCCTACACCAGCGTGATAAGCGGCGTGCCGAGCTATCAGGCAGGTAAAATCACCCGTCTGAAGGAGTGGCTGGCGGTGAACCCGGAATACAGCGGAGAGCTGACGTTTTATACCGACTCTATCAACGACCTACCGCTCTGCCTTGAGGCCGATAAAGTGCTGATGGTAAATCCATGTCAGAAACTTGCGGCGCAGGGCGCTCGCTATGGCTGGCAAACGCTGAGCTGGGCTTTATAGCGAAACCGGGGCATGGCGAGAACCGTGCCCCGTTTAAGGTGTTATTGCGGAGAATACAGCGGCACCGGCTTCCCGGTGATATAACGGCGGCGCAGCCAGGCCGAAATAGCATCCATCGCCATGACCACGCAGACCAGAATCAGGGTGATAAACATCACCACGTCCCAGTTCCACAACCGCATGTTCTCGGCATAAACCAGGCCGACACCGCCTGCGCCGACAAAGCCCAGCACCGCCGCTGAACGGGTGTTGGACTCAATCTGATACAGGCTGAGGGAGAGAAACGCCGGGAATGACTGGGTGAAGATCCCGAAGCGGTGCTTCTGAATTCCCGCCGCACCGACGGCGGTTAATCCCCGGCTCGGGGAGCGTTCTACCGCTTCGTGCCCCTCGGCGTACAGCCTGCCCAGTAAGCCGGTATCCTGCATGATAATTGCCAGCACACCTGCCAGCGGGCCAAGCCCCACGGCTCGTACAAATATTAGCCCCCAAATCGCCATATCCACGCCGCGCAGCAGGTCAAACAGGCGGCGAACTATGCGTGCTACCGGGCCCTGCATGATATTTCGGGCGGCAAAGAACGACAGCAACAGCGCCAGCACCGTGGCGGTCAGCGTCCCGGCAAAAACAATGGCGAGCGTGATGGCGATTTGCGAGAAGTAATAGGCGAACGGCCAGTTAACAAAGTCATGCCAGACAAACATGCGCAGGAAGTAGCGCCCGAGCTGAGCTATGCCAGTCAGGATTTGCCCGGAGTCGATGCCGAAAGTGAAGAAAAACCAAACGTAGTAGCCGAGGATAGCGGCGGCCAGCAGCCCGATGTGGCGCAGATAGCGCCCCTGCATCCGGTAAAGTTCACGGTGCTGCTCGCGGCTTTTAGCGAGATCCGGTGTTGCCTGTGAAATGCTCATTTTTTCCCCTCCAGAACCCAGCGGCGCAGCCTGCCGGACAGGACATCGAGGATGGAAACCACCACGATAATCAGCAGCAGCGTGATGCTGACCTGATCGTAACGGTCGAGTTTAATGTTGGTCATCAGCTCCTGGCCGATCCCGCCCGCGCCAACGAGGCCGAGAATGGTGGAGGAACGGAAGTTAATCTCGAAGCGCATAAAGCTGTAGGACAGGAAGATCGGCTTCACCTGCGGCCACAGGGCGAAGCGCACGCGCTGAAGTGGTGTGGCACCGCAGGCCACCAGGCCGCGCACAGGCTTGTCGGACGCGCTCTCAATGGCTTCATAGAACAGCTTAGTCAGGCTGCCAATGGTGTGCAGGGCCAGCGCCAGAAACCCCGGAATAGCGCCGATACCAAAGGCCATCACGAACATTACCGCCCACGCCAGCTCCGGCATGGTTCTCAGAAACGCCACCGAAGCACGAACGCCGAAGCGCACGGCAGGCGGCGTCCAGGTATTACCGGCGGCCAGAAACGCCAGCACGGCAGCAATACAGGTTGAAATCAGCGTCGACGCCAGCGCCAGCTGCAGCGTTTCCCAAATCAGCGGCAGCTGAATCGGCAGACGGTATCCCCAGTAGGCCAGCGAGCCTTTGGTGTGGACGTCGGCCAGAAGAACCGGGAGGTGCAGGGTCGGCAGGGTTTCGAACATGTAGTCGAGGAAGTTTGGCAATGATTGCCAGATGGTGGTCAGGCTGAACTCAGCGATATGACCGGCAGTAAGATACAGGCCTACCAGCAGCAGGGACCAAATCAGGGTGTCGCGCTTCTGGCGCATTCTGACCTGGTGATAGTAACGCTCAAATTCCGTATTCAACATCATCACTTATTATCCGGTTTGTTTCCGGTGACGGGTTTCCCCGCCCTGATAAAAAAGCACCCAGGCAGGTCGCCGGGGTGCGATTTTTATGCGGTGGGCATCAATCAGCGAGCGCTAACCAGCTCACGCTTCATGTCGATGATCTGCTGGAAGTCAGCCACTGACGCCGGGCCGATGTGCTGGGTGCCGCCCATCGCCTTCACGAAGCAGCCGTGATCTTCTTTATCCAGCTTCTTCACTGCATCTACCACTTTGGCCTTGAAGTCAGCGGGCAGCTTGTTGCTGACCAGGATCGGGCCGTTCGGGATCAGTGGCGAAGTCCAGATGATGCGGATCTGCTTCATCAGGTCAGGGTGATCCATACGGATCAGGCGGTTAAACGCCCCGGCGGTGTAGCCGTCGTTATAGTCGCCAACCATGGAAGCCCAGGTCACCGCGCCAGCAAACTGGCCGTTCAGTACGCCCAGGATGTCCTGCTCGTGGCCGCCGGAGAAGGTGACGCTGGAGAAGAAGTTGTTGTATTTGTTGTCCGCGGTACCGCCGAGTTTCTGTTTGAACTCGTGGTTCGGGATCAGGTAGCCGGAAGTGGAGTCTGGATCCGCGAAGCCGAAGGATTTGCCTTTCAGATCTTCGATGGTTTTGTACGGGCTGTCGGCTTTCACGATCACCACGGAGTGGTAGCCGCGTGACTGGTCTTTATCGTCAACCGCGATGCCAACGATATCTACCGCTTTCGGATCGTTCATGTACACCGAAGCGTAGGAAGAAGGAGACATGCTCAGCACCAGGTCGACTTTACCGCCGATCAGGCCCTGAATAACGCCAGAGTAGTCAGAAGAGTTACGCAGTTTAGTGTCGACATTCAGTTCTTTATCCATGAACTGCTTCACACACTGGTTATCACCAATTTGCTGGGTCGCATTCTGCCCGCCGAGGATCCCGAGGTTCAGTTCGCGCGGCTGGTCAGCAGCCATAGCGTGGCCTGCAATCACAAGGCCAGTAATCAGTGCAGATAAACGTAATGCGCCAGTCAGTTGCTTTTTCATTATCATTGCCTGTGTTGTATCAATTGGAGAGAGAATTAATGCACTTGATTGATTTCATCGCCGTACAAGAGATGCAGCACGTCGTCCGTTAACATCGACGGATGACCGTCAAACACGATATTTCCTTTTGCAACCCCGATAACGCGGGTGCAGTACTCTTTCACCAGCTCGATGGAATGCAGGTTCACCATCACGCTGATGCCTTGCTCACACACTTCACGCAGCACTTTCATGATGCGTTGGGTATTTTTCGGGTCGAGTGATGCCACCGGCTCATCGGCCAGCAAAATGCTTGGGTTTTGCATCAGCGCGCGGCAAATGGCGACGCGCTGCATCTGGCCGCCGGAAAGGTTCTCGGCGCGTTGCAGGGCGTGGGGCAGCATGTTCATCCACTCCAGAAGCGAAATCGCACGGGCGCGGTCTGCCTCAGGGAAAACCTTAAACAGGGATTTCAGCGTGGAGGTTTGGCTCAGGCGGCCCAGCAGGACGTTGGTCAGTACGTCCAGTCTTGGCACCAGGCAGAAGTCCTGGAAGATCATGCCGCATTCGGTGCGCCATTGGTTCAGGGCGCGACCGCTGAGTTTAGACACATCGTGCGGCATCCCGACTTCCGGAAAGCTGAGGATCTCGCCCGACGTGGCAGAATGCGTACCGTTAAGAATATGCAGCAGCGTGGATTTCCCCGCGCCTGAACGGCCAATCACGCCAACCAGCTCACCGGCATGCAGGTCGAAGTTAATGTCATGCAGCACGGTCTGGTGTGCGTTATAGGCTTTACTCAGGTTCTTAACGCTCAGGACTTTACGCCCTGGCGCAGGCGCAAACTGCGGCAGCGACTCCAGGTCAGAGTTGGTAACTACGGCAAGGGATCTGTTCATAACCATTCCAAATGAGTTAGCGAAGCTGGCCCTATTTATCGTGGTGTTGTGTGACTTTTTGATTACGGCTAAAAGAACAAATAATGAACGCCATGAAAATTCACGCGATGATCAAACGGATGTGTTACACGTAGAAAGCGCTGGGGCAGGGGGTGTGCAGGAAATAAAAAACCACCCGGCGGGTTAAGGCGAAGGTGGTTTGGGAGGGAAAAGAGAAGCCGGATTTAGCCGACAAACACGTCCGGGTCTGGCCCAAGGCGTTTGCCGCTGTCGAGCTTCGCGATTTCAGCCAGCTCTTCTTTGTCCAGGCGGAAGTCGAACACGTCAAAGTTTTCAGCAATACGGGCAGGCGTGACCGATTTAGGGATAACCACCAGTCCGCTATCGAGGTGCCAGCGAATCACTACCTGGGCCGGGGTTTTTCCGTATTTGTCCGCTAAATCACGAATGATTTTCTGATCAAATACGCCTTCACCACCCTGTGCCAGCGGGCTCCAGGACTCCGTCTGGATTTTGTGGGTCGCGTTCCAGGCGTGGAGCGAACGTTGTTGCAACAGAGGGTGCAGCTCAATCTGATTGATCACCGGGCTAACGCCGGTTTCGTCGATCAGCCGCTGGAGGTGATTAAGATTGAAGTTACATACCCCGATACTCTTCACCAGCCCCTCTTTTTGCAGCTCAATCAGCCCTTTCCAGGCTTCTAGATAGTGATCTTTACTCGGCACCGGCCAGTGCAGCAGATAAAGATCGACATAATCGAGCTGCAGTTTCTCAAGGCTATCTTCCAGCGCCTGGCGTGGACGCTGCTGGTCGCTGTTCCAGAGCTTGGTGGTAATAAACAGGTCGTCACGCGCAATGCCCGCGCTTTTCAGCGCGGCACCTACGCCATCCTCGTTTTTGTAGGCGGCGGCGGTATCAATGGAGCGATATCCCACTTCCAGGGCTTTCTCAATGGCTGTCCTGACCTGGTCGTTGCTGGCCTGCCAGACACCGAGCCCAAGCTGCGGCATTACGTTGCCATCCTGGAGCTTGATTAAGGTTGGATGAGTCATGCGTACCTCCTTAATAGTGCGAAAAACACCGGGCAAGCCCGGTGTAAGTTTTGTATTAAGTCTAGTCGAAACTCAGGCAGTCAAAACGCTAACCTGGATTCTCTTAGCGAGCGGCTTCGTAAATGCGGCGGCTAACGTCCAGCGTGATGTCCTGATGTTCGCCCAGCTTAGTCATCCCTTTTTCTTCCAGTTTCACCAGCAGAGCAGGGATGGAGCTGCCGTCCAGGCCGTAGGCGGACAGACGAGTTGCAGTACCCATTTTCTCGAAGAAATTGCGGGTCGCTTCGATAGCCGCATCAATACGCTCTTCTTCGCTGCCGGAGGTGATGTTCCAGACGCGTTCTGCGTATTGCAGCAGTTTGGCGCGCTTCTCGTTACGCTTTTCATTCATCAGCGAAGGCAGAACCACCGCCAGCGTTTGAGCGTGATCCAGACCGTGCATCGCCGTCAGTTCGTGGCCCAGCATATGGGTCGCCCAGTCCTGCGGTACGCCCGCCCCGATCAGGCCATTCAGCGCCATCGTTGCAGCCCACATCACGTTTGCACGCACGTCATAGTTTTCAGGATCTTTCAGCGCTTTCGGGCCGTCTTCGATAAGCGTCAGCAGAATGCCTTCCGCAAAACGATCCTGAACTTTGGCGTTAACCGGGTAAGTCAGGTACTGCTCGATGGTGTGTACAAAGGCATCCACCACGCCGTTAGCAACCTGTTTAGGTGGCAGGGTGTAGGTGTAAACCGGATCCAGAACCGCAAAGACAGGCTGTACGAAGTCAGACATAAACGCCTGTTTGTCGCCGGTAGAGCGGCGGGAAACTACTGCGCCTTTGTTGGACTCGGAGCCGGTTGCAGGCAGCGTCAGCACTGAACCCATCGGGATCGCGCTTTTCACGTCGTTACCGCGGGTCAGCAGAATGTTCCACGGATCGATATCTTGCGGATAATGCGCCGCAGCGGCGATGAATTTGGTGCCGTCGAGCACGGAGCCACCGCCGACTGCCAGCAGGAAAGTCACGTTTTCTTTACGCGCGATTTCCACGGCTTTCATCAGCGTTTCGTAAGACGGGTTAGGTTCGATGCCGCCAAACTCCAGCACGTCCAGGCCTTTCAGCGCGTCTTTAACCTGGCCCAGTACGCCAGTTTTAATCACGCTGCCGCCGCCGTAGGTAATCAGTACGCGAGCGTCCGCTGGGATCTGGTCACGCAGTTCTGCCAGGGAGCCTTTACCAAACAGGATGCGGGTTGGGGTATGAAGATTGAAGTTATTCATGATGGGTTTCCCGTTCGTTAGATGAGTCACATTGCTAAATCTGATGGCGCTTATTGTGGTCCGCCACTCTGTCTCTCTCAATGCATATTCCTGCCTTTGTCTTGCCTGTTTCTCCAAACGACTGGAGAAATTGCAGAATCCATCGCACACTGTAAGCCGGATGAAACGCGCCGTGGAGACGTAATAAATGAGCAGCCAGGCTATCTGCCAGCAACTGACTGAAAAGATTAATCAGCTAATTTTAAAGGAAAAAAAAGAGAATTTTTTCGATGGCGTACGGCTGATGTACGGCACCAAACCGATGGCTCGTACCCCGGTCATGTACGAGCCGGGCATTGTTTTTCTCTTTTCGGGTCATAAAACGGGTTACCTCAATGACCGCGTGTTCCGCTATGACGTCAATGAATACCTGCTGCTGACGGTGCCCTTGCCCTTCGAGTGCGAAACTTTTGCGACGGCCGACGTACCGCTCGCCGGGATGCGTGTGAAAGTGGATATCCAGCAACTGCAGGATTTGCTGATGGACATCGGCGAAGACGATCTCTTCCGTCCGCAGTCCTGTACCGACGGGATAAATTCTGCCGAACTGTCGGAAGAAATTCTTTGCGCAGCGGAGCGGTTGCTGGACGTATTGGATCGTCCTCTTGATGCCCGAGTCCTGGGCAAGCAGATTATCCGCGAGATCCTTTATCACGTTTTGACGGGGCCAAGCGGCGGGGCGCTACTGGCGCTGGTCAGCCGTCAGACCCATTTTAGCTTGATCAGTCGGGTGCTGCGTCGGATTGAAAATCAGTACACCGAAAACTTGTCGGTGGACCAGCTGGCAGCCGAGGCCAACATGAGCGTTTCGGCTTTCCATCATAACTTTAAGTCGGTGACCAGCACTTCGCCGCTGCAATACCTGAAAACTTACCGCCTGCATAAGGCAAGAATGTTAATGCTGCATGACGGTATGAAGGCAAGCGCGGCGGCTATCCGCGTCGGCTACGAGAGCGCATCTCAGTTTAGTCGGGAGTTTAAACGCTATTTTGGCGTGACGCCGGGGGAAGATATGGCGCGGATGCGCGTGACTTGATGAGGCAAAAACGGAGAGCGAATAAGTCGGACTTATCCGCTCTTTCTTTACTAAGCGGGATTACGCGGCGCTAACCTTTTTTTTCAGCACCACAAACACCGTGCCGACCAGGCCCACAATCAGCAGAGCAACCGGCAAAATCATCAGGAAGGTCATCACCTGATCTTCATGGCGCTTAACAAAGGGGATCATGCTGAGCGCGTAGCCAAGGCTAATCACAACGCCCACCCACAGCAGGCCGCTTAGCCAGTTAAAGAACTGGAAACGGCGATTGCTGAGGCCGGAAATCCCCGCCATGGTAGGCAGCAGAGTACGAACAAAGGCCAGGAAGCGGCCCGCGAGCAGCGCCAGTAAACCGTGGCGATCAAACATTTGCGTGGCGCGCTGGTGGTACTGGGTTGGCAGCTGTTTAAGCCAGCCCTTCACCGTGCGGGTATTGCCGAGCCAGCGCCCTTGTAAATAGCTAAGCCAGCAGCCCAGACTGGCTGCGATGGTTAAAATCACCAGCGTCGGCACAAAGCCCATCACGCCTTTGGCGATAAGCGCGCCTGCAAGCAGCAACAGGCTGTCACCCGGCAAAAAGGAAGCGGGAAGCAGCCCATTTTCCAGGAACAGCGTCGCAAACATGACGCAATAGACAATGCCAATCACATGGGGGTCGGCAAGCGCGGCAAAATCATGATGCCAAAGCGCCTCGACAATATTTTGTATAACAGCCATAGGTATTCCTGTGGAACCGCTTATTGAGTTCGCCCTGAGTATTGCACCCGCAACTTAGGCTCACCTTAATTTCTACACATTGTACTGCTAAAATCTTCGCGACACCTTGATCCCAGGCTCAACAAAACGCCGATGATGGCAAAAAAACGGTCCACGGTTACCGATAAACGGAATTTTTAGGCAATACGCTGGAAACCCGCTTCCAGATCCGCAATCAGATCGTCCACGTTTTCCAGCCCAATGTGAAGGCGAACCAGGGTGCCGCTAAAGTCGACGCCGCCAGCCGGGCGGATCTCCGCCAGCTCTTCAGGCTGATTAGCGAGAATAAGCGATTCATAGCCACCCCAGGAATAGGCCATGCTGAAATACTCGAAATGATTGAGGTACTGTTCATACTCTTCATCACTCAGCCGCTTTTTCAGCACAAATGAGAACAGCCCGCTGCTGCCCGTAAAGTCACGTTTCCATAACTCGTGCCCTTTGCTGCCGGGCAGTGCCGGATGATTCACGTGCTCAACCTGCGGATGCTGTGCCAGCCATTCGGCGACTTTTAAGCTACTTTCTTGGTGCTGACGCAGGCGTACACCCAACGTGCGAATGCCGCGGCTGGTCATATACGCGGTGTCTGCATCCAGCATTTGCCCCATCAGATAGGCGTTTTCACGTAGCTGATCCCAACATCGGGCATTGGACACCGCGGTGCCGACCATCGCATCCGAATGGCCAATTAGATATTTGGTTCCCGCCTGAATGGAGATATCGATGCCGAACTCCAGCGCTTTAAACAGCACGCCAGCCGCCCAGGTATTGTCGATCATGATGATAGCATCTGGAGCAACGCGCCTAACCGCTGCGACAATCGCCGGAATGTCGTGGACTTCCATGGTAATAGAACCAGGGGATTCCAGAAAAACGACTTTGGTGTTCGGCTGAATCAGGTCCGCAATATCCGCACCAATCTCCGGTGCGAACCAGCTGGTGCTGACCCCGAGCTTTGAGAGAATTTTGGTGCAGAAGTCCTGCGTTGGCTCATAGGCCGTTTCGGTGACCAGGACGTGATCGCCCTGTTCGACAAAGGCCAGAATCGTATTAGCCACCGCAGCTGCGCCGCAGGGGAAGAGAGCACAGCCTGCGCCGCCTTCCAGTTCACACATCGCTTCCTGCAACGAGAAATGGGTCAGCGTGCCGCGGCGGCCATAGAACAGTTCGCCCTTAGCGCGGTTGGCGGTGGCCTGCTTTTTGGCCTCAACGCTTTCAAAGACGAGGGAGGAGGCGCGCTGAATAACGCTGTTAACCGAACCCTGAGTAAACTTCTTGCTGCGCCCGGCGTTGACCAGCGCCGTTTCGATGTGTTTTTCCGCCATTTCCGCTTCCCCGTCTAACCATCTGGATGTCTGGACGTAAATTAACACAAAATGCGCAAAGGGCATCATGGCGTTTTTTCAGGTTGGCGAAAAAAGTCATCATTTCGCCAGGCGGGCGCTTTTCCTGCGTAAGCGCAAGGAATGCTTCAACAATTTCCGGCACTCTGTAAATACTAATGAGAACGACTATCAATTCGATAGTTTTTTGATATATTAGTCTCAGTTTTGACATTTATTTCTCGCTGGAGCGTAAGACGTGACGAGTAATCTGATGCAGACGGATCTGTCCGTTTGGGGCATGTATCAACATGCTGACATCGTAGTGAAGATCGTGATGATTGGCCTGATTCTGGCCTCTGTTGTCACCTGGGCCATCTTTTTCAG
The DNA here is from genome assembly GCA_023014435.1 of Amanita fuliginea. NCBI lineage: Eukaryota > Fungi > Basidiomycota > Agaricomycetes > Agaricales > Amanitaceae > Amanita > Amanita fuliginea. The sequence goes on from JAEBUQ010000004.1 coordinate 4,257,359, forward strand.
TAAGAGCGTGGAGCTGATCACCCAGAAACGTCGCCTCAAGCGAGAGCAGCAACAGCTGGTTAACGTGCGCTCCCTGAATGAAGCGAGCAGCGCGGCCGAAGCGTTTGACAGCAAAAGCCTGAGCACGCTGTTAATCAACGAAGCCCAGAACGAACTGGAACTTTCAGCCGGCGTGGAAGATAACGAAGGCATTAAAGATCGTACCGGTTTCCGCCTTGAGCGCCGCGTGGCCGCCGTTGGGCGTCACATGGGGCGCGGCAACGGTTTCCTGGCCACCATTGGTGCGATTTCACCGTTCGTCGGCCTGTTCGGGACCGTTTGGGGCATCATGAACAGCTTCATCGGTATTGCCCAGTCCCAGACCACTAACCTGGCGGTAGTTGCCCCGGGCATCGCAGAAGCGCTGCTGGCGACGGCAATCGGCCTGGTCGCTGCTATCCCGGCGGTCGTCATCTATAACATCTTCGCGCGTATGATCGGCAGCTACAAAGCGACCCTCAGCGACGTTGCCGCTCAGGTTTTGCTGCTGCAAAGCCGCGATCTGGATCTGGATGGTACCGCTCAGCCGCGTCCGGTGCGTAATACCCAGCAACTGCGAGTAGGTTAATGCCCCATGGCAATGCGTCTGAACGAAAACCTCGATGACAATGGTGAAATGCACGAAATCAACGTTACGCCGTTTATCGACGTCATGTTGGTGCTGCTGATCATCTTCATGGTGGCGGCGCCGCTGGCAACGGTGGACGTGAAGGTTAACCTTCCGGCCTCCAGCAGTGAACCACAGCCACGCCCTGAGAAGCCGGTTTACCTGTCGGTAAAAGCAGATCATTCGATGTTTATCGGTAATGACCCGATAACCAAAGAGTCGATTGTCAACGCGCTGATTGCCGCGACCGAAGGGAAAAAAGACACCACCATTTTCTTCCGTGCGGACAAAACGGTGGACTACGAAACGCTGATGGACGTGATGGATACGCTGCACCAGGCAGGGTATCTGAAGATTGGCCTGGTCGGCCAGGAAGTCACGAAAGCGAAGTAAGCGGTAGTGACCCTCACCCTAACCCTCTCCCAAAGGGAGAGGGAATAAACCATGTTCCCCGTACCTGTTTCCCCCCTCGCCCCTTTGGGGAGAGGGCCGTCCCCGCACCTGTTTACTCCCTCGCCCCTTTGGGGAGAGGGCCGGGGTGAGGGGAAACAGATCTCCGGGTGAACGGAACATTCATCCAGCACAGCAAAGAGCATTTGTACTGCTGTAGGGATTAGATCACAGCGTAGAACTCTTCCACGTCTTCTCTGCAAGACCACGGGTCATCGACAGCGTCTGCGCTTCCTGCTCTTTCAGGCGCTGATAATGCCCTTCCAGTCGCTTAAGAATCTGTTCTTTCAGCTTCGGATGATGGCTGAGGATCTCTTCCAGCACCGCACCATACACCTCTTCTTTAGCGCGCCACGGGAAAATCTCACGGCGGTTCATCCATTTCAGGTCGATAAGTGCCGAAGTAATATCCGTGACTTCCTGCGTATTACGGGTGATGTTTTCGTTCTTAAGGCGAATCAGAATGGCTATATTTTTACTTAACGTAAATTCATGGTCTTTATTTTCATCGGCGCTAATTAACACTGGCTGTTTTTTTATAGGTTCTGCCATAGCACTACTCCTCAATTGAATAGCATAACGGCCAGGGCTTTTCTTGAGTCATTTGATTAACCCAAATTTCCTGTTCCTTGCTACTCACCCAGGCGGTTTTGTCTTCGATAAGCATCTGCAAATCGGCGGCACTAATAAGTTCTTTTTCAACCAGTTCGCCAATCAGGGCGTGTAACGCCTCTATCCTAACCGCACACAGCAACCGCTCTTTAATATGACGATCGGTTTCCTCTAGCAGGCGGTTTTTGGCCTGCCCGGCATAATGACTGCCGCTCAGGATGTTTTTTTCCAGCGTTAAAATCTTATCCTGAACGACTTCCGGCGTGGTACTATTTTCAGCTTCTGCAGGAAGCGTTGGCGGTGCAACAACGGGATAGCGCCGTGGTAAGAAGTGTTCAGGCAGCATCGAATGTGATCCTTTGATATCGGTTAAATATTCAGGTTCAGAGATTCGCGATATGATGCCTCAATTCTAAAATAAAAAAAACAGGAGTTTCTTATGCACAGCATATTTTATTCTATTGTCACAATTTTGATTTTGTTATGCGCCGTGCTGGTTATGCGCAAAGAATTTAGTGCCTCAAATAATAAAAAAAATCGTGCCTCGGGTGAAATACAACCCATCACCACTAGTGAAGAACGGGAAGATTATTTTGGCATGTTGATGTCTAAAATTACGCCCAGCTATTATTGGCGTATTAACAGTGAGTATATTGACTTCAATCACGCGACTATTAAAAAAATGCGTATCGATGAACTGACTTCTCAGCCGGTTTTATTTAGCGCCCAGCGCCGCTGCAGTGATTTAAATTCGGCGGTATATAAATATTATGACAACATTAAAAAACGCTGTGCCGAGGGCGAGCAGGTGCCATTGTCGGATATTGAAGTACTGAACCTGCGTCAGTGTTTTAACGAATTTAGCCGCGACGCTTACCCTGAGCTGGTAGCGCTGGTGTGGCCGCAGTACCAGCGCCCTGAGATCGACCTGAAAAGTGTTTAAGGCCTGCAATGCAGGTCACTCTTAACCACCGGAATTCGCTATAATGACGCCCTTTTGATATTTCCAGACAGGACATTATGGAACGTTTTATTGAGAATGCGATGTACGCCTCGCGCTGGCTTCTGGCTCCGGTTTACTTCGGGTTATCTCTGGCCTTGCTTGCGCTGACGGTGAAGTTTTTCCAGGAGATCATTCACGTTCTCCCGAATATCTTCTCGATTGCGGAAGCTGACTTAATTCTGACGCTGCTCTCGCTGGTGGATATGGCGCTGGTCGGCGGCCTGTTGGTGATGGTGATGTTTTCCGGCTATGAGAACTTTGTCTCGACGCTGGATATTTACGAAGGCAAAGAGAAACTGAGCTGGCTGGGGAAAATGGACTCCGGTTCGCTGAAGAATAAAGTCGCGGCATCGATAGTGGCGATCTCGTCCATCCATCTGCTGCGTATTTTTATGGACGCTAAAAACGTGCCGGACAACAAGCTGATGTGGTATGTGATCATCCACCTGACGTTTGTGCTGTCGGCGTTTGTGATGGGGTATCTCGACAAGCTTTCCCGCAGCGGGAAGTATTAAAAACTAAGCCCCTGTTTACAGGGGCTTTTGCTTTTATTTGTCGGACGATGCCTGCCACAGATTTAGCTCGCCATCGGTAACGTGACGGTCAATTCTCTCCAGCTCTTCTGCCGTAAAGTTGAGATTCTCCAGCGCTTTCACATTCTCTTTTAGCTGCTCTGACTGGCTCGCACCGATCAGCACTGAGGTGACTCGTTCATCTTTCAGCAGCCAGCTCAGCGCCATCTGTGCCATCGTCTGGCCGCGCTGCAGCGCCATCTCGTTGAGCAAGCGCAGGCTGCTGAGATTAGCCTCGGTCAGCATCTTTTCATTCAGTCCGCGAATTTTATTGCCTTCCACCTGCATCCTTGAGCCTTCCGGGATGCCGTTCAGGTATTTACCGGTCAGCAGGCCCTGGGCGAGCGGGGTAAAGGCAATGCAGCCGCTGCCGTTCTGCTGCAGCGTGTCCAGCAGGCCGCTTTTATCGACCCAGCGGTTTAACAGGTTGTAGGAGGGTTGGTGAATAAGCAGCGGAATTTTCCATTCTCGCAGCAGATCGGCCATTTTCTGTGTTCTTTCGGAGGAGTAAGAGGAGATCCCGACATAGAGCGCTTTGCCACTTTGCACCGCATGCGCCAGTGCGCTGGCCGTTTCTTCCATCGGCGTTCTCTCATCCACGCGGTGGGAATAGAAGATATCGACGTACTCCAGCCCCATGCGCTTCAGGCTCTGATCCAGACTCGCCAGCAGGTACTTACGTGAGCCACCGGAACCGTAAGGGCCTGGCCACATATCGTACCCCGCTTTGGTGGCGATAATCAGCTCGTCGCGATAGCCGCTAAAATCTTGCTTCAGCAAACGGCCAAAGTTTTCTTCCGCCGAGCCGGGAGGCGGCCCGTAGTTATTCGCCAGATCGAAATGCGTAATGCCAAGATCGAACGCGGTGCGCAGCAGATCGCGCTGGGACTCCAGCGGGCTTATGCCGCCAAAGCTGTGCCACAGGCCGAGAGAAAGCGCAGGCAGCTGCAGGCCACTCCGACCGCAGAAGCGATACTGCATGGATTGATAACGCGACGGGCTGGCTTCGTAGGGCATGATGTCTCCTTAGGGTAAGAGTTATTTTTGAAACATTGTTTCCATCTTAACCCTGCGGAGACATTCGGCAATCCGAAAATCAGGCCTCCGGCGAGAGCGCGCTGTGCGGCGTGCCCTGGTAATACGCCAGTGCCACCATTAGCGACTGCACCAAACAAAGCGTGGCGGACTGCGAACGGAAAGCGTCTACCTGCGCCTCTTTCACCACAAAACAGAGATCGCTAAAGGTGGCGAATGGGCTAATTTGGCTGTCCGTGATCACTATCTGGCGAGCGCCCGCCTGGGCGGCAATTTCACTCACCATCAGCGTCTCTTCGGCGTACGGGGAGAAGCTTATCGACACCACAATATCTTTCGCTTTCACCCGGTTGACCTGCTCACGCAGCATTCCGCCAAGCCCGTCCAGCAGCACGGCGCGGCAATCCAGGTGGCTCAGGGCGTAGGTTAGATAGGCCGCCACGCTAAAGGAGCGACGCAGGCCGACAACGTAGATCGTGTCTGCTTCGGCAAGCAATTCCACGGCACGCTGCAGCATTTCCGGTTCGGTACGGGCGGCCAGCTGCTGCAGGGCCTGAGCATTTGAGCGGGCAAACTCCTGCAAAATATCCAGCGGCGTTTCCGGCACGGCTTCGCTGCCCAGTTCCCGGAATAATCTCGCCCGGTCGGTATAGCTGGCTGTCTCTTCCACCAGATTCATGCGAAACAGCTGTTTCATTTCGTTGAAGCCGCTGAAATCAAAGGCATTGGCAAAACGGATAAGCGTAGAGGGCGGCACCTCGGCCCGCTCGGCAATGGCGGCCACGGTATCAAATGCCACGCTGTTGGTGTTATCCAGCACGTAACGGGAAACCTGCTGCAGCCTTTTGCTCAGGCTGTCGTAGCGGTCGCGGATCTGCTGCTGGAGTTCGCTCAGGGTTGTCGCCGTGGTCAATTTGCCATCCTCAAAAGTATTTGCTGAAACGTATTTAAGCGTAGTCCCGGCAAAAATGAAACAGATGCACCAAAACTGGCGGGGGCTGAAACGCCGCCGACGTCTCAGTCTTTGCACCTCATTCTGCGGGTTAACATAAAAACGAAGTGTTGATCACAATAATCAACATTTATTTTATTTCAACTTAAAATGGAATGTTTGTTTCATATACAGTGTTCGGGAGACAACCCTAACAGCAAGAGGCCAGAGATGGAGACGGTAGCGAATTTTATCCACGGTGAATGCGTCGCGGGCGAAGGCCAGCGGGTACAGGCGATCTTTAACCCGGCGACCGGCGCGCAGATCCGCCAGGTCGCCATGAGCACGGCCAGGCAGACGGAGCAGGCCATTGCCGCTGCCCAGCAGGCGTTTCCAGGCTGGGCTCGCCAGTCTCCGCTTAAGCGCGCCCGCGTGATGTTCCGCTTTAAAAGCCTGCTTGAGGAACACATGGACGGCCTGGCGAAGCTCATTAGCGAAGAGCACGGCAAAGTCTATTCTGACGCGGTGGGCGAGCTGACCCGTGGCCTTGAAGTGGTGGAGTTCGCCTGTGGCATCCCGCATCTGCAAAAAGGTGAGCATTCGGCCAACGTAGGAACGGGCGTGGACAGCCATTCTCTGATGCAGCCGCTTGGCGTCTGTGCGGGGATCACGCCGTTTAATTTCCCGGCGATGGTGCCGATGTGGATGTTCCCTATTGCGCTGGCAACCGGGAATACCTTTGTGCTCAAGCCGTCGGAAAAAGATCCGTCGCTGTCGCTGCGGCTGGCTCAGTTGCTGAAGGAAGCCGGGCTGCCGGACGGCGTGTTCAACGTGGTGCAGGGCGATAAAGAAGCCGTGGACGTATTGCTGACCGACCCGAGAGTTCAGGCCGTCAGCTTTGTCGGCTCAACGCCGATTGCCGAATACATTTACCAGACTGCTTCTGCCCACGGTAAGCGCTGCCAGGCGCTGGGCGGGGCAAAAAACCACTGCATTTTGATGCCGGATGCCGATCTGGATATGGCGACCAACGCCATTATGGGGGCGGCTTTTGGTGCCGCCGGGGAACGCTGCATGGCGCTTTCGGTGGTGGTCGCTGTGGGGGATGAAACTGCAGATGCGCTGTGCACGGGGCTGGAAAAACAGCTTGCTACGCTGCGTGTGGGGCCGGGGCTTGGGCAGGAGCCGGAAAACGAAATGGGGCCGCTGATTTCCGCGCCGCACCGGGCGAAAGTGCTGGGCTATATTGATAGCGGAGAGCAGCAGGGCGCGACGCTGCGCGTGGATGGCCGTGGCCTCAAGCTGGCAGGCCACGAAGGCGGCTATTTTGTTGGCCCAACGCTGTTTGACCATGTCACGCCTGAGATGACCATTTATAAAGAAGAGATCTTCGGCCCGGTGCTGAGCGTGGTAAGAGTGCCGGATTACGCCAGCGCGCTGGATCTGATCAACAAACACGAATACGGCAACGGCACGGCGATTTTTACCCGTGACGGCGGCATGGCCAGGCGCTTTACAGAAGAAGTCCTGGTGGGCATGGTTGGCGTGAACGTGCCTATCCCGGTGCCGATGGCTTTCCACAGCTTTGGCGGTTGGAAGCGTTCTATCTTCGGGCCGCTGAACGTACATGGCAGTGACGGCGTGCGTTTCTACACGCGGATGAAAACCGTTACTGCCCGCTGGCCGGAAACCAGCCATCAGCAAGGATCTGCATTCTCAATGCCGACGCTGGGCTAAGGGGAGGAAAGATGACCACACAACGCATGACCATGGCGCAGGCGCTGGTCAGGTTTTTAAACCAGCAGTACGTAGAAATTGACGGGCAGGAGCAGCCGTTTATAGAAGGCGTAATGACCATTTTCGGGCACGGCAACGTGCTCGGCCTTGGGCAGGCGCTGGAGGAAGACCCCGGGCACCTGAAGGTGCATCAGGGCTGTAACGAGCAGGGGATGGCGCATATCGCCACCGGCTTCGCCAGGCAGCACAAGCGGCAGCGGATTTATGCCGTGACTTCGTCCGTGGGGCCGGGAGCTGCCAATATGGTGACTGCCGCCGCCACGGCGACTGCCAACCGCATTCCGCTGCTGCTCTTGCCCGGCGACATCTATGCCAGCCGGCAGCCGGACCCGGTGCTCCAGCAAATCGAGCAGTTTCATGACCTGAGCATTAGCACCAACGACTGCTTCCGGCCGGTGTCCCGCTACTGGGACAGAATCAACCGCCCTGAACAGCTGATGAGCGCCATGATTAGCGCCATGCGAGTACTTACTAACCCCGCTGATACCGGCGCGGTAACGATTTGCCTGCCGCAGGACGTGCAGGGTGAAGCCTGGGATTACCCGCAAAGCTTCTTTGCCCGGCGGGTGCACCATATCGAGCGGCGTCCGCCGGATGAAAACCGTCTGCAGGCCGCACTGAAGCTGATTGCGGGTAAACGCCGCCCGCTGGTGATCTGCGGCGGCGGGGTTCGCTACTCCGGCGCGCATCGGGCTTTTCAGGATTTTGTGGAACGCTTCGGGCTACCCTTTGCCGAAACCCAGGCCGGAAAAGGAGCGCTTGTAAGCGAGCACTCACTTAATCTGGGGGGCCTCGGAGTAACAGGCGGTCTGGCGGCTAACCTGCTGGCTCCGCAGGCGGATTTAATCATTGGCGTGGGTACCCGGCTGACTGATTTTACCACCGGCTCTAAATCGCTATTCTCACCAGAGGCCGATTTCCTGCTGCTAAATGTGGCCGAATTCGACGCCCTGAAGCTGGACGCCACGCCGCTGGTGGCCGATGCCCGGATTGGGCTTGAGCAGTTGGCTGCCGGGCTGCATCAGGCTGGCTATCACGCCGCCTGGCATAACGAGGCAGCAAACGCTAAAGCGGCCTGGCGCGAGGAGTGCCAGCGGCTGTGGACGCGGCAATGGCAGACAGGAGAAGCCCCGGAAGTGGCGGGCCATCTGGACGAAACATTGCAGGAATACAGCCGGGAGTTAGGCACTTCATTAACCCAAACCCGCGTGCTGGGCCTGGTGAATCAGCATATTGAAGATGACGCTATCGTGGTGGGCGCGGCGGGTTCTCTGCCGGGGGATTTACAGCGCCTGTGGCAGGTAAAAACGCCGGACAGCTATCACCTCGAATACGGCTATTCGTGTATGGGCTACGAGGTAGCCGCGGCGGTAGGGGCAAAGCTCGCGAAGCCGCAGCAGCCGGTGTATGCGATGGTGGGAGACGGTTCTTACCTGATGCTGCATTCCGAGCTGCAAACCGCCGTGCAGGAAGGGATAAAAATCACCATTCTGCTGTTCGATAACGCCGGGTTCGGCTGCATCAATAACCTGCAGATGGGCCACGGCATGGGCAGTTTTGGTACCGAAAACCGCCATCGAAATCCGCACAGCGGCAGGCTGGATGGTCCGCTGGTGAAGGTGGATTTTGCTCAAAATGCCGAAAGCTACGGCTGCAAAGCCTGGCGGGTCAACAGCGAGGCGGAGCTGCTTGCCGCGCTGGAGGCATCTCGTCAGGCGCCGGGGCCAACGCTGCTGGATATCAAAGTGCTGCCTAAAACCATGACTCACGACTACGAGGCCTGGTGGCGCACCGGCGATGCCCAGGTTTCGCGTTCGAGCGCGGTGGCCGATGCCGCTGAGCAAACCGCCGCTAAGCTTAAAAACGCCCGCCAATACTAACCCTTTAACATTCCGCTGGACTATCTGGCGGAATGTTTATTTCATTTTCACTTTCTTTTCCTCTGGCGCTGCAACATGGGCGCGCTCTTCCTCTCAAATCCCTTCTCTGTACAGGTTTTAATTCATTCGGCGTTGTGATTTTGCTAACAAAATACAGCCGATAAATTATCAAAATGTTAACCCCTGCGCAAAAATGAAGTTTTCACTCTGCATTAAAATGAAATAAATGTTTTATTTAAGGGGTCGTTATTCAGCTGCATGTGAAAGCCGGAAGACCCGGCTCATGACCCTACTGCAACACCACTTTCGGGAGCCGCCATGTTTAACATTGCTTTACTGGGCGCAGGCCGTATCGGCCAAATCCACGCCGCCAATATTGCCGCCCATCCCCATTCCACCCTCTGGTCCGTTGTCGATCCTAATGCAGAAAACGCCGCGCGCATTGCCGAAAAATACCAGGCGCGCCAGCAGAGCGTTGCCCAGGCGATGAGTGACCCGGAGGTTCATGCGGTGCTGATCGCCTCGGCGACCGACACCCACGCCGACCTGATTGAGCTGGCCGCCAGACACGGCAAAGCGATCTTCTGCGAAAAGCCGGTACATCTGGATCTGGCCCGCGTGCGCGACTGCCTGAAAGTGGTGAAAGCACATAATGTGCCGCTGTTTATCGGCTTTAACCGTCGCTTTGATCCGCAGTTCCGCAAGCTGAAAAACGAAGCGCTGCAGGGGCGCATTGGCACGCCGGAATCGCTGATGATTATTTCCCGCGACCCGTCGCCGCCGCCCGCTGAATATGTGCGTGTCTCCGGCGGCATGTTCCGCGACATGACCATTCATGATTTTGATATGGCTCGCTTCATCATGGGTGAAGAGCCGGTGGCCGTGTATGCCCAGGGCAGCAATCTGGTGGATCCGGCGATTGGCGAAGCGGGCGACATCGATACCGCTTTTATCGTCCTGAAATATGCCTCCGGGGCGCTGGCGACTATCGTCAACAGCCGCCGCTCGGCCTATGGCTACGACCAGCGTCTGGAGCTGCACGGCGCTAAGGGCCTGCTGACAGCGGGCAATATCCTGGAAAACCAGGTTCAATTCTTCGGCGACGGCGGCAACACCAGCGCGTTGCCAGAACATTTCTTCCTCCAGCGCTACAAAGATGCCTACGCCGCCGAATGGCAGCACTTTGTTGCCGTCCTGCGCGGCGAGGCCAAACCCGAGTGCAGCGGCGATGACGGTGAACGCGCCCTGTACCTGGCCGACAAGGCGCTGGAGTCACTGCGTAGCCAGCGCGAAGTTGCTTTGTAACCTCCGAAGACCCTACACATAGAAGAGAGATAACAATGAAAAAGCTGATCCTCGCCGCCCTCATCGCCCTGACCACGGCTCCGGCGCTGGCCGAAAACGAACAGATTGTTTTTAGCACCCCCAACCTTGCGATGCCGTTTGAAGTGCATATGCAGCGCACCGCCGTGCAGGCCGCCAAAGAGATGGGCGTCAAGCTGCAGGTTCTCGACAGCCAGGGCAGCTCGCCTAAGCAGGTCGCGGACCTGGAAAACGCCATCACCCGTGGCGCTCAGGGGTTTATCGTTTCGCCAAACGACGTTAACGCCGTGTCGAGCGCGGTAGGGGAAATTCAGGACGCCAGGCTGCCGGTGGTGACGCTCGACCGCTCGGTTGCCAGTGATAAGCCGGTACCGCACTTTGGGGCCAACAACTATAAAGGCGGCCAGGCCGTAGCGGACTTTGTGAAAGCCAAATTCCCTGACGGCGCGGACATCGTGCTGCTGACCGGGCAGCCTGGCTCTTCCTCTAATATTGAACGTACCAAAGGGATCCGCGACGGCCTGAAAGCCGGGGGCGACAAATACAAGATCGTCGCCGATCAGACCGGGAACTGGATGCGTTCTGAAGGCATGCGCATCGTTGAAAGCGTTCTGCCGTCTCTGCCGAAAAAGCCTCAGGTGATCCTCTCCGCTAACGACGATATGGCGCTCGGCGCGATTGAAGCGCTGCAGGGCCAGGGCATGAAGCCGGGTGAAGTGCTGGTGACCGGCTTTGACGCCGTGCCGGAAGCGCTGGCCCGCGTGCGTGACGGCTGGATGGCGGCCACCGCCGATCAGCGCCCTGGTTTTGCGGTGAAAACGGCGATGAGCCAGCTGGTGGCCAACATTCGCGAGAAGAAGGCGATCACCGGGGCAGATTACGCGCCCACGATGATCACCAAAGATAACCTCGATCAAGCAGAGCGTATCGGCGAAGCCGGCAAATAAATCTGAACGTGCCCGTCCGCCTGCGGGCGGGCGCAACAGAGGAGCAGTCTGATGTCGCAACCTTTACTGAAAGTGACCGACCTGGCGAAGAGTTTTTCCGGCGTTTGGGCGTTAAGCAGCGCGCAGCTCAGCGTCGGGCAGGGGGAAATCCATGCCCTGCTGGGGGAAAACGGTGCGGGGAAATCCACGCTGCTGAAGGCGCTGGCCGGGGCGCAGCCGCAAACGCGCGGTGAGATCTGGTTTAACGGTGAAACGCTTTCGGCGGATGACTCGCCGGTAGTGCGCCAGAACAAAGGCATTATCACGATTTATCAAGAATTTAACCTGCTGCCCAATATGACGGTGGCGGAAAACATGTTTCTTGGCCGCGAACCGCGCCGCCGCAACCTGATTGTCGACAGCAAAGCGGTGAACCAGGAAGCGCAGGTCATTCTGGATTATTTGCAGCTCAACGTCGCGCCAACGACCGCCGTGGCCCGCCTGAGCGTGGCCCAGCAGCAGATGGTTGAGATTGCCAGAGCGCTGACGCTGAACGCCCGACTGATCATTATGGATGAGCCTTCCGCAGCCCTGAGCGACAGCGAAGTTGAGAGCCTGCACCGCGTGGTGCGCGAGCTGAAAGGCCGCGGTGTCAGCATTATTTATGTGACGCATCGCCTGCATGAAGTATTCCAGCTTTGTGACCGGTTCACCGTGTTCCAGGATGGCCGCTATACCGGCTCCGGCGACGTGGCGGGCACCAACGTGGAGCAAATTATCCGCCTGATGGTCGGCCGCGACGTGGTGTTTAACCGCCGCGATGCCAGCCTCACGCACCACGCAGACAAGCCCATCCGCCTGGCAGTGAAGGGGCTGAGCCGTGAAAAACCGCCGCTTGATCCGCACGGCATTGCGTTGAAAGACATCAGTTTCCACGTCCACGCCGGAGAAGTGCTGGGCATCGCCGGGCTGGTAGGCGCCGGGCGCACCGAAGTTGCTCGCTGCCTGTTTGGCGCAGACAAATTTACCACCGGCAGCTTCGAGCTGGACGGCAAACCTTACCGACCGCAAAACCCGATGCATGCCCTGGACCAGGGGATCGCGCTGGTGCCGGAAGATCGTAAAAAAGAAGGGGCGGTGCTGGGCCTGTCGATCCGCGACAACCTGTCGCTCTCCAGCCTTTCGTCGCTGCTTACCTGGCGCTATTTCGTCAGCCCGCGTAAAGAAGATGCGCTGATTGAGTCCTACCGGCAGGCGCTGCAAATCAAAATGGTGAACGCCGAGCAGGAGGTGCGCAAGCTCTCCGGCGGGAACCAGCAAAAAGTGATTCTGGCGCGCTGTATGGCGTTGAATCCGCGCGTGTTGATCGTCGACGAGCCGACTCGCGGCATTGACGTAGGCACTAAATCGGAAGTGCATCAGGTGCTGTTTGATATGGCTAAGCGAGGCGTGGCGGTGATCGTGATCTCTTCCGACCTGCCGGAGATTCTCGCGGTGTCGGATCGGATCATTACCCTCAGCGAAGGGCGAGTGACCGGCGAGCTGCACGGCGATGAAGCCAACGAAGAACGGCTGATGACCCTGATGGCCATCAACCATAGCGCCTTAAGCGCCGCATAACGGGGGAGCCCATGACGCAGATGATTACCAAAACCCAGACGCCGGCAAAAAGTGCCTCGCGCTTCGATCCGATCGCTTTCTTCGAGCGCTTCGGGGTGCTGATCTTCATGTTTCTGTTGCTGATCTTCTTCCAGTCGCAGAACAGCAACTTCCTGTCCGAACGCAATATTTTTAACATCCTGACCGAGGTTTCCATCTACGGGATCATCGCGGTGGGCATGACCTTTGTCATTCTCACGGCGGGTATCGATCTGTCGGTGGGTTCGATCCTGGCCGTGTGTGCCATGACCGCAGCCTACGTGATCAAGGGCGACAACTTTACCACCGTCGATCCCAACGCCTGGGGCGGCTTTAGCTGGCTGCTGGGGCTGGGGATCTGCCTGGCACTCGGCACGCTGATCGGCTTCCTGCACGGCCTGGGCGTCACTCGCCTGCGCCTGCCGCCGTTCATTGTCACGCTGGGCGGGATGACTATCTGGCGCGGCCTGACGCTGGTGATCAACGACGGCGCGCCAATCGCCGGGTTTGATGCCGGCTACCGCTGGTGGGGACGCGGCGAAATGCTCGGCATCTCGATACCTATCTGGATCTTCGCCATTGTCTCGATTCTGGGCTATCTGGCGCTGCATAAAACTCGCTGGGGGCGCTTTGTGTATGCCATCGGCGGCAACCCGGAAGCGGCTCGCCTCGCCGGGGTTAACGTGAAGCGCGTGCTGGTTAGCGTGTACGTGGTGATTGGCTGCCTCGCCGGGCTGGCGGGTTTTGTGCTCAGCGCCCGATTGGGCAGCGCTGAAGCGGTAGCGGGGATCTCCTTTGAGCTGCGGGTGATCGCCTCGGTGGTGATCGGCGGGACATCGCTGATGGGCGGCTACGGGCGGATCAGCGGCACGATCATCGGCGCCATCATCATGGGGATCCTGATTAATGGCCTGGTGCTGATGAACGTGTCGGCCTACTACCAGCAGATCATTACCGGGCTGATTATCGTGCTGGCAGTGGCGTTTGATACCTACGCCAAGAATAGACGCGGTGCGCTGTAGGGATTGCCCCTCACCCTAACCCTCTCCCCAGAGGGGAGAGGGGATATTTTCAAAACGGCCTCTGTTTTCCCCCTCTCCCTTCAGGGAGAGGGCCGGGGTGAGGGTAAATGTGGGAATGACCCCGTTTCAAAAAGAAAGCCGCTTTTCCCCCTCTCCCTTTCAGGGAGAGGGCTGGGGTGAGGGTACAAAGGCTGGTCACGACTTCAGGAACAATACATGAAAAAGGTCAGAATTGGTTTAATCGGCACCGGCTACATCGGCAAAGCCCACGCCATTGCCTACGCGCAGGCGCCGACGGTCTTTGACCTGCAGGGCGAACTGGTGCGTGAAATGGTCGCGGAAGTCACGCCGGAACTGGCGGCAAAACGCGCCGCCGCGTTTGGTTTTAATCGCTCCACCGGCGACTGGCGCGAACTGGTGGCGGACCCGAATATCGACGTGGTGGACATTTGTTCCCCAAACCACCTGCATAAGGAGATGGCGCTGGAGGCGATTCGCCACGGCAAGCACGTCTATTCAGAAAAGCCGCTGGCGCTGAACGCCCGCGACGCACGCCTGATGGTGGATGCCGCCGATCTGGCCGGTGTTAAAACGTTGGTGGGCTTCAACTACATGAAGAACCCAACGGCGCAGCTGGCAAAGCAGATCATTGCACGCGGTGAGATCGGGGAAGTAATCCACTTCTACGGCACCCACAACGAAGACTATATGGCCGATCCGCTTTCGCCGATCCACTGGCACTGCTTCAAAGAAACCGCCGGGCTTGGTGCGCTGGGGGATCTGGCGGCGCACATCGTCAATATGGCGCAGTACCTGGTCGGCGATATCCGCGAAGTCTGCGGCGACCTGAAAATCGTGGTGCCGCAGCGCCCGGCTTCGGCTGGCAGCAGCGAGATGATCGCTGTGGAAAATGAAGATCAGGCCCACGCGATGGTGCGCTTTGAAGGTGGTGCTCAGGGCGTGATTGAAACATCACGCGTCGCCAGCGGCAGAAAAATGGGGCTGACCTGGACGATCACCGGCACGAAAGGGGCGCTGAGTTTTACCCAGGAACGTATGGCGGAGCTGAAACTTTATCTGCAAAGCGATCCCGAAGGCCGCCAGGGGTTCCGCACGTTGCTGGTTGGCCCGGCTCACCCGGATTACGGCTCGTTCTGCATGGGCGCGGGGCACGGCATCGGCTTTAACGATCAAAAAACGGTGGAAGTGCGCGATCTGATCGACGGCATTGCCGCCGACGCCCCGCTGTGGCCGGATTTTGAAGAGGGCTGGAAGGTATCACGCATTCTCGATGCGATTGCCCTGTCACACCAGCAGGGGCGCTGGGTCAACGTATCTGACATTGTCTGAGGACGAAGCATGAAAGAAAAGCAGTTGGATCTGATTTGCATGGGGCGGGTCGCGGTAGATCTCTACAGCCAGCAGATTGGCGCGAGGCTGGAAGATGCCAGCAGCTTTGCCCGTTATCTTGGCGGCTCGTCAGGCAATGTAGCCTACGGCACCGCTCGCCAGGGGCTGAAATCTTCCATGCTGGCGCGCGTTGGCGACGAGCACATGGGGCGCTTTCTGCGCGAAGAGCTTAGCCAGGTTGGCTGCGACACCAGCCATTTAATCACCGACAAAGATCGGCTGACGGCGCTGGTGCTGCTGGGCATCAAAGACCGCGACACTTTCCCGCTGATTTTTTACCGCGACAACTGTGCCGATATGGCAATTACGGCGGACGATTTCAGCGAAGAGTACATTGCCTCCGCCCGCTGCCTGGCGATTACCGGCACGCACCTTTCTAATCCACGTACTCGTGAGGCGGTGCTGACCGCACTGAGCTATGCCCGCCGGAATGATGTGCGCACCGTGCTGGATATTGATTACCGTCCGGTGCTGTGGGGGCTGACTTCCCTTGGCGACGGCGAGACGCGCTTTGTTGAAGCCAAACAGGTCACAACCCAACTGCAATCGGTCCTGCATCTTTTTGATGTGGTTGTCGGCACCGAAGAAGAATTTCACATTGCCGGTGGGTCAACCGACACGCTGACGGCGCTGAAAAAAGTACGGCAAAACACCGAGGCGACGCTGGTCTGTAAGCGTGGAGCGCAAGGTTGTTCTGTGTTCCTCGGGCTGATTCCTGACTCGCTGGACGGTGGGATCAACGTCAGCGGCGTGCGCGTGGAAGTGCTCAACGTGCTGGGCGCAGGGGATGCGTTCATGTCCGGCTTGCTGCGCGGTTACCTCAACGACGAAGGCTGGGAGCAGGCCTGCCGCTATGCCAATGCCTGCGGCGCGCTGGTGGTTTCACGCCACGGCTGCGCCCCGGCAATGCCGAGTAAAATTGAGCTGGATGATTACCTTTCGCGTGAGCATCAGGTGCCTCGCCCGGATCTCGACGCTCGCCTGAACCACCTGCACCGCGTCACCACCCGCCGCCGCCAGTGGCCGGAACTCTGCGTGATGGCGTTCGACCATCGCAGCCAACTGGAAGAGATGGCGCTCAAAAGCGGCGCGGATTTACGCCGTATTCCGGTGTTGAAACAATTGATTCTGCAGGCCAGCCGCGAAGCCGCCCAGCGTGCCGAGCTGGAGGGTAAGGCCGGGCTGCTGTGCGACGGTACCTTTGGCCAGGATGCGCTGAATTCCATCACCGGTGAAGGCTGGTGGATTGGCCGTCCGATTGAGCTGCCGGGGTCACGCCCGCTGGAAATGGAACACGGCAATATCGGCTCGCAGCTGATTAGCTGGCCGCAGGAACACATCGTCAAGTGCCTGGTCTTTTTCCACCCGGAAGATGCCCACGCGCTCCGCCTGGAGCAGGAGCAGAAGGTTGCCGAAGTGTACCGGGCCTGCTGCCAGTCGGGCCACGAGCTGCTGCTGGAAGTTATCCTTCCGGCGGATATGCCGCGCAGCGACGAGCTTTATCTCAGAGCAGTTTCCCGCTTCTACAACCTCGGTATCTACCCGGACTGGTGGAAGCTGCCGCCGCTGAGCAGCGCTGGCTGGGCGGCGATGAGCGAGCTGGTTGAAAAACGCGATCCCCACTGCCGTGGCGTGGTGATCCTCGGCCTGGATGCCCCGGTTGATGTGCTGCGTGAAGGCTTCAATGCCGCCGCTAATTACCCGATTGTGAAAGGCTTTGCGGTAGGGCGTACGCTGTTTGGCGAAGCCTCGCAGGCCTGGTTAAAACGCGATATCGACGATGCGCAGCTGGTGGCGCGTATCCGTGACAATTACCTGCGGCTGATCGCCCTGTGGCGCGAGCGCGGCCAGCATAAACAATAAGGAGAGCATTATGACAGTGCATTTAGGCATTAACCCGCTGACCTGGACCAATGACGATCTGCCTTCTTTAGGCGCCGACACGCCGCTGGACACCTGCCTGAGCGAAGGGAAAGAGGCCGGGTTTGAAGGTTTTGAGCTGGGGAATAAGTTCCCGCGAGAGGCCGGCGTGCTGGGGCCGATTCTCGATAAACATGATTTGAAGCTGGTCTCCGGCTGGTATTCCGGCCGCTTGCTTGAGCGCTCCGTTGAGCAGGAAATCGAGGCCGTACAGCCACATCTGACGCTGTTGCGCGAGCTAGGCGCGAAGGTGTTGGTGTTTGCCGAAGTCACCCACTGTATTCACGGGGAGCAGCAAACCCCGGTGCATTTACGGCCCCGTTTCCCGGCCGAACGCTGGCAGGAATACGGCGAAAAGCTTACCGCGTTTGCCCGTTATACCCAGCAGCAGGGAGTACAAATTGCCTATCATCACCACATGGGGACGGTGATTGAGAGCGCGGATGACGTGAATAATTTGATGGTTCACACCGGGCCGGAAGTCGGGCTGCTGCTGGACACCGGGCACCTGACTTTTGCGGGGGCCGATCCGCTGGCGGTAGCCGAGCGCTGGATCTCGCGTATTAACCATGTGCATTGCAAAGACGTGCGCGCTGGCGTGCTGGCGGACGTGAAAAACCGTAAAACCAGCTTCCTGGATGCGGTGCTGAGTGGCGTATTTACCGTGCCGGGCGACGGCTGCGTGAACTATCCGCCGATCATGACGTTGCTAAAAAAACACGACTATCAGGGCTGGCTGGTTGTTGAGGCCGAGCAGGATCCGGCGGTGGCACACCCGATGACCTACGCGCGGCTGGGCTACGCTAATTTGAGCCGTTTTGCTCGCGAAGCCGGGCTGATTTAAGGAGGGAGCATGGCCGAATTACTTTCCCGCTGGCAGCAGCCAGACGCGAAGGGGCAGACGCAGCACGTCACGCCGGAAAACGCGGGCTGGGGCTACGTGGGGTTTGCCGCTTATCAGCTTCAGGAAGGGCAGGTTCTGGAACTGCCCGCCGTGGAGGAAGAGCGCTGCCTGGTTCTGGTTGCTGGGCGCGCGACGGTGGACACGCCGCTCGCTCGCTTCCCTGAAATAGGCGACCGCATGAGCCCGTTTGAACGCCGTAAACCCTGGGCTGTGTACGTGACGTCCGGCGAGGCGGTTAAGGTGCAGGCGCTCACCGCGCTCGAACTGGCCGTTTGCTCCGCGCCAGGTAAAGGGACTTACGCCACGCGACTGATTGCCCCGCAGGATATTGATGCTGAGGCGCGCGGCAAAGGCCACAACCAGCGCTATGTCCACAATATTCTGCCGGAGGACAGGCCCGCAGACAGTCTGCTGGTGGTGGAAGTGTATACCAACGAAGGCTGCACCAGTTCGTACCCGAGCCACAAGCACGACACCGATAATCCGCCCAACGAAACCTATCTCGAAGAGACTTATTATCACCGCCTCAACCCGCCACAAGGGTTCTGTCTGCAGCGCGTGTATACCGACGATCGCGCGCTCGATGAGTGTATGGCGGTGTACGACAAAGATGTGGTGAAAGTGCCGAAAGGCTACCACCCGGTGGCGACGATGGCCGGGTACGACAGTTATTACCTGAACGTGATGGCGGGGCCGGTACGCAAGTGGATGTTTACCTGGGAGAAAGATCACGCCTGGGTTAACGGCAGCGAGTACGGGAACAAATAAACCGGCTGAATCACTTTTTAACAAAGGTTGCCCGCTGAGGCAGCCTTTTTCTTTGGTGAGGACTTGCCAAAACACGCTTTGTTTAAGCGAAGCGCGACTGCACATAATGCCGGGCAGAGGTGTATGATGACTTCTCTGTCAGGTTAATTTTAACGTGCAGACGACAATCAGCGTGACCTTTGCCGCCTGCCTGATTTAGGTTGGACACATGCATACAGGAACACCAGACAACGATTCGCCCTTTGGTACACTTCTGGGCTATGCGCCGGGTGGCGTAGCGATTTACTCCTCCAATTACGGCAGCCTCGACCCGAAAAATTACCCCGAAGATGCGGAGTTTCGTAGCTACATCGGCAACGAATACATGGGCCACAAATGGCAGTGCGTAGAGTTTGCCCGCCGCTTCCTCTTTTTAAACTACGGCTTTGTCTTTACCGACGTTCATATGGCGTGGGAAATCTTCTCGCTGCGCTTTTTACGTCAGGTGGTGAACGACAATATTCTGCCGCTGCAGGCCTTTGCTAATGGCTCAAAACGGGCGCCAGAGGCGGGTGCGCTGCTTATCTGGCAGAAGGGCGGTGAGTTTCACGAAACCGGCCATGTCGCGGTGATCACGCAGCTTATCGGCAATAAAGTGCGCATCGCCGAGCAGAACGTGATTCATGCGCCGTTACCCGCCGGGCAGCAGTGGACGCGTGAATTAACCCTGGTTGAATGCGACGGGCACTACACGCTGCAGGATACGTTTGCCGACACTTCTATTCTCGGCTGGATGATTCAGACTGAAGAGACCGCCCACAGCGAGCCACAGCCAGACATCGGCGGTGAAGCGCTAAAAATTGGCGGGGCTCGCCTGAAGAATAAGCGCCAGTTTGACGGCAAATGGCTGAATGAAAAAGATGAGCTACAGCGGGCCTATGTCCAGGCTAACGGCCACGTTATCAATAAAGATCCTTGCCAGTATTTCACTATTACCGAAAGCGCCGAGCAGGAGCTGATCAAAGCCACCAACGAGTTGCATCTGATGTACCTGCACGCCACGGATAAAGTGCTGAAAGACGACAATTTGCTGGCACTCTTTGATATCCCTAAAATCCTCTGGCCTCGCCTGAGGCTTTCCTGGCAGTGGCGCCGCCACCAGATGGTCAGCGGCCGCATGGATTTTTGCATGGATGAGCGCGGGCTGAAGGTGTACGAATACAACGCCGATTCTGCCTCCTGCCACACCGAAAGTGGGCTTATCCTTGAGGAGTGGGTTAAGACGGGATACCGTGGAACCGGGCATAATCCGGCGGAAGGGTTGCTGGAAGAGCTTACCGGAGCCTGGAAGCACAGCAGCGCTCGCCCGTTTGTCCACATCATGCAGGACAATGACGCTGAGGAGGATTATCACGCGTTGTTCATGCAGCGTTCGCTGATGCAGGCCGGGTTTGACACCAAAATATTGCACGGACTGGGCGAGCTGAGCTGGGACAGCGCCGGGCAGCTTATTGATAATGACGGCCGGGCGGTGAACTGCGTCTGGAAAACCTGGGCGTGGGAAACCGCGATTGAGCAAATTCGTGAGGTTAGCGAAACCGAATATGCCGCCGTGCCAATCCGTACCGGTCATCCGCAAGGCGAGGTGCGCCTGATTGACGTCTTGCTTCGCCCGGAAGTGTTGGTGTTTGAGCCGCTGTGGACGGTTATCCCCGGTAACAAAGCCATTCTGCCGGTGCTCTGGCAGCTGTTCCCGAACCACCGTTACCTGCTGGATACGGATTTCGAGGTGAACGACCGGCTGGCAAAAACCGGTTACGCGGTGAAGCCGATTGCCGGGCGCTGCGGTAGCAATATCGATCTGGTCAGTCACCACGATGAACTGCTGGATAAAACCAGCGGCAAGTTCGTGGACCGCAAGAATATCTATCAGCAGCTGTGGTGCCTGCCGAAGGTGGATGGCAAATATATCCAGGTCTGCACTTTTACCGTGGGCGGCAGCTATGGCGGCACTTGTTTACGTGGGGATGATTCACTGGTGATTAAAAAAGAGAGTGATATCGAACCACTGATTGTGGTCAAAGACAGGTAGCGTTTTGGCGTGACGGAGCTTTCGATGTAGAGCTCATATCTCCAAAAGCAAAAAACCCGCCATAGGCGGGTTCTTCTGAAATAGTGGTGCCCGGACTCGGCCAAAAACGTCGGGAACGTTTTTGAACAGCGCTTGCACTTGCCCCTCACGGGGTGAGTCTCAGGGATGAGACGAATAATCGAACTTTAGTTCGATGAAGAGTCCGGACGCCAGAAAGCAAAAAACCAGCCCGTAGGCTGGTTTTTCTAA
>JAEBUQ010000004.1:4278618-4431285 GCA_023014435.1 Amanita fuliginea
CCCCATTCCGCGTCAATGGCTTTGTTGTACAGCACGGTGCGTTTGCCTGATTTATGTGCGGGCTGTTACAGACTTCATGTTGAACCCCCTGGCAGAAGGTGCCATGATTGCGCCAGTTTTCTTATCTACTACGGGGCGCCTTGATGTTCACTCTCAATTCCCATGCATCTTACGGGATGGCGCTCGTCAGTGCTGCTATAACCTTCCGAAGTCCCTTGCTCACCATGCGGTGAGGGCAATGCTTGCTCGCTGCAGGACATCAGTAAAATCAGGAATCGCCTGGTTTTACTGATGTCTGGCGGTCGAAGTGGATTCACACCTAAGACCTTCAGAACGCCTTCGTTGGGGAGTTTTCCCTTTGCCGTGCCGGTTGGCACTCACTCATCCTTGCAGACGGGGATTTGTGCTTATGAAATCACTGAAAATTGCCGCCAGCCACGACGTGGCTGCATTACTCTCAACGCATCGTGAAGTGGTCACGCTCGACGAGACCGACTTCACCGATGTGGCGGCAGTTGTCATCTCCGTTGCGGACAGCCGCAGCGGTATTCTGGCCCTGCTTAAACGCACGGGTTTTAATTTGCCGGTATTTATGTTTAGCGAAACCGCCGTTGATGGTTTGCCTGAGGTAACCGGCGTGATTACCGGAAAAGCGCAGGATTATCTGGAGCTGGAAACCGCGGCCAGTGACTACGAAGAAGATCTGTTGCCGCCGTTCTTCAACACGCTGACCAGGTATGTGGCGATGGACAACAGCACTTTTGCCTGTCCGGGTCACCAGCACGGGGAATTTTTCAAAAAACATCCAGCGGGGCGGCAGTTTTATGATTTCTTTGGCGAGAATGTGTTTCGAGCCGATATGTGCAATGCGGACGTTAAGCTGGGCGACCTGCTGATCCACGAAGGTTCAGCCAAGCACGCGCAGAAGTTTGCCGCGAAAGTATTCCACGCCGACAAAACCTATTTCGTGCTTAACGGCACCTCTGCAGCGAACAAAGTGGTAACCAATGCGCTGCTGACGCGCGGCGATCTGGTGCTGTTTGACCGCAACAACCATAAATCAAACCACCACGGCGCACTCATCCAGGCCGGTGCGACCCCGGTTTATCTGGAAGCTTCCCGCAATCCTTTTGGCTTTATCGGCGGCATTGATGCGCACTGTTTTGATGAGAAATACCTGCGGGAGCTAATTGCGGAAGTGGCACCTGAGCGTGCTCAGGAGGCAAGGCCTTTCCGCCTGGCGGTGATCCAGCTAGGCACCTATGACGGCACAATTTATAACGCCCGTCAGGTAGTGGATAACATCGGCCATCTGTGCGATTACATCCTCTTTGATTCGGCGTGGGTGGGCTACGAGCAATTTATTCCTATGATGGCGGACTGTTCGCCACTGCTGCTGGAGCTGAATGAAAACGATCCGGGGATCTTTGTTACTCAGTCGGTTCACAAGCAACAGGCTGGGTTCTCCCAGACTTCGCAGATCCATAAGAAAGATAACCATCTTCGCGGCCAGGCCCGTTTTTGCCCGCACAAACGGCTGAATAATGCTTTTATGCTGCATGCTTCAACCAGCCCGTTTTACCCGCTGTTTGCCGCGCTGGATGTAAATGCCAAGATCCACGAGGGCGAAAGTGGTCGTCGCCTGTGGGCGGAATGTGTGGCGCTGGGCATTGAAGCGCGTAAGGCGATTATCGCCAACTGTAAGATGATCAAACCTTTTATTCCACCGGAAGTGGCTGGGCGTCCGTGGCAGGATCACCCCACGGAGAAGATCGCTCAGGAGCGCCGCTTCTTCAGCTTTGAACCCGGTGAGCGCTGGCATGGCTTTGAGGGTTATGCGAAGGACGAATATTTTGTCGATCCCTGCAAACTGCTGCTCACCACGCCGGGCATCGATCCAGAAACCGGCCGCTACACCGAGTTCGGTGTGCCTGCGGCGATCCTCGCTAACTATCTGCGTGAAAATGGAATTGTGCCAGAGAAGTCGGATCTTAACTCGATTCTGTTCCTGCTTACCCCGGCGGAAAGCCACGAGAAGCTGGCTCAGCTGGTGGCCATGCTGGCGCAGTTTGAACAACATATTGAGGACGACACGCCGCTGGCGGATGTGCTGCCCACGATTTATCAGAAATACCCGGTGCGCTACAAGGGTTACACCCTGCGCCAGCTTTGCCAGGAGATGCATGACCTGTACGTGAGTTTCGAGGTTAAAGAGCTGCAGAGGACGATGTTCCGCAAGGAGAGTCTGCCTGCCGTGGTGATGAACCCGCAGGACGCCAACATCGATTTTATTCGCGGCAACGTGGAGCTGGTGCGCCTGAGCGAGGCTGAGGGGCGTATCGCGGCGGAAGGTGCGTTGCCTTATCCACCAGGCGTGCTTTGCGTGGTGCCGGGTGAAGTTTGGGGCGGGGCGGCGCTGCGCTACTTCCTGGCGCTGGAAGAGGGCGTGAATATGCTGCCGGGCTTCTCCCCTGAGCTGCAGGGCGTGTACAGTGAGACGGATTCGGACGGCATTAAGCGACTGTATGGCTACATGCTGAAGTAAGAGGGAATCGCCCCTCACCCCAGCCCTCTCCCCAAGGGGGCGAGGGAGCAGAGCAGGGTGAAGTAATGCCGTCCGGGAATATCCCCTCTCCCTTTTAGGGAGAGGGTTAGGGTGAGGGTCAATTACCGCCGACGATAGCTCTTCTGGGCGTTATTCACTTTATACAGATAGCGACGAGACTCTGCGGACGGATGGCGCGTGGTCAACGTTTGATAGACATCGCCCGGCGCCATGCTGTTAATCAGGCTAAACGCCTGCATCTTATCGTTAGAGAACACCCGCAGCACGCTGCCCGCACCGCCGTTATAGGCCGTAATCACCGCATAGCGACGTGACGTTGGGTTATCAATCTGCCCCAGATAGCTGTTCTGCAAAATTGCCAGATAAGCCGTGCCGGTATCGATATTGCTTTCCGGGTCGAACAGGAAGCTGCGGCTTGGTTTGCCCCATTTCCCCTGCGCCTTAAACACGTCTACCCCGGCGCTGTGCTGAACAACCTGCATCAGGCCCAGTGCGTCTGCGTGGCTCACCGCATACGGGTTGAAGCTGGATTCCGTTTGCATGATTGCCAGAATCAGCGACTCGTCCACGCCGTATTTCTTCGACGCTTTACGCACCATACCGATGTACTTATGGGCACGTTTGTCGAGGTGGTTAGGCACAAGGTTGATGGTCACGCTATAGACGATTTTCAGCCCGGTACTGCGCTTTTGCAGGCGCGTTTGCAGCAGATAGTCGGCAAACTTCGTCGCCCGGCCTTCCCAGCGAATAGGCTGGCCGGTGTTATCCACCACCTGGCCATAAAGGAACGGTTCTTTGGAGATCTGGACGTCGTTGGCATCGGAATAGAGATCTATTGAGCCAGGATCGTCCCCCATCAGCAGGGTGGTAATGATGGCCTGGCGCAGGTGTGCGGCAGGATCGGTGCCCGCGATGGTCTCAACGGTGATGGTACCTTCATCAAAGTTGATGTGGCTGCGCGTCAGATATTGGTCGGTGTATTTGACGTAATCCTTCGGGCCTGCGATCAGGACCTCTTTCATACCCCAGATATTTTCGATGTTGTTGGCAAACTGCCCCATCAAAATATCAAACCCGTTGGTGTCCTTTACGTAGGCTTCGTTAAAAGCGTCATCGCCTTTTTTACTGGAACAGGAGATCAGCAACGGGGCCACGAGAGCCAGCGCGAGAAGTTTTTTCATCATTCCGTGTATGCGTGTTGTGTTTGCAAAAAGGTGCCGACGATTACTGTTTTTCTGGCGGGGTGAAGCCTTCGATATGGACTTCTTTCCCTTCAAACAGGAAATTGACCATCTCGTTTTCCAGCTCTTTACGGTGTTCCGGGTTCATCATGCTCATCTTTCTTTCATTGATCAGCATGGTTTGTTTGGACTGCCACTGCGCCCAGGCTTCTTTGGAGATTTCGTTATAGATCCGCTTGCCAAGTTCGCCCGGGTACAGCTGGAAATCCTGGCCTTCAGCTTCGCGCTGCAGGTAAGTACAAAAAATCGTTCTGCTCATGATTATTCCTCTTCTTCGGCGCGAACGGGCGCTAAGGCAACCGGTTCGGCTCGTAATTGTTGTAGCAGGCGCTCTACGGGAGCCGCCAGCCCGACAGACGGTGGCTGGCCTAAGTTATACCAGAGAGCGGAGCCTTCATCCATGCAGCCATCCATTGACGACACCGGAAGCCACATTGGCACAATGTCCAAATGGAAATGGCTAAAGGTGTGGCGGAAAGCCGTTAACTGCGTGAGATTATCTGCCGGAATACCTCGGTGCTCCAGCCAGCGATGTAATTCTTGTTCTTCAGCGAACTGTGGGAAGCAGAATAGGCCTCCCCATAGCCCTACCGCCGGGCGCTGCGCCAGGAACACTTCATCGCCATGCTGCATCATCAGCATATAGCCGGTGCGTTCCGGTAGCGTCACTTTAGGCTTCTTGCCCGGATAGGTTGCCCAGCTATGGTTGGCATAGGCCACGCAGCCGTTGCTCAGCGGGCAAAGTTCGCATTTTGGCTTTGAGCGGGTACAGACCATGGCACCGAGGTCCATCATCGCCTGATTAAACTGGCTAACGCCCTGTGCCGGGGTTACGCGCTCGCTGATTTCCCAGAGACGATTTTCGACCTCTTTTTTACCCGGCCAGCCGGAAACGGCATAGCAACGGGCGAGCACGCGCTTTACGTTGCCGTCGAGAATCGGGAAGTGTTTACCCAACGAAAGCGACAGAATCGCGCCTGCGGTAGAACGCCCGACGCCAGGCAGGTCGGCCACTTCGTCATACGTTTGAGGGAAAACGCCACCGTGTTTATCGGCAACCTGCTTAGCGGCTTTATGCAGATTGCGCGCGCGGGCGTAATAGCCCAGCCCGGTCCACAGATGAAGCACTTCATCCAGCGGGGCGTTTGCCAAATCGGTTACTGTGGGGAAACGCGCCATAAAGCGCTCAAAATAAGGGATGACCGTCGCGACCTGGGTTTGTTGCAACATCACCTCAGAGAGCCATACTTTATAAGGCGTTTTCTCCTGCTGCCACGGCAGGGTTTTACGCCCATACTTGTGATACCAGTCGAGGACTTGTTGGGCGAATTGAGGAGCTTGCATGGTCAACGCGGGATATCCGGCAAAGGTGTAATAAAGGAGCCGATTCCAGCACAGCGGCGTAAAGCTGTAAACCGGAACTTTCTGCCACTTGCTTCTCATCCTTAACTTTGGATAATGCCCGTTTCCCGAACACTAAGCGAAGCGTTAAGAAAACCATGAAGAATGACGTCATTTCACCGGAATTTAATGAAGAAGGTCGTGTACTGCGCCGCATCCGCAGCTTTGTCCGTCGCCAGGGGCGGCTGACAAAAGGCCAGCAGCACGCGCTGGATAACTACTGGCCGGTGATGGGCGTTGAGTTCCAGGCCGAGCCTGCCGACTTTAGCGAGATTTTTGGCCGCGAAGCGCCGGTCACGCTGGAAATCGGTTTTGGTATGGGCACTTCGCTGGTGACCATGGCGCAAACCAATCCGCAGCATAACTACCTCGGTATTGAAGTGCATTCGCCGGGCGTGGGCGCTTGCCTGAGCACCGCTCATGAGGCGGCCGTAGAGAACCTCCGCGTGATGTGCCACGATGCGGTTGAAGTGCTGGAAAACATGATTCCTGACAATTCTTTGAACATGGTTCAGCTGTTTTTCCCTGATCCATGGCATAAAGCACGTCATAATAAACGCCGTATCGTTCAGGTACCGTTTGCTGACCTGGTAAAACGTAAGCTGAAGCTGGGCGGCGTGTTCCATATGGCCACCGACTGGGAACCTTATGCTGAACATATGCTCGAAGTGATGTCCTCTATCGAAGGGTATAAAAACCAGTCGGAGAGTCACGACTACGTACCGCGTCCGGATTCACGTCCGGTAACCAAATTTGAACAACGTGGCCATCGTCTTGGTCACGGCGTATGGGACTTAATGTTCGAGAGGGTGAAATAATGGCAAAGAATCGTAGCCGTCGTCTGCGTAAGAAAATGCACATCGAAGAGTTCCAGGAGCTGGGGTTCTCGATTGCCTGGCGCTTCCCGGAGGGCACTTCCGAAGAGCAAATTGATAAAACCGTGGACGAGCTGATCGCCGAAGTGATTGCGCCGAACAAGCTGGCGTTTGACGGCAGCGGTTACCTGGTCTGGGAAGGTCTGGTGTGCATGGAAGAGATTGGCAAATGCACCGAAGAGCATCAGGCGCTGGTGCGTAAATGGTTAGAAGACCGCAAGCTCGAAGATGTTCGCATCAGCGATCTGTTCGACGTCTGGTGGGACTAAGCTTTAGCAAAAAACAGGCTGGTTAATTAACCGGCCTTTTTTTCAGGAGCTGATTTTTCAGGAGAAAATATGATCCGTAAAGTTCTTTTAGGCGCGCTGCTGGTTACCGCCGCTTCAGCACACGCGGACTACCAGTGCAGCGCCAATCCACGCGATGACGTGGTCATTAACCCGCGGTCCGTGCAGGTGGTGGGTGAGAACGGCAATCTGGTCATCGCGCCTGACGGCAGCGTGAAATACAACGGTGTTCAGAAGACGCTGACTACTGCACAGCGCCAGCAGGCTCTGAACTACCAGAAAGCCCTGCGCACGGATTTACCGTGGATCGATAACGGGGCTCGCTCTCGCGTTGAGAAAAGCCGCGTCGCGCTGGACGGCATTATTGCTAAACAGGTCGGGGAAAGCAGCAGTATGCGCAATCGCCTGACCAAACTGGATGCCCAGCTAAAAGAGCAGATGAACCGAATTATTGAACGCCGCCAGGATGGGCTGACGTTCCACTATAAAGCGGTCGATCAGGTGAGAGCCGATGGCCAGCAGCTGGTCAACCAGGCGATGGGTGGCATTCTTCAGGACAGCATTAATGAGATGGGCGCGCAGGCGGTGCTGAAAGGTGGCGGCAACCCGCTGCAGAATGTGCTGGGCAACCTGGGCGGCCTGCAAACGGCGGTTCAGAACGAGTGGAACAATCAGCAGGCTGATTTTGAACAGTTCGGCCACGAGGTGTGTAACCGGGTGGTGTCGCTGGAAAATCAGCGTAAAGGGCTTGTGGGTTCGCTGGAGTAATTTTCCCCTCACCCTAACCCTCTCCTCTCAGGGGAGAGGGAATAAAAAATTCTCTGCAGACTGTATCCCCCTCTCCCTTTGGGAGAGGGCCGGGGTGAGGGTAAAAACTTACGCGTCGTCGGCTAAAAACAGCTCCAGCAGGGAGTTTAAAAACAGCTTCCCGTGCTCGGTTATCTGCCAGTACTCATCCGTCTCAGTCATATAGTTTTTCGCCAGCGCTGCATCCAGTTGCGGGCGAATTATCGCTTCATCTAAACCAGTATAAAGCGTGAATTCACTGCGCGGCGCGGCTTCCAGCAGGCGGAAGCGGTTCATAAAGAATTCGAACGGTTTATCTGCTTGTTCAACGTCATGCTGGCGGTCGAGGTACTTTCCTTCCATGTATCCGCGCGGATGGCGCGTTTTCGCCGTGCGCGTAATGCGCCCGTCCGGGAAGGTGATTTTGCCGTGCGCGCCGCAGCCAATCCCCAGATAGTCGCCAAAGCGCCAGTAGTTAAGGTTGTGCTGGCACTGATAACCGGGCTTAGCGTAGGCGGAGGTTTCGTATTGCTGGTAGCCCGCGGCGGTCAGCAGCTTATCGCCTTGTTCGAAGATGTCCCACAGCGCGTCGTCGTCCGGTAGCTTCGGCGGGCGTGATCCAAACAGCGTGTTCGGCTCGATAGTCAGTTGATACCAGGAAAGATGCGGGGGATTCAGGGCAATGGCCTGGCGCAGGTCGTCCAGCGCCTCTTCGAGCGACTGGTCCGGCAGGCCGTGCATCAGGTCCAGGTTAAGGCTGCGCAGCCCCAGGCCGCTTGCCAGGTTTGCGGCACGTTTGGCTTCACCCGCATCATGAATACGGCCCAGGCGCTTTAATTTGGGTTCGCTAAAGCTCTGTACGCCGATAGAAATACGGTTCACGCCTGCTTTCTGGTAGCCAACAAAGCGGTCGGCTTCGACCGTGCCGGGGTTGGCTTCCATGGTGATTTCTGCGTCGTCCGCCAGCTTGAGGCGTGAGCGTACGCCGTCCAGCAGCGTTTGCATTGCTTCGCTGGAGAGTAAGCTTGGCGTACCGCCGCCAATGAAAATAGTCTTTACCTCACGCCCCTGAGCAAGCGCTACGTCGCGGTCAAGATCGCGCAGCAGATGACTCACGTATTCGTCGTGCGGCACGTCGCCTTTAAGCGCGTGGGAGTTGAAGTCACAGTACGGGCACTTCTGTACGCACCATGGGATGTGAATGTAGAGACTAAGAGGTGGCAAATTAGCCATTACGCATTGCTTCCAGTAACAGTTTTAGCGCTTGCCCACGGTGGGAAATCGCGCTCTTTTCATCGCGGGTTAGCTCCGCCGCGGTTTTCCCCTCGGACGGAACATAGAAAATAGGGTCGTAGCCAAAGCCGCCTTGCCCGGCAGGCGCGTGGGTAATCACGCCCGGCCAGCTGCCGTGAAACACCAGCGGCGTTGGGTCTTCCGCGTGACGCATATAGACCAGCACGCAGTGGAACTGAGCCTGGCGTTTATCGTCGGGTACGTCTTTCAGCGCTTCCAGAAGCTTGTCGAGGTTCTGCTGGTCGCTGGCATCTTCACCCGCATAGCGTGCGGAATAGATACCCGGTGCACCGCCCAGAGCATCCACAGCCAGGCCTGAATCGTCGGCCAGCGCCGGAAGCCCGGTCACTTTAGCCGCATGGCGAGCCTTGAGAATGGCATTCTCAATAAAGGTCAGGCCGGTCTCTTCGACAGACTCCACGTTCAGCTCGGTTTGCGCGACCACATCGAGGCCAAAATCCGCCAGCAGATCGGCGAGTTCACGCACTTTACCGGCGTTACCGGTAGCTAATACGACTTTTTGCATAGTCAGTCCTGTGTTATTCGAGGGGGGCAATCAATGCCGCGACTTCCGTCGGGATCTGCTGCGGGCCGATAATTTTAACTTGTTTATGGCGACCAAGTTCGCCTTTCTCTATCACGACCTGACCTTTCGCTACCCGGAACTGTTTGGCCAAATATTTTACCAGGTGAGCGTTAGCCTGCCCATCTACCGGCGGTGCGGTGATGGCGACTTTTAACTCGTCGCCATGCATACCGACCAGGCTATCGCGGCTGGCCTTTGGCTGGATATACAACCGCAGAACCAGCCCGTCAGGCTGCTGAATCACAGCACTCAAATGGCGTACCAGAGGCCAGGGAACAGGTCCATACCGAGGTAGTTCAGCGCATAAAGGATCAGAATGACCACCATGGCGGAGAAATCAATGCCGCCCATAGCAGGCAAGATGCGGCGAATCGGCGACATCATTGGCTCGGTCATTTGCATCAGCACGTATTCAATGGGGCTGCGGCCCTGGCTTATCCAGCTCATCAGGGAACGCACGATGATCACCCAGAACACCAGGGTGCCGGCTGATTTCAGCAGCGACAGTACGCCGATGAGCAAGTTTAACGGATCGAGCGACAGCCCGCCGGACTGGATCAGCAGCAGAATAGGGAATTTCAGCGTGGTGAGGATAAACGCCACCAGCAGGGATGAGGTGTCAATTGGGCCCAGAGACGGTAGTACTCGGCGAAGCGGTCCGACAACCGGCTGGGTAACTTTAACGATGAACTGGGCGAACGGGTTGTAGAAATCACAGCGCGCCCACTGCATCCAGATGCGGATAAGCAGCACCATTACGTAAAGCTCAATCAGGGTTTTGACCAGGAAAGTCAACGTAAGCATGGTTTTCCTCAACAATGATGGTGATTAACGAGCGGGGTAATCCCGCGCGCCGAAAATAGCGGTTCCAATGCGCACCATGGTGCTGCCTGCGGCAATCGCGGCTTCCATGTCATCGGTCATGCCGAGAGATAATGTATCGACCGTGGTAAAGCGGTCTTTGAGTGCATTGCAGGCCTCTGCCATCTTGCGGCAAACGGCAAGCTGGCGCTCGTAATCCGGTTCTGGTGCCGGGATGGCCATCAAGCCCCGAAGCGTCAGTCCCGGTAAGGCCGCCACTTCGGCAGCTAACTGCTCCAGCTCACTCAACGCGATGCCGGACTTACTGTTTTCGTCGCTGATATTAATTTGAATCAGCACGTTTAGCGGCGACAACGTCGACGGGCGTTGTTCGCTGAGTCTGCTGGCAATCTTCAGCCGATCGACGGTATGGCACCAGTCAAAATTTTCCGCCACAAGGCGGCTTTTGTTCGACTGCAGCGGCCCGATAAAGTGCCATTCCAGCCCTGTTACACCTTGTTCAGCAAAGTGGTGAATCTTATCCACGCCTTCCTGCACATAGTTTTCGCCAAAGGCGCGTTGCCCGGCAGCAATCGCTTCTGCGAGGGCGCTCGCAGGCTTGGTTTTGCTGACTGCAAGCAGAGTCACTTCTTCGGGGCTTCTGCCGCAACGTGTTGCAGCGGCTGAGATTTTCCCATGTACCTGTGCCAGATTGTGCGCTATCTCATTCATGATCGTTGGAAGTGATATGGATATCGAAGAAATTGTGGCCCTTAGTGTAAAGCATAATGTCTCCGATCTACACCTGTGCGCGCGCCAGGCGGCACGCTGGCGAAAGTGTGGCAGGCTGGAAGCGTGCCCGGAGGAGGTGCCGGAAGTCGAAGAGGTTCTCAACGGATGGTTAAGTGAAGAGCAAACGTTGCAGCTTAATCGCGCGGGGCAGCTCGATTTTTCATTTACGCTCGCGAACGGCATCAGGCTTCGCGGCAATGCTTTTCGCCATCAGGAAGGTTACTCGCTGGCGCTTAGATTACTCGCGTCTTCTTGCCCGGATCTGCACACGCTTGGCGCACCACCCCAACTGAAGGCGCTTTTACGGGAAAGTGAAGGGCTGATACTGGTGACAGGTGCGACCGGAAGCGGGAAGTCTACAACCCTTGCCGCGATGATCCAGCATCTCAACCAGCACCTTGATGGCCATGTGCTAACGCTGGAAGACCCCATCGAATTTATTCACGTCTCTGGCCGCTGCCTGATTCAGCAGCGCGAACCCGGCCTGCACTGTGAAAGCTATGCTGCAGCGCTAAAAGCCGCTTTGAGGGAAGATCCTGACGTTATCCTGCTGGGCGAGCTTAGGGATAGCGAGACGATTGGCCTGGCGCTGACCGCGGCAGAAACAGGGCATTTGGTTCTGGCGACATTGCACACACGCGGTGCTGCTCAGGCGGTAGAACGGCTGGTGGATGTGTTCCCTGCTCAGGAGAAAAGCCTGATTCAAACTCAGCTTGCCGGAAGCCTGAAGGCGGTGCTGGCACAAAAGCTTGTACCGGCAAGTGACGGTGGTCGGGTGGCGCTGTACGAACTGCTGGTCAATACCCCGGCCGTGGCAAATTTGATTCGTGAAGGGAAGACCCATCAACTACCTGGCGTGCTGCAAACCGGCCAGCAGCATGGTATGCAAAGCTTTGCCCAGAGCGAGGCGCTGCTGCTGCGTGAAGGTAAGATTGCTGGGCACGACCGAGCAGCCAGCGGGCCATGGGAGACGGCATATTGAGCGCTTTTGTTGCTTTTGTGTGTATTGGTGTGTATGATTTCCACCATTCAGGGAGAGCATGATGACCTCTGCTGAGCTGATAAAGGAATTGAGGGCCACGGGGTGCGAACCCGTCAGGCGTTCTGGGGGCAGCCACTGGATCTGGTGGTCGCCCACAACCGGAAAAACGTTCCCCGTTCCGCATCCCAAAAAGGATTTTCCCGTCGGTACCGTCAAATCCATTCGTAAAATGGCAGGCATTTAGTCTGTCGCCGCCGGAGGTTGATAATGTTTTTTTCCGTTGGTGTGGAATTACCTGCAACTGAAAACGAAGCGTTTGGCATGGTCGTGCCCGCGCTATGCAATGATGAATTTGGCTGCGTATCGGCAGCAGACAGTCAGGCGGATATCGCCCCGATGGTGCAGGATGCGGTGCTGTCGATTGTGGATTTAATGGTGGAGAGCGGCAAAGACATTACTCAACTGTGTGATGCCGGGCCTTTTGCTTATGCCGCAGACCCTGAGTACAGCTACTGCCAGCAATGGCTGCTGGTTGATGTGGATTTATCCGCGCTGGAAGGAAAGCAGCAGCGTCTAAACATCATGCTGCCGGACGCGCTGCTGCGGCGTATTGATTCCCGGGTTAAACAGCCCTCTTCAGGCTACCGGGACCGCAGCCATTTTCTGGCGATTGCCGCAAGGCATGAACTGCTGAACGCAGGGAACGACACGCCCGGCAGTTAAGCTCTTCACGGGTGGTACTCAAACCAGCTTTCAAGAATAATCACCGCAGAAGCGGAGTCGATGCTGCCTTTGTTCAGAGCGCGAAAACCGCCGTGTTCGAACAACCCGGCTCGGGCTTCGACGGTGCTCAATCGTTCGTCCTGTAGAGAAACTTTCACACCAAAGCGGCCGTGCAACCGGTTAGCAAACTTGCGGGCTCTCGCCGTCAGAGGCTGTTCGGTGCCATCCATATTCAGCGGCAGGCCGACAACGACTTCTTCCGGCTGCCACTCTTTGAGGATTTTTTCTACCGCGTTCCAGTCCGGGGTACCGTCCTGTGCCTTAAGCGCCGTTAGCGGTCGTGCAGTACCGGTAATACGCTGGCCGATAGCGACGCCGATACTTTTAGTGCCGAAGTCAAAAGCCATTAAAGTTCCGCTGCTCATCAGGCGTGCCCCGCTTCGCTTGGCATGGTGTGGATATCGATACCAATCAGGCGGGCGGCCTCGCGCCAGCGCTCTGAAATGGGCGTGTGGAACAGGATCTCAGGCGAGGCAGGTGCCGTCAGCCATGAGTTTTCCATGATCTCCTGCTCAAGCTGCCCCTTTTCCCAGGAAGCATAGCCGAGGGCAACAATCACCTCTTTTGGCTGCTTGGCCGTGCCTAATGTTTCCAGCACATCACGGGAAGTGGTAATCACCGTGTCGTCGGAGATGCGAATACTTGAGCCGAAGTTGTCCGGCGGCGAGTGCAGAATAAACCCGCGATCTTCCGCCAGCGGGCCGCCGATGAAAACAGGCTTATCCAGGCGAATCGTGGCGTCGCGTGGGTCAGGTTCGATTTTTAGCTTCTCGAGAACGCCATCCACCTGCAGGTTTTCAAGCGGTTTATTGATGATTATCCCCATCGCGCCTTCATCGTTGTATTCACAGATATAGACTACGGAGCGCTTAAATAAAGGGTCCTGGAGAGCCGGCATGGCAATAAGAAAGTGATGCTGTAAATTCATTGTCAGAGGTTCTGATCCCGGTTGATAAAAGCGGCAGTGGCTGCGCGAAGTGTGGCCAGCTTACCACTAATGAAGGAAGGCGGGCTACCCGCCGTGAATCGTGCCTTCGAAGGGGAAAGGCGGGTAACAGCTACCCGCCAGATGTACTTAGTGAGCGAGGCGTTTTTCGATAGCGTCGAACAGCATGCCGGTGATCGACACAGGGAATTCAGCTTCGATTTCGCGGATGCAGGTTGGGCTGGTGACGTTAATTTCGGTCAGACGATCGCCGATAATATCCAGACCAACAAAAATCAGCCCTTTCGCCTTCAGCGTAGGCCCAACGCGGCGGGCGATTTCCCAGTCGCTTTCGGTCAGTGGACGTGGTTCGCCACGGCCACCAGCCGCCAGGTTGCCGCGAGTCTCGCCGCCCTGCGGAATACGCGCCAGGCAGTAAGGGACAGGTTCACCGTCCACCACCAGCACGCGCTTATCACCGTCTTTGATAGCCGGCAGGTAGTTCTGCGCCATGCAGTAGCGGGTACCCAGTTCAGTCAGCGTTTCAGCGATAACGCCGATGTTTGGGTCATCCTGTTTCACGCGGAAAATAGACGCACCGCCCATGCCGTCAAGCGGTTTCATAATGATGTCGCCGTGCTGCTGCCAGAAGGCTTTCAGCTGCGCTTTGTTACGGGTGACCAGCGTTTCCGGCGTTAAGTCGGCAAACCAGGCGGTGAACAGTTTTTCGTTACAGTCGCGCAGGCTCTGCGGTTTGTTAACGATCAGCGTGCCTTTCTCTTCTGCGCGCTCAAGAATATAGGTCGCGTAGATAAATTCAGTGTCGAATGGCGGGTCTTTGCGCATCAGGATCACGTTCAGATCGGCCAGGGCGATATCCTGCTCGGTGCCAAACTCATACCACTTATCGTAGTTCTGCTCGACGCTGAGCAGGCGCGTGCGGGCGCGTGCTTCGCCGTTGTTCAGGTACAGGTCAGCCATTTCCATGTAGTGCAGTTCGTAACCACGACGCTGCGCTTCCAGCAGCATGGCAAAGCTGGAGTCTTTTTTAATGTTGATGTGTGCGATGGGGTCCATCACGATGCCGAGCTTGATCATTGTTGTTCTCCTTTAGCCCAGATCGCCAAAGCGCACCTGCAGTGCGGTGATGGCGGTGAGCGCGGTGGTCTCAGTACGCAGAACGCGCGGTCCCAACAGAATATCAGTAAATTGGTGCTCTGCGGTCATGGCAATCTCATCCGCAGACAGGCCACCTTCCGGGCCAATCAGCAGGCGGACGCGCTCGACCGGCTGCGGCAGCGTGTTGATGCTGGCGCTGGCTCGCGGATGCAGATTGAGCTTAAGGGCGTCATCCTGCTCGGCGCACCAGGCGGCCAGATCCATCGCCGGGCGAATGTCTGGCACCCGGTTGCGGCCGCATTGTTCGCAGGCGGCAATCGCAATCTTTTGCCACTGCTGGAGTTTCTTGTTCAGCCTTTCCGCATCCAGTTTTACCCCGCAGCGTTCGGAAAACAACGGGGTGATCGTGTTCACCCCCAGTTCTACGGCCTTCTGAATGGTGAATTCCATTTTTTCACCGCGCGACATGACCTGGCCGAGATGCAGCCAGAGCGGTGACTCACGGTCGTCTTCATTGCTCGCCAGGATTTTAACGCGCACGCTTTTTTTATCCGCCTGCACGATTTCCGCGTCGAACACCTGATTGCTGCCGTCGAACAGCTGAATGGCCTGGCCTGCGCCCATGCGCAGCACGCGTCCAACATGGTTAGACGCATCTTCGCTCAGGGCAACGTCCTGGCCAACGGAAAGATTTTCAGGATGGTGAATGCGGGGTATACGCATGAAGTGAGTTCCGGTTAGTTGCGCTGCAGGAATGGACTCTTATCCTGACTCTATCCCAAAAAGATAGAGGGGGATTTTCGCCCCCTTGTTCTGTAGATCGAGGGCGATATTCGTCACAGCAAATAAAGAATTGCCGCTAGTGTAGGTTAGCTGTTTCGCGCCTGGCAAGCCCGTAGCACATATGGATTATGATTGCCCTGGACTTTCGCAATGCGTTCATCCCGCTCGCACTCCCAGTTGTTGACCGGATAGCGTTTATCCCATGCCTGGAAGAGCTGAGTCTGCTGGCGAGAGAGCGACAGCTGGTATTGGTCGCGCATGTAGAAATAAGTGCGCGCAATCGCGCCTCGAGCACGTTCCGGCGGCTCGGCCACTTTATCCTTAAAATCAATTTTCATTGCGCACTGGCCGTATTGGCCTTCGCCGCCGTTCCACTGGCTGTACATGAAGTTATTTCTGTCGGCGTTAACCTCGCCCACGGCAGGCTGCAGGTTGTGCATATCGCTTTCTATTTTGCGGTATACCGGATCTTTGGCGCAATTTTTACGCCCGCCGTCCTGCCAGCACTGCAGCAGGTGACCGAACTGCCAGGCAGGCATGACGTGTTCCCATTCAATGCGAGTGGCTCGGTTTTCATTCTTCCGCACTTTATAGCCGCAGGACTCCAGATCCGGGATACCTTTTTTACCCTGCCAGCTGATTTTACAGCCGCAGTAGAAGTCGCCCGGAGCATCGGCGTTGACCTTGACGCCTGCGGTTTTGGCTTGTGCGAAGCTATTGATGCCGTTGCTGAAGGCGGGAAGCGAACTGAAGGCTGCAACGAATGCAACAGCCCAAGAAATTTTGCGAGACATTTCCAGAATCCTTACTAAAACGTGCCCGCACCCTACCTGATCGAATATCCAGTTTCAATCAGAGGTGGCGTAAAAAATCCAGAAATAAATGATTAATTACATGGGGTTGTAACGTCGGGTTTTAATAACTGGCCGCAATGAGTGCAGCGATATTCGGCTTCGCCGCGCAGTACCCGATTGTGGCGGCGCACGGTGAGCTGATGCTGCTGGCAAGGGCAGCGGTAGGGGAAGGTATTTTTGCGTACGGAATCGACTTCAAATTTATGCGTGCGGCGGGCCGGAACGCCGAGCACGGTTTCCATCATCCATTTCCATTCCCTGCCGTGAGGGGCGACGCGGCCAAAGTGCTTCCAGACCAGCAGGTGAGCCAGCTCATGGGGGACGACTTCATCGACAAAAGCCTGCTGGTTTTCCATCAACAAGACGGGATTAAGGCGAATTTCGTTGCTTTCCAGCCAGGCAGTGCCGGCGGCGGTGCCGCGCTGCTGATAGACCACTTTGGGCTCAGGATAGTGGGTGCCTAAATGCACGTTGGCCTGCTGAAGTTTTTCACGCAGGCAACGCATCACGGCTTGCTGAAGAGCAATGGGGAGTCTGGGGGCTTTCATAACGGCAGAGAATAATGGGGCGGGAAGCGCGGTGCAAGCCCCTCCCGCTACCGGAAGGGGCCGTCAGGACTTAGTTGTGTGCGCCGATTTCGCGCAATTTACGGCCTTTCATCAGGTTACGTTCAATGTGTTCCAGAGATACATGTTTTGTCTCAGGAATGAGCCACAGCGTCAGAACAATGAAGAACAGGTTCAGCGCCGCATAAACCCAGAAGGTGTTCGCATTGCCCAGCGTGTTCAGCATGGTCAAGAAGGTAGCACCGACAATCATATTGGCAATCCAGTTGGTGGCTGTGGAGCAGGTGATACCGAAATCGCGCCCTTTGAGCGGCTGGATTTCGGAACACAGCACCCAAATCAGCGGACCTGCGCTCATGGCGAAGCCAACGATGAACATCAGCAGCATGGCAACCGCGAAGTACTGCGCACCCTGAGAATGAATGCCAACGTGTAGCATGGTGCCCAGCACGCCCATGCCAACGGCCATGACCAGGAAGCCGAGTACCAGCGTAGGTTTACGTCCCCAGCGGTCAACCAGACCGATAGCAATGAAGGTAGCCAGCACGTTGATCAGGCCGACGATCACGGTGCCCCACATTTGCTGCGTGGTGTTGGCGAAGCCGGCGATTTCGAAGATTTTTGGCGCGTAGTACATGATGACGTTCATGCCGGTGAACTGCTGCATCACCTGCAGCAGCACGCCGAGAAAGACCGCCCGGCGGAAGTTAGAGTTATCCTTAAACAGCGCCCAACCGCTCTGTTTCACCTTCAGGCTTTCGCGGATTTCTTCCAGCTCACGTTTCGCCTCTGCACTGGTATCGCGCAGGCGCAGCAGCACGCGTTCAGCATCATGGAAGCGGCGTTTGGCGGCAAACCAGCGCGGACTGTCCGGCAGGAAGAACACGCCAACCAGCAGCAGCAGAGCGGGAAGGGTGATCACCCCAAGCATCCAGCGCCAGGACTCGGTGTAGCTGAAGGCGGTATCGGAGAGATAAGCTCCCAGAATACCGATGGTGATCATCAGCTGGTACATGGAGATCATGCTGCCGCGGATCTTCTCCGGCGCAATTTCTGACAGGTAAAGCGGGGCGGTATAGGACGCGACGCCAACGGCCAGGCCCAGCAGGACACGAGAAACGATTAACACTTCAACGTTGGGCGCAAAGGCCGAGAACAGGGAACCGAGCACAAACAGCACGGCGCCAATCATCAGGCTGTATTTTCGCCCCAGCTTGAAAGAGAGCCAGCCGCTGCCGATGGCCCCGACGGCAGCCCCGAACATCATTGAGCTCACCACCCATTCCTGGGTGTGGGAAGTGATGGCGAAGTCTTTGGCGATAAACGGCAGCGCCCCGGCAATCACGCCGATATCCAGGCCAAACAGCAGGCCGGCGAGCGCAGCCAGGAAGCAGACAAAAAAGGTCATGCTTTTGTTTGAGCGCCCGGTTTTTTTATTGTCAGGCATATCGCCCTCCACGTGGATTTTTCGAATTTGACGTTTTTAAGGGTAGGGCAGTAAACGGCGGAAGTGTGTGATGATAATCACAGTGATGTAATCGTTTACACTAAAGGTTTAAATTGAGAAGAAGCTGAATGCCGATAAAACAGCGTATTAAAGGCAATTAAGACCCCTCTTGTGGTGAATTATCGGGGTTGCATGAGGTGTTATGTAACAAATGATGTGTTTGAACACACAGTTAAATAAGAAGGGGAGTTAAGGCTTTTTAAGACAAGTGTAATCGGTTTCAATGCGCAGCCAAAGATAGCTGAAAGCCAGGAGAAGAGAGGTTGGGGGGCGTAGAAGCAAAAAGCAAAAGGCCAGCATAAGCTGGCCTTTAAAGCACGAAGCGGTGGCGGGTTATTTCAGGCCAGCGGCTTCACGCAGCAGTGCGGCTTTGTCGGTTTTTTCCCATGGAAAATGTTCGCGACCAAAGTGACCGTATGCGGCGGTCTCTTTGTAAATCGGGTGCAGCAGATCCAGCATCTGAATCAGGCCGTATGGGCGCAGGTCGAAGAACTCGCGCACCAGCAGGGTCAGCTGCTCGGTAGAGATTTTCTCGGTACCGAAGGTTTCCACCATGATGGAAGTCGGTTCTGCTACGCCGATAGCGTAAGAAACCTGAATTTCACAGCGGTCAGCCAGGCCTGCAGCGACGATGTTTTTCGCGACATAACGCGCAGCATAGGCAGCAGAACGGTCAACTTTAGACGGATCTTTACCGGAGAATGCACCGCCACCGTGGCGAGCCATGCCGCCGTAGGTATCAACGATGATTTTACGGCCGGTCAGACCGCAGTCACCCATTGGGCCACCGATAACAAAACGGCCGGTTGGGTTGATGTGGTATTTAGTGGACGCGTTCAGCCACTCGCCCGGCAGAACAGGTTTGATGATCTCTTCCATCACCGCTTCCTGCAGGTCTTTCAGCGCGATGTCTTCAGAGTGCTGAGTGGACAGCACAACCGCATCGATACCGACGATTTTACCGTCGTCGTACTGGAAGGTGATCTGGCTTTTCGCGTCCGGACGCAGCCACGGCAGGGTGCCGTTTTTGCGCACTTCAGCCTGACGCTGCACCAGACGGTGTGCGTAGGTGATTGGCGCTGGCATCAACACGTCGGTTTCGTTGGTGGCGTAGCCAAACATCAGGCCCTGATCGCCCGCACCCTGTTCCAGCGGATCGGTACGGTCAACGCCCTGATTGATATCCGGGGACTGTTTACCAATCGCGCTCAGAACAGCGCAGGAGTTGGCATCAAAGCCCATATCTGAATGCACATAACCGATTTCACGCACGGTTTTGCGGGTGATTTCTTCGATATCAACCCACGCGCTGGTGGTGATTTCGCCGCCAACCAGAACCATACCGGTTTTGACGTAAGTCTCACAGGCTACGCGCGCTTTCGGATCCTGCTCGAGGATTGCGTCAAGGACGGCGTCGGAGATTTGGTCAGCGATTTTATCAGGATGCCCTTCAGATACAGACTCGGACGTAAAAAGGTGTTTAGCCATATTTTCTTCACCCTAAGAGGATTTATTTAGTTCAGGCTGCTGCTCTGCGCCACAGCGGTGGCGAGATAGACCAACCCGGGAACTTATTG
The DNA here is from genome assembly GCA_023014435.1 of Amanita fuliginea. NCBI lineage: Eukaryota > Fungi > Basidiomycota > Agaricomycetes > Agaricales > Amanitaceae > Amanita > Amanita fuliginea. The sequence continues at coordinate 4,298,343 of JAEBUQ010000004.1, forward strand.
CCACAGATTGAAAAACAGGCAGTCTAACAGTTAATCAGTATAGATGGATTAACATCTGGACGGCCATTTTAGATTAGACAATCGGCAGATAGCCAGAATTTTTTAGGGTAACGGCAACATGTGATAAATCTTGAGTGGAAAGTGGAGCTGACACTGCTGGCAATTTACACATTTTGTTTTGCTTTTTACCCCTTATATGGGTATAAAGCGGCGCGCGCGGCTTAATCAAAAGCACACGATTCGTGTTGCCCACTTCCAGCCGGGTTGAGCAATTATTTAGAGCCTGTCAGGTACAGTGTTCGCAGCTTTGGCTTGTCGCATACATACTCAACGTATGCGTGGAGGTGATACAAGTAATGAACCGCCGTCATTCATATAACCCAGCACGCCGTTCTGGCGCGCATATGCTCCTCGCAGCCTGCATCTCATGTTTTCAAACTTGCCGATGTTTTACCCATCTCGGCGCTTCTCAGGATCCCCGGGCCGGTCTGTAATCCGCCGTGGTAACTGAACAAGGGCGCTCTTGTATTACAAGAGTTTTCTCGTGGTTTCGCCGGCCTGTCATACAGGGTTCGGATACGTGTTTTACAATGATATGAAAATGAAACCGGTCGCACAGCCTCGCTGTCAGCGTCTTGTGCTGTCAATGCGCGCTGTTAATGGGTTGTTATTGCAGGATACCCCTGCGATAGTAGTCAACTGTTTTGCACAATCGACAAAATTTGAGGTTCGCCATGACTGACAAAATCACTTCTGTTTCGGGTTCGTCAGTGGGCGAGCAGGATGTACATCGTTCCATTCAGGAGGTTGCCATGAGCTCCGAGGAAGCCAGCAAGATGCTGCGTACATACAATATTGCCTGGTGGGGCAATAACTATTACGACGTTAACGAACTGGGCCATATTAGCGTTTGCCCGGATCCGGACGTTCCGGAAGCTCGCGTGGATCTCGCCGAGCTGGTGAAAGCGCGTGAAGCTCAGGGTCAGCGCCTGCCTGCGCTGTTCTGCTTCCCGCAGATCTTGCAGCACCGCCTGCGTTCGATTAACGCCGCCTTTAAGCGTGCGCGCGAATCCTACGGCTACAACGGTGACTATTTCCTGGTTTACCCGATCAAAGTTAACCAGCACCGCCGCGTGATTGAGTCGCTGATTCATTCCGGCGAACCGCTGGGCCTGGAAGCGGGCTCTAAAGCCGAGCTGATGGCCGTGCTGGCGCATGCGGGCATGACCCGGTCGGTCATCGTCTGTAATGGTTATAAAGACCGCGAATACATCCGCCTGGCGCTGATCGGCGAGAAGATGGGCCATAAGGTCTACCTGGTTATCGAGAAGATGTCCGAAATTGGCATCGTGCTCGAAGAAGCCGAGCGACTGAATGTGATCCCTCGCCTGGGCGTTCGTGCCCGTCTGGCCTCTCAGGGATCCGGTAAATGGCAGTCCTCCGGCGGCGAAAAATCCAAGTTCGGCCTGGCGGCGAACCAGGTTCTGCAACTGGTGGAAATCCTGCGTGAACGCGGCCGTCTGGACAGCATTCAGCTTCTGCACTTCCACCTGGGATCGCAGATGGCGAACATTCGCGATATCGCCACCGGCGTTCGTGAGTCCGCGCGCTTCTACGTTGAGCTGCATAAACTGGGCGTGAACATCCAGTGCTTCGACGTTGGCGGTGGCCTGGGCGTGGACTACGAAGGGACTCGCTCCCAGTCCGACTGCTCCGTTAACTACGGCCTGAATGAATACGCGAACAATATCATCTGGGCGATTGGCGATGCCTGCGAAGAAAATGGCCTGCCGCACCCAACGGTGATCACCGAGTCTGGCCGCGCAGTGACCGCGCACCACACCGTGCTGGTTTCCAATATTATCGGCGTGGAGCGTAACGAATACACCGAAGCGACCCCGCCTGAGGATGACGCCCCTCGCGCGCTGCAAAGCATGTGGGAAACCTGGGAAGAGATGCATCAGCCTGGGACTCGCCGCTCGCTGCGTGAATGGCTGCACGACAGTCAGATGGACCTGCACGATATCCACGTCGGCTACTCCTCCGGGGCCTATAGCCTGCAGGAACGTGCCTGGGCAGAACAGCTTTACCTGAACATGTGCCACGACGTGCAGAAGCAGCTTGATCCAAGCAACCGCGCGCACCGTCCAATCATCGACGAACTGCAGGAGCGCATGGCGGACAAAATGTACGTCAACTTCTCACTTTTCCAGTCGATGCCGGATGCGTGGGGGATCGATCAGCTGTTCCCGGTGTTACCGCTGGAAGGGTTGAATCACGCGCCTGAGCGCCGCGCAGTGCTGCTGGACATCACCTGCGACTCCGATGGGGCAATTGACCATTACATCGATGGCGACGGTATCGCTACAACGATGCCGATGCCGGAATACGATCCGGAGAACCCGCCGATGCTGGGCTTCTTCATGGTGGGCGCGTACCAGGAAATCCTCGGCAACATGCATAACCTGTTCGGCGACACCGAAGCGGTGGACGTCTTCGTCTTCCCTGACGGCTCCGTGGAAGTTGAGCTGTCTGACGAAGGCGATACCGTGGCGGACATGCTGCAGTACGTGCAGCTCGACCCGAACAAGCTGCTGACCCAGTTCCGTGACCAGGTGAAGAATACCGGCCTTGACGATGCGCTGCAGCAGCAGTTCCTCGAAGAGTTCGAAGCGGGCCTGTACGGTTATACGTATCTGGAAGACGAGTAAGCTATCGCTTTCCCTCTCCTCTTTGGGGAGAGGGCAAAGACGGCACAATAGCCTATACTCTCTTGAACCTGTATGAATTAGCGGCGATAATCCGCGCAATAAATAGCAGTGCCCCAATCCAATCCCTTCCTCGTCGGGTTTAACGACGCGGAGGGGATTTTTTTTAGGCGTTTTTTAACCCCAACCGAGAGGTCAGACAATGAGCACCTTAGGCCACAAATACGATAACTCCCTGGTATCTAATGCCTTTGGTTTTTTACGTTTCCCGCTGAACTTCCAGCCGTACGATAGCGATGCAGACTGGGTTATCACCGGCGTTCCGTTTGATGCGGCAACTTCCGGTCGCGCAGGCGGCCGTCACGGCCCGGCAGCGATTCGTCAGGTGTCTACCAACCTGGCATGGGAAGGCAACCGCTTCCCGTGGAACTTCGACATGCGCGAGCGTCTGAACGTTGTGGACTGCGGCGACCTGGTTTATGCCTTTGGCGATGCCCGTGAGATGAGCGAGAATCTTCAGGCTCACGCCGAGCGTCTGCTGGCTGCCGGCAAGCGTATGCTTTCCTTCGGCGGCGACCACTTTGTGACTCTGCCGCTGCTGCGCGCTCACGCTAAGCACTTCGGCAAAATGGCGCTGGTTCACTTTGATGCGCACACCGACACCTACGCGAACGGCTGCGAGTTCGACCACGGCACGATGTTCTACACCGCGCCAAACGAAGGCCTGATCGATCCGAACCACTCCGTGCAGATCGGTATTCGTACCGAGTTCGACAAAGATAACGGCTTCACTGTGCTGGATGCCTGCCAGGTTAACGATCGCGGCGTAGACGATATCATTGCCCAGGTTAAGCAGATCGTCGGCGATATGCCAGTTTACCTGACCTTTGACATTGACTGCCTGGATCCCGCGTTTGCACCGGGAACCGGTACGCCGGTGATCGGCGGCCTGACCTCTGACCGTGCTATCAAGCTGGTTCGTGGCCTGAAAGATCTGAACATCGTGGGGATGGATGTGGTGGAAGTGGCTCCGGCCTATGACCAGTCTGAAATCACCGCCCTGGCTGCGGCAACTTTGGCTCTGGAAATGCTGTATATCCAGGCTGCCAAGAAAGGCGAATAAGCCCTCCGCGCTGATTGCTGCTGCGCAGGGCCTGTGCAGCAGCATTTCTCATCCAACAAGCCGGATTCTTCCCGGCGCGTCTCTTTCTTGCGTAAAAGAATAGTGTATGTTCTGAACGATCATTCACTTTTTAAGCGGTAAAGAGATGAGACGGATTGAGATTATTCTGGGGGAGCTGGAACGACTGACACAGGGAGTGAATCTTACTGATTTAGCGAAGGAAACGGCATTCACGGCAGAAGCTATTGGCTTTAACCTCGGGCTGGCGAGAAACTCGGTCAGTAAAGATCTCAACCAGTTATGGAACGATGGCCTGGCCATCAAAAGCCGGGGCCGCCCGGTCTTCTTTTTGCACCGTCATGCGCTGGAAGCCGTTCTTGGGCGCAAGCTGGATGACGCCGAGCGTGAAGTGCGATCGGTGGCCGATCTGCTCCCACGCCAGGAAAAACTCAGCGGTGACGATCCTTTTAGCGGTCTGATTGGCTACGATCGCAGCCTGCGCGATGCGGTAGACAAAGGCCGTGCCGCAGTACTTTACCCCCACGGATTACACGTGCTGCTAACCGGGCCTTCCGGCGTCGGTAAAACCTTTTTCGCCGAGCTAATGCACCGTTTTGCCTGTGAGCACGCGTCTGGCGGCACGCCGCCGCTGGTCTATTTTAACTGCGCGGAATATGCCCATAACCCGGAGCTACTTTCTTCGCACCTGTTCGGCCACCGCCAGGGGGCGTTTACCGGGGCGAATGAAAATAAACCCGGCCTTGTGGAGCAGGCAGACGGCGGCTATCTGCTGCTGGATGAAGTACATCGCTTGCCGTATGAAGGGCAGGAGAAACTCTTTTCTATTCTCGACAAAGGGGAATACCGGCCGCTGGGCTCCAGCGCCGTGGCTCGCCCAATCTCAGTCCGTCTGATTTGTGCCACCACTGAGCCGGCCAGCTCCGCGCTGCTGCGTACTTTCCAGCGGCGTATTCAGGTTTGTATTGATTTGCCGGGTATTCGCCAGCGTTCTGTTGAAGAGCAGATTGAGCTGATTATTGGGTTCTTACAGCGTGAAAGTCGCAAGATAGAGCGCACGGTCAGCCTTGATAAAACCCTGCTGCTCTGGCTGCTCAATAAGCCGCTGGAAGGCAATATCGGCCAGCTCAAAAGCGATATTCAGTTCTTGTGCGCTCAGGCATGGGCGTCAGGCATGACTGAGCATCAGGACACGCTGCAGCTGGATAAACGGCTGGCGGAGATACCGTTTAATGCCACGCCAGAACAGCGTCTGCTGGTTGATACGTTGTTTGATGGCAAAGAGCGTTTAAACGTTGATGCGCGTACGCTGCCGGCGCTGAAAAGTTCACTGGCCACCGGGAGTGAAATAGAAGAGAGCGATCTCTTTTACAGCTTCCTGACCCGCGAATACGTCAACCTGCGTAACAGCAATGTCCCCCCGGCGGAAACGTTGGCGATCCTGAAAAATAAGCTGAGTTCGATTTTTGAATACGGTCTCTATAGTCGGGATAGCGTGGTTCATCCCCCGCGATATGGCGGCCAGGTTGAAGAACGCGTGACGCTGCTTATCGGCTGCGTGGAGCAGGTGCTTGGATTTTCACTGCCTGAAAACCTGGTTAACCCGCTGCGTAAACACTTTCTGGCGCTGATTGGCTACGTGCAGCGCGGCTTGATCCCACAGCTTTATTCCTCAAGCCTGATCCTGGACCGCTGCAAAGACGAGTACGAAAACGCCACGCAGCTGTGCCGGAAAATTAACGAACTGCTGCACATTCAGTGCCCGGCGACGGAAGTTGTCTGGCTGTGCCTGTTCCTGAAAGAGTGCCGACATTATCGCCAGCGCATAGACGCCAGTCCCGACTGCGGGGTCATTTTGATTGCCCACGGGGCGACCACCGCCACCAGTATGGCGCAATACGTTAATCGCGTCGTAGAGCGCGAGCTGTTCAGCGCCATTGATATGCCTTTCGAGCAGTCGGTACATGACACCCTGGAAACGTTAACCCTGATGATTCAGACCCGGCGCTATCGACGACTGATCCTGATGGTGGATATTGGCTCACTGGTGCATTTTGGCAGCACCGTCAGCAAGTTATTCCAGATAGACGTTCTGCTGATGCCGAATATTACGCTTACCACTCTGTTGGAGGTGGGGCTGGATTTAAGCTATGAGACCAGCGAGTTACCGCAACTTGCCGCGTTGATGCAAAGCAAAAATATTCCCTGCCAGCTCTGTACGCCGCAACAGGAAAGCGGGGGCAAAGTGCTGGTGGTGTCCTGCATTACCGGAATGGGAACGGCGGAAAAAATCAAAAAAGTGCTGGAGGAGAGCTTTGGTGAGCTGATGTCGCAGGACACGCGAATGGTTATCCTCGATTACAACGAAGTTCGCAGCCTGGAACGCGTGCAGCAGGCACTGGGCGTTGGCGAGCGGCTGGCGGGGATCGTCGGGACTTTCCAGCCTGGCCTCCCGGATATTCCGTTTATTTCGCTGGAGGAGTTGTTTTCCGAACAGGGGCCGGAGCTGGTGTTAAGCCTGCTGACGCCGGATCTCTCCAGCAGCGAACGGCGGCTGGAAATGGAACGTAGCGCCATGCGTTTTATCAGCGCGCTGACCATGGAGAGCATCATTAACCACATTTCAGTGCTCAACCCGCAGCGCATTCTCAAAGAGATGGAAGGCGTACTTAACCATCTGACCTCGGCACTTTCGCTCAAACCGAGTCGCCAGGTGACACTGCGCTTTCTGATCCACTGCTGCTGCATGGTCGAGCGTATCGTGATTAACCGTAAACCGTTACAGATGGCGCTGGAAAACAGGCCAGATCTGGACGTTCGCGCATTTAGTGTCATCAAATCTGTGTTCCAGCCAATAGAAGAGGCTTACGGCATTCGCTTATCGGATGCAGAATATATTTATATTTACGAACTGCTTTATAGCTAATCCCACAACTGGCGGGGCACTGCGCTCCGCCAGGCCTTTCTTACTCCTCGCGTGACACAAACTCTGGCACATCCTTTGCTCTCTCTACGTACGTAAACGTAATCGAGCCAGGAGGCCACTTTGACTACCACTGAATCCTTGCCCCAGATCCTGCTGTTAACGCACGGCGGTTGGGGGCAGCAGCTTTGCAACAGCCTGCGCATGGTGATGGGCGAAATTGAAGGCGTGACAGAAATCGCGCTGATGCCCGTCGACACGCTGGGTGATTTTTATCAACGCGTTGAAGCGGTGGTGAAAACGTTGCCTGAAGGCTCGCTGATCCTTACCGATTTTGTCGGCGGCACAACCTCTAACGTGGCGGCACGCCTGAGTGCTGATTATCCGATAGCGGTGATTTCCGGCCTGAATGCCTCTTTATTACTGGAAGCACTGGACCGGCGCGAGCACGGTTTACTTACCGCCTGCGTGGCCGAGGTGGTCGAGGCCGGTCGCAGCAGCTGTCTCGATGTTGTTGCCCACGTTCGTCAGTTACAACAAACAAAATAAAGGAAAAATATCATGGCAAAGATCGTTTTATGTCGCATCGATAGTCGCCTTATTCATGGACAGGTGGTGACGAAATGGGTGGGCCAGTCTCAAGCTAACAGGATTGCGGTGGTCAGCGATGAGCTGGATGCGGACCCGTTTATGAAAAATATCTACCTGATGGCCGCGCCGCCAAGCATCAAAGTGGACTGCTACAGCAACCAAAGTTTTGCCGCGTCGTGGAAAGAAAACCAGCTGGGGGAGGGCAATGTGCTGGTGCTGTTCCCGTCGCTGGCGGCGATTCAGGACGCGGTGGCGCAAGGTTTTGACGTGACGGATATTCAGGTTGGCGGGCTGGGTGGTGGGCCAAACCGTAAAGCGGTTTTCCAGAACATCACGCTTGATGAGAAAGACGTCGGCATTCTTAACGATCTGAAAAATCGTGGGATTAAGGCCATTTTCCAGACCATCCCGGAAGATAAGCCGCAGTCGTTGGACGATATCCTGAAAAAATTCTAATCCTTTGATAATAGGGTAAATAATTATGGATACATTAGTCTTCGCAAGCCTGATGGGGTTGTATTACTGGTTTGCCCGTTTACGCCTTGGCTACACCTTCTCCGCCATGTTGCTCCAGCCTGTAGTGATTGCCGTCTTTGTCGGTTTGCTGCTCGGTAATATGCAAACGGCGATGATCATCGGCGCTGGTATGCAGCTCGTCTATCTTGGCGTGACGTCAACACCTGGAGGTAATGTTCCTTCAGATCCTGCCCTGGCAGCCTGTATTTCCATTCCGATTGCCGTTAAAGCGGGCATGGACCCAAACCTTGCCATTGCGTTGGCGATCCCCTTCGGCGTGATTGGCGTGTTCCTCGATCAGCTACGCCGCACGCTGAACGCCGCGTGGGTACACATGGCCGACAAGCACGCCGAAACGGCAAACATGGCGGGCATTATGCGCTGTGCTTTCCTTTACCCGGCGTTACTCGGGCTGGTGCTGCGGTTCCCGGTGGTGTTTGCCGCTAACTACTTTGGTCAGAACGTGGTGGAAAGCTTCCTTAAGCTGATGCCGCACTGGTTAACCCACTCCTTTGAAATTATGGGCGGGATCCTGCCTGCGCTGGGCTTCGCTATCACCATTATGGTGATTGGTAAAAAGAGCCTGCTGCCGTGGTTTATCGGCGGATTCTTCGCGGTGCTGTATCTCAAGGTGGACATTATGGCGATGGCAATCTTCGGCACCTGTGTGGCCTTCCTGATTAAAGGCCTGGCGAAAAATGAAGGAGCAGCATGATGAGCACTGATGTAATGCAGCATGAGCTGGTTGAACGCGCGCGCGAAAGCGGCGCACTGACCAAAGCCGATATCACCAAAGCGTGGTTTATCTACTGGCTGGGCGCCGAAGTGTCCAGTTCGTATGAGCGCCTGCAGAGCCTGATCTTTTGCGCCTCGATGACGCCGATTATTAAAAAGCTCTATCCGCAAAAAGAAGAGCAGGTGGAAGCGTTGAAACGCCACCTGAACTTCTTCAACTCAGAGCAGACTTTTGGCGCGGTTATCCAGGGGATCTCGATCGCCATGGAGGAACAAAAAACGCGCGGGGAGCCGATAAGTGATGCGTCGATCACCGGGATTAAAACCGGCCTGATGGGGCCGCTGGCCGGGATGGGGGACTCCATTATTTGGGCCGCGGTCATGCCGCTGCTGATCGCTATCTTTATCCCGTTTGCCGCTAACGGCAGCGCAATGGGCGGCATTATTCCGCTGATCCTCTATCCGGCAATTACGCTGGCGATCAGTTACGGCATGGTCCACAAAGGCTACACCCTGGGGCGTGACTCGATCATCGGCCTGTTACAAGGGGGGCGAATCAAAGAGCTTATCTACGGCGCTAACGTGCTGGGCCTGATCATGATGGGGGCGCTCTCGGCAAGCTACGTGAAGATAACCACGCCGCTCAAAATCAGCGCGCTGAAAGGGTCTGAAGTGGTGGTGCAGCAGATCCTGGATTCTATTGCTCCCGGTCTGTTGCCGCTGGCCGCGGTGTTTGCGATCTACTTCTATCTGGTGAAGAAAGGCCCGCGTTATACCACTATTCTGCTGTCGATTGTGGCGTTGAGCGTGGTCTGTTCGCTGTTGGGAGTGCTGTAAGCCATGACACAGAACATCTATCAACAGCTGGGTTTAAAACAGGTGATAAACGCCTGTGGGAAAATGACGATTCTGGGGGTTTCCAGCGTTTCCCCCGACGTGATGCAAGCCACGGCGAAGGCGGCCTCGACTTTTGTGGAGATTGACCGGCTAGTGGACAGAACGGGGGAGTTCATCTCCCGCTATACCGGTGCGGAAGACAGCTACGCTACATCCTGTGCTTCGGCAGGCATTGCGATTGCCGTGGCCGCAGCAATTACCCGTGGTGACCAGGCGCGAGTGACGTTAATGCCTGAGAGTTCGGGCATGGCCAATGAAGTGATAATGCTGCGTGGGCATAACGTCGACTATGGCGCGCCAATCACCAGTGCGATTCGGCTGGGCGGTGGGCGAGTGGTGGAAGTCGGCTCCAGTAATCTGGCCGCTTGCTGGCAGCTCGAGAGCGCGGTGACTGAACAGAGCGCCGCGCTGTTGTACGTGAAGTCACATCACTGCGTACAGAAAGGGATGCTGAGCATTGAGGATTTCGTGCAGGTGGCACAGCGCCACAACCTGCCCTTGATTGTTGATGCCGCTGCCGAGGAAGATTTACAGGCCTGGGTGGCAAGCGGTGCAGATATGGTTATTTACAGTGGGGCAAAAGCCTTTAATGCGCCGACTTCTGGTTTTATCACCGGCAAAAAACAGTGGATTGCCGCCTGCAAGGCGCAGCATCACGGTATTGCCAGGGCGATGAAAATTGGCAAAGAGAATATGGTCGGGCTGGTGTATGCCCTGGAGAACTACCATCAGGGGCAGACCATCGTCACCGCGGAGCAGTTGCAACCGACGGTTGAGGCTATTTCCGCCATTCGCGGGCTGAGCGCTGATATAGAACAAGACGAGGCTGGGCGTGCCATCTGGCGTGTTCGTATCCGGGTGAATGCCCAGGAGCTGGGGCTGGATGCGCGGGAGGTTGAAGCTAGGCTACGCGGTGGCGATATCGCTATTTATGCCCGTCGCTATAACCTGCATCAGGGGGTTTTTAGTCTTGATCCCAGAACGGTGGCGGAAGGGGAAATGGCGCTCATTGTCGCGCGACTACAGGAGATTGCAGACCATGCAGCAGATTAATTTTTATCGTCAGCGTGTGGCGATTAACGTGCTGGCGAAGGACATCGCCAATGCCCGGGAAATCTACGAGGCCGCCGAAGGCCATGCGGTCATTGGCGTGCTTTCCGCCCAGTTTGATTCTGTTGAGGATGGGATCAATGAGGTTCAGCGCTGGATGGCTGAGGTGCCGTCAATTTCTGTTGGGCTGGGTGCCGGTGATCCGGCGCAATTTTATAAAGCGGCGATGATTGCCTCTAAAGTGCATCCGGCTCACGTCAACCAGACCTTTACCGGGTGCGGATTTGCGGCGGGCGCGCTGGCGGCAACGGGGGGTGAAAAAACGCACATTAACGCTTTGGTCAGCCCAACCGGAACAGCTGGCGAGGTGCTTATCTCTACCGGCGTCAGCAGCAGTAAAGGCACGCCAGCCCGCGTTTCCGGTGATGCTGCCGTACGCATGATGCTGGATGCTGGCGCACATGCCGCGAAGTTCTTTCCGATGGGAGGTGAGAAATCGTTGCCTGAACTCTATGCCCTGGCAGAGGCGGCGGCGCGCAACGGTATGACGCTGATTGAACCGACTGGCGGTATTGATCTGGATAACTTTGGCATTATTTTGCAAACCTGTCTGGAAGCCGGAATGTTGCGTGTTATGCCGCACGTTTACACGTCAATTATTGACCCGCAGACGGGCAACACCCGGCCGGAAGATGTGGTTCGCTTGATGGATATCGTGAAGTCGCTGGTGGAATAAGTTTTGCGCACCATGGGGTGCGCAAGTTTTTTGATCATTACTTAATGCCATCCGCCGCCATGCGGTCACGAATATGCTGGGCACGAGCGGCCGATGCCGGGTGGTCGTCCAGCATGGAGCTTTGGCGGCCTTCGTCGAGCTTAGCCAGTTTCTCGAAGCTGGTGGCAAGGCCGGTCGGGTTGATGCCGCGTTTGCGCAACAGATCGTAAGAGTAATCGTCTGCCTCGGATTCCTGGCGCTGGGAGAACTGAGCGTTCACCAGTTTTTCGCCTAAATCCCCAAGCTGAGACTGCGACAGATTGCCAATCACGCCGCCTGCGGATGCTGCAGCGACACGCGCAGCGTTTGCCCCGAGCGCGACCTGCATGCCTTTTTTGACGTGGCCCAGCGCGACGTGCCCCATTTCGTGGCCAATCACCGCTTCGACTTCGTTGTCGTCCATCATGTCCATCAGGCCGCTGTAGACGCGGATGCAGCCGTTCGCCATGGCGAAGGCGTTGACGTCTTTGGTCACATAAACTTTGTAATTGACCGGCAGGCCGTTGATGTTATCGCCCAGCGCGGAGGCAATTTTGTTCAGCCGCTGGGTGTATGGGCTGTCTGCCGGGGCTATCGTGGCTTTGCTGTCCTGCTGCTTACAGGCATCATCGCTCAGGGTTTTCACCTGCGCGTCGCTTAAAGTGTAGGCCTGGAAAGCTTCGGCTCCAGAGGTCAATAGCCCGTTGGAATCCATTCCCTGGCAGCCGCTCAGCAGGGCTGCGACGCTCAGGCTCAACAATATTGGGCGCATCTTCATGGCCATTTTCCTTTCTTTATAATAGGTAAAAACAGAATCGGATTTACCGCAGGCGAGGCGGCTCCTGACCCAGTATAAAGAAGAATAAATGGCCTGCGCATCAGGTTGCGCAACTTGCGAGCGTTATCCAGAGATTTCTTACCCTGTCAACGGCACGCCGCATGTACATGACCATTCCCCTGGTGTACATTGTTGTCACATTTTCGGGCGTAGCCCATAACGCATCGTAGTCAAGGCGCGACCTTCAACCATCCGATCTGGAGTCAAAATGTCCTCTCGTAAAGAGCTTGCCAATGCTATTCGTGCGCTCAGCATGGACGCAGTACAAAAAGCCAAATCCGGTCACCCGGGTGCCCCTATGGGCATGGCCGACATTGCCGAAGTCCTGTGGCGTGATTTCCTGAACCATAACCCACAGAACCCGTCCTGGGCCGATCGCGACCGCTTCGTGCTGTCCAACGGCCACGGTTCTATGCTGATTTACAGCCTGCTGCACCTCAGCGGTTATGATCTGCCGATTGAACAGCTGAAAAACTTCCGTCAGCTGCACTCTCAGACTCCGGGCCACCCGGAAGTGGGCTACACCGCCGGTGTTGAAACCACGACTGGCCCACTGGGTCAGGGTATTGCGAATGCGGTTGGTATGGCTATCGCAGAGAAAACGCTGGCGGCGCAGTTCAACCGTCCGGGTCACGACATCGTGGACCACTTCACCTATGCATTCATGGGTGATGGCTGCATGATGGAAGGCATCTCTCACGAGGTTTGCTCTCTGGCAGGTACCCTGAAGCTGGGTAAACTGGTTGCGTTCTATGACGACAACGGCATCTCCATCGACGGCCACGTTGAAGGCTGGTTCACCGACGATACCGCGAAACGCTTTGAAGCCTACGGCTGGCACGTAGTGCGCGGCGTAGACGGCCACGATGCCGCGGCTATCAAACGTGCAGTAGAAGAAGCGCGTGCGGTGACCGACAAACCATCCCTGCTGATGTGCAAAACCATCATCGGTTTCGGTTCCCCGAACAAAGCCGGCACCCATGACTCTCATGGCGCACCGCTGGGTGATGCAGAAATCGCACTGACTCGCGAAGCGCTGGGCTGGAACCACGCGCCGTTCGAAATCCCTTCTGACATCTACGCGCAGTGGGATGCGAAAGAAGCTGGTCAGGCTAAAGAAGCCGTATGGAACGAGAAGTTCGCTGCTTACGCGAAAGCTTTCCCGCAGGAAGCCGCTGAGTTTACTCGCCGCGTGAAAGGCGAAATGCCTGTTGACTTCGACGCGAAAGCGAACGAATTCATCGCTAAGCTGCAGGCTAACCCATCCAAGATCGCCAGCCGTAAAGCGTCCCAGAATGCTATCGAAGCGTTTGGCCCGCTGCTGCCGGAATTCCTGGGCGGCTCCGCTGACCTGGCGCCTTCTAACCTGACTATCTGGTCCGGTTCTAAAGCGATCAACGAAGATACCGCCGGGAACTACATCCACTACGGCGTGCGCGAATTCGGTATGACTGCCATCGCCAACGGTATCTCCCTGCACGGTGGCTTCCTGCCGTACACCTCTACCTTCCTGATGTTCGTAGAATATGCCCGTAACGCGGTGCGTATGGCTGCGCTGATGAAACAGCGTCAGGTGATGGTATACACCCACGACTCCATCGGCCTGGGCGAAGATGGCCCAACTCACCAGCCGGTTGAGCAGGTCGCTTCCCTGCGCGTAACTCCTAACATGAGCACCTGGCGCCCATGTGATCAGGTTGAGTCCGCAGTGGCGTGGAAATACGGCGTTGAGCGTCACGACGGCCCGACCGCTCTGATCCTTTCCCGCCAGAACCTGGCTCAGCAGGATCGTACCGAGCAGCAGCTGAAAGACATCGCTCGCGGCGGCTACGTGCTGAAGGATTGCGCAGGTCAGCCTGAGCTTATCTTCATCGCTACCGGTTCTGAAGTTGAGCTGGCGGTTGCTGCATGGGACAAACTGACTGCCGAAGGCGTGAAAGCGCGCGTAGTGTCCATGCCGTCTACCGACGCGTTCGACAAACAGGATGCGGCTTACCGTGAATCCGTGCTGCCGAAAGCCGTTACTGCTCGCGTAGCTATCGAAGCTGGCATCGCAGACTACTGGTACAAATACGTTGGCCTGAACGGCGCTATCGTCGGCATGACCACCTTCGGTGAGTCTGCACCAGCGGAACTGCTGTTCGAAGAGTTTGGCTTCACCGTGGAAAACGTGGTGAAACAGGCTAAAGCGATTCTGTAATCCGTCTCGCTAACTATCAGGGTCGCTTCGGCGGCCCTTTTTTATGCCGATTATTCCACTTATACCCTGCTCTTTATTCCACCACTGCGGCGCTCAGTTGCAGTTATTCCACCAAAACTGTGATGTATGTCAGAAGTTGAGCGGAGCATGTTGGGGTATCGTTCCTTTTATTCCCGCTTTCGCTTAACATAGCTGAAGCGTTTCAGTCGAATAAATGTTCGACAATTAAGCAAACAAGTGCAGTTTCATGAGTGCGAGGATTCCCCTCAGGCGGTTGCTGGATTACTCTGTCAGCCACTAAATCCCAGGGATTCTGGCAGGAGAGATATGACCGTACGCATCGCTATTAATGGCTTCGGTCGCATTGGGCGCAACGTGGTACGTGCTTTGTACGAATCTGGTCGCCGTGCGGAAATTACCGTGGTAGCAATCAACGAACTGGCAGACGCTGCGGGTATCGCGCATCTGTTGAAGTACGATACCAGCCACGGCCGCTTTGCCTGGGATGTTCGCCAGGAGCGTGAAGTCCTGTTTGTGGGCGACGACAGCATTCGCCTGCTGCACGAACCGACCATTGAAGCGCTGCCGTGGCGTGAACTGGGCGTTGATATCGTGCTGGACTGCACCGGCGTGTTCGGCTCCCGCGCTGACGGTGAAGCCCACCTGGCGGCAGGGGCGAAGAAAGTCCTGTTCTCACACCCCGGCGGTAACGACCTCGATACGACCGTTGTTTACGGCGTGAACCATGAACAGGTCGAAGACAGCCATCGCATCGTCTCCAATGCCTCCTGCACCACAAACTGTATTATTCCGATCATTAAACTGCTGGATGAAGCGTTTGGCATTGAGTCTGGGACGGTCACCACCATCCACTCGGCCATGCACGATCAGCAGGTTATTGACGCTTACCACCCTGATTTGCGACGTACCCGCGCGGCGAGTCAGTCGATTATTCCGGTGGATACGCGTCTTGCAGCCGGTATCACGCGTATTTTTCCACAATTTAATGACCGTTTTGAGGCGATCGCGGTACGCGTTCCCACGATAAACGTAACGGCCATTGATTTAAGCGTGACGGTCAGAAATTCAGTAAATGCATGTGAAGTCAACCACTTGCTGCAAAAAGCGGCACAGGAAGCATTTCATGGTATAGTTGACTATACGGAATTACCGTTGGTCTCTACTGATTTTAACCACGATCCGCACAGTGCAATCGTCGACGGCACGCAAACGCGGGTCAGTGGGCAACATCTGATTAAAACTCTAGTCTGGTGTGATAACGAATGGGGCTTTGCCAACAGGATGCTCGACACCACGTTGGTTATGGCTCAATGGATTTCAGGTAAGGCGCACGTTGCGTCTGCAAAACTTTAAGAATCAACGAGAGGATTCACCATGTCTGTAATTAAGATGACCGATCTGGATCTGGCGGGCAAACGCGTATTCATCCGTGCCGATCTGAACGTGCCGGTTAAAGACGGGAAAGTCACCAGCGATGCGCGTATCCGTGCATCTCTGCCGACCATTGAACTGGCGCTGAAACAGGGTGCTAAAGTCATGGTGACTTCTCACCTGGGTCGTCCGACCGAAGGCGAGTACAACGAAGAATTCTCTCTGCTGCCAGTGGTTAACTACCTGAAAGACAAACTGTCTAACCCGGTTCGTCTGGTAAAAGATTACCTGGATGGCGTAGAAGTTGCTGCCGGTGAGCTGGTTGTTCTGGAAAACGTTCGCTTCAACAAAGGCGAGAAAAAAGACGACGAAGCGCTGTCTAAAAAATACGCTGCACTGTGTGACGTGTTCGTGATGGACGCTTTCGGTACTGCACACCGCGCGCAGGCTTCTACTCACGGTATCGCTAAATTTGCTGACGTTGCTTGTGCAGGTCCGCTGCTGGCTGACGAACTGGAAGCGCTGGGCAAAGCTCTGAAAGAACCTGCTCGCCCAATGGTTGCTATCGTTGGTGGTTCTAAAGTTTCTACCAAACTGACCGTGCTGGATTCCCTGTCCAAAATCGCTGACCAGCTGATTGTTGGCGGCGGCATCGCGAACACCTTCGTTGCAGCCCAGGGCCACAACGTAGGTAAATCCCTGTACGAAGCTGACCTGGTTGATACCGCAAAAGATCTGCTGACCCGCTGCGACATCCCAGTACCAACCGACGTGCGTGTTGCCACTGAGTTCTCCGAAACTGCGACCGCAACCCTGAAGTCTGTGAACGACATCAAAGACGAAGAGCAGATTCTGGACATGGGCGACGTTTCCGCTGAGAAACTGGCCGTGATCCTGAAAAACGCGAAAACCATTCTGTGGAACGGCCCGGTTGGCGTATTTGAATTCCCTAACTTCCGTAAAGGGACCGAAATCGTTGCCCGCGCTATCGCAGACAGCGAAGCCTTCTCTATCGCAGGCGGCGGCGACACTCTGGCCGCTATCGACCTGTTCGGTATTGCAGACAAAATTTCCTACATCTCTACCGGCGGCGGCGCATTCCTTGAGTTCGTGGAAGGCAAAGTACTGCCAGCTGTAGCAATGCTCGAAGAGCGCGCTAAGAAGTAATTCCTACGGGCAGGGTAACCTGCCCGTTGATTTATTGCCGCCCGGCAAGATTCAGGACGGTGATTCGATTTTTCCAAGGCCTACAGGACACATCAACATGTCTAAAATTTTTGATTTCGTAAAACCAGGTGTTGTAACTGGCGACGACGTACAGAAAATCTTCCAGGTAGCAAAAGAGAACAACTTTGCTCTGCCAGCCGTTAACTGCGTCGGTACCGACTCTATTAACGCCGTTCTGGAAACCGCTGCGAAAGTAAAATCTCCGGTTATCGTTCAGTTCTCTAACGGCGGTGCTGCATTCATCGCTGGTAAAGGCGTGAAAACTGATGTTCCACAGGGTGCTGCTATCCTGGGTGCAATCTCTGGTGCACACCACGTACATCAGATGGCTGAACACTACGGCGTGCCGGTTATCCTGCATACTGACCACTGTGCTAAGAAACTGCTGCCGTGGATCGACGGCCTGCTGGATGCGGGTGAAAAACACTTTGCCGCTACCGGTAAACCACTGTTCTCTTCCCACATGATTGACCTGTCCGAAGAATCTCTGGAAGAAAACATCGAAATCAGCTCCAAATACCTGGCTCGCATGTCCAAACTGGGCATGACCCTGGAAATCGAACTGGGCTGCACCGGCGGTGAAGAAGACGGCGTGGACAACAGCCACATGGACGCTTCTGCTCTGTACACCCAGCCAGAAGACGTTGATTACGCTTACACCGAACTGAGCAAAATCAGCCCACGTTTCACCATCGCAGCTTCCTTCGGTAACGTACACGGCGTGTACAAACCAGGTAACGTGGTTCTGACCCCGACCATCCTGCGCGATTCTCAGGAATACGTTTCTAAGAAACACAACCTGCCGCACAACAGCCTGAACTTCGTCTTCCACGGCGGTTCCGGTTCTTCTGCTCAGGAAATCAAAGACTCCGTAAGCTACGGCGTAATCAAAATGAACATCGATACCGATACCCAGTGGGCAACCTGGGACGGCATCCTGAACTACTACAAAGAAAACGAAGCTTACCTGCAGGGTCAACTGGGTAACCCGAAAGGCGCTGACCAGCCGAACAAAAAATACTACGATCCACGTGTCTGGCTGCGCGCAGCTCAGACTTCTATGATCGTTCGCCTGGAGCAGGCATTCAAAGAGCTGAACGCGGTAGACGTTCTGTAATTTAAGCGAATACTTGCTTCGATAAAAACCCGCCTCGGCGGGTTTTTTTATATTCAAATAAAAGTGTAATATTTGCAGGTGTTTTTAATATTACGTTATATTTCGAACGGGATGGATAAATTAACGCCAATATTGATGAATCTTCATCCCTGATATCAGCTTACTGACATTTATATGAATTTATTATCACCATAACTTTATTTTATTCAGGATATTTAGGTTGACCTTAATCATATAAATGGCAGATCGTAAAATCATAACCAATTGTTATTATTGGTTTTTATTGTGTTCGTGTGCTTATTGAACAAATCATGGTTGAGCAGTTGTGAGTCGCCGCACATAACCTTTAACGGGGAATACGTAAGATCGCCGCCATTGGCAACTTATTAGGCATGGCGCTTTATGGATAATACGACATTACCTAAAACACAGCACCTGGTGGTATTTCAGGAAGTGGTAAGAAGTGGTTCATTTGGCTCTGCGGCGAAGCAGTTGAGTTTGACCCAGCCTGCGGTCAGTAAAATCATCAGCGACATGGAGGCGCTGTTCGGACTGGAGCTGATCATCCGCAAAAATACCGGTGTTCAGCTTACCGTTGCTGGTAAAGTACTGCTCGGTTATGCCGAGTCGATTACCCGCGAAATGCGCAACATGTGTAACGAAATGAGCAGCCTGGTCGGTAGTGAAGCGGTGGATGTTTCGTTCGGCTACCCTTCACTGATCGGCTTCACCTTCCTGCCGGGCATGATGAAAGCCTTCAAAGAGCAGTATCCTCATGCCGAAGTGTCCATGTTTGAAGCGCAACTTTGCTCCTTCTTACCGGCGATACGTGACGGCAGGCTGGATTTTGCCATCGGTACGCTGAGCGATGAGATGCTGCTTCAGGATTTGCACATCGAACCCCTGTTTGAATCAGAGTTTATTCTGGTAGCCGGACGAACACGAACGCGCGGAGGCGTGATGACGCTCCGCTCATTAAGCCATGAGCAGTGGGTGTTGCCTCAAACCGAAATGGGTTACTACAGCGAACTCCTGGCCATCCTGCAACAGAACCACATCACCAGCGATAAAATCATTAAAACCGACTCTGTCGTCACCATCTATAACATGGTGCTGACCGCCGGTTTCCTGACAATTATTCCCCGTGAAATGATCGCTCCTTTTGGTTCTCAGGAATTTATTCAGATTCCTTTAACGGATGAATTACCCGTCGCACGCTATGCCGCTGTATGGTCAAAAAATTGCAGAATAAAAAAATCGGCGGCGACTCTGGTCGAATTAGCCAAGGTACATTCAGTGCGTAATAAATATCAATTTAATAAATTAACGGTGGTGGCTTAACTTATTTAGCATAATCACTTTTTATTACTCATTCAATCAAAGTGGTGGGCCTTCTATTGTCCGCTGCTAATGCCCTTTATTGCTTTGATGCGGAGGTTAACATGCATATAGATAATGAACTGCCAGTCACAATTAATGATGTTCTTGAGGCGAAAAAAAGAATATCTGGATTTGTGTATAAAACCGGGATGCCTCGCTCTAATTATCTTAGCGAATGCTGTAAGGGCGACATCTATTTAAAATTTGAAAATATGCAGCGAACCGGCTCATTTAAAATGCGCGGTGCGTTCAACAAACTTAGCTCACTGAGTGAAGAAGAAAGAGCCCGGGGCGTGGTGGCCTGTTCTGCGGGCAACCATGCACAGGGGGTTTCACTGTCGTGCGCGCTGCTCGGTATTAACGGCAAAGTGGTGATGCCGAAAGGTGCACCGAAGTCAAAAGTTGCCGCCACGACTGACTATTCAGCTCAAGTGATTATCCACGGTGATAATTTTAACGAAACCATCGCTAAGGTCAGCGAAATTGTTGAGACGGAAGGGCGGATTTTTATCCCGCCTTACGATGATGAAAAAGTCATTGCCGGGCAGGGGACGATTGGCCTTGAAATTCTTGAAGACCTTTACGACGTCGATAACGTGATTGTGCCTATTGGCGGCGGCGGGCTGATCGCAGGCATTGCGGTAGCCATTAAATCCATTAATCCGACGATTAATATTATTGGCGTACAGGCAGAAAACGTTCACGGCATGGCTTCTTCTTTCCGTACTGGTGAAATTACCGCGTACCGAGCAAGCAGTACATTAGCTGACGGTTGTGATGTAGCCCGCCCAGGAAAGCTAACTTTCGAAATCGTTAAGAAATTAGTCACCGATATTATTTTGGTTAGCGAAGAAGAGATCAGAAACAGTATGGTTGCGCTTATTCAGCGAAATAAAATTGTCACTGAAGGTGCTGGGGCGCTGGCTTCCGCTGCATTATTAAGCGGCAAGCTGGACCAGTACATTAAAGGCCGTAAAACCGTGAGTATCATTTCTGGTGGAAATATCGATTTGTCTCGTGTTTCTGAAATTACTGGTGCAGCGGAAGCTTGCCTGGTTTAAATAAGGATCTTCATTATGAGTAATGTAGAAACCACCCTTGTTGGTCAAAAAGAGTCCTCCCTGTGGCGTAAGTCCGACACCACCTGGACTTTAGGTCTGTTCGGTACCGCCATTGGCGCGGGGGTCCTGTTTTTCCCGATTCGTGCGGGCTATGGCGGCCTGATACCTATTCTGATCATGCTGGTTTTAGCCTATCCCATTGCCTTTTTCTGCCACCGTGCGCTGGCGCGGCTGTGCCTTTCCGGCAGCAATCCCTCAGGTAATATCACCGAAGTTGTCGAGGAGCATTTTGGTAAAACGGGCGGTGTCGTCATCACCTTCCTGTACTTCTTCGCGATTTGCCCGCTGCTGTGGATTTACGGCGTCACTATTACCAATACCTTTATGACCTTCTGGGAGAACCAGCTCCAGCTGATGCCGCTCAATCGTGGGCTGGTAGCGCTTTTTCTGCTGATGCTGATGGCCTTTGTCATCTTCTTTGGCAAGGATCTGATGGTCAAGGTGATGAGCTGGCTTGTATTTCCGTTTATCGCCAGCCTGGTCATTATTTCTCTGTCCCTTATTCCTTACTGGAATTCAGCGGTTGTCGATCAGGTGAATCTGAGTGAAATCGCCCTCACCGGCCATGACGGCATCCTGGTGACTGTGTGGCTCGGGATCTCCATCATGGTGTTCTCCTTTAACTTCTCGCCAATTGTCTCTTCGTTTGTAGTGTCAAAGCGCGAAGAGTACGAAGCGGATTTCGGCAAAGTCTATACCGAAGACAAGTGCTCAAAAATCATCTCACGTGCCAGCATGTTGATGGTTGGCGTGGTGATGTTCTTCGCCTTCAGCTGCCTGTTTACGCTGTCACCACAGAATATGGCCGAAGCAAAAGCGCAGAACATCCCGGTGCTCTCCTATCTTGCGAACCACTTCTCTTCTCTGTCTGGTTCGAAATCTACTTTTGCCACGGTGCTGGAATATGGCGCGTCGATTATTGCCCTGGTCGCCATTTTCAAATCCTTCTTCGGCCATTACCTGGGGACGCTGGAAGGGCTTAATGGTCTGGTTCTGAAGTTCGGCTATAAGAGTGACAAAACGAAGATTTCCGAGGGCAAACTTAATCTGATCAGCATGGTGTTCATCATGGGGTCAACCTGGGTTGTGGCCTACGCCAACCCAAATATTCTTGACCTGATTGAAGCGATGGGCGCCCCGATTATTGCTTCACTGCTTTGCCTGCTGCCGATGTACGCGATTCGTAAAGTACCGGCGCTGAGCAAATACAAAGGCAGAAGTGAAAATATCTTTGTTACCGTGATCGGCTTACTGACGATCCTCAATATCGTATACAAAATTATTTAATTAATCGCCATTGGCTCAGGATGAGTGAACGTTAATATGAATGAATATCCGGTAATATTAACCATAAATTGCGGTTCATCTTCGGTTAAATTTTCCGTGCTGGATGAATTAACCATGGAGCCACTTTTAACGGGTATTTGCGAAGGTATAAATACCGAATCCGCAACGCTTACCGTTAATAGCGGTAAGCCGGTGAAGCTGGCGCATTCTGATTATGAGGATGCGCTGGCGGCAATCTCCCTTGAGCTTGAAAGACGTCATTTGACCGAAAGCGTGGCCTATATAGGCCACCGCATTGCGCACGGCGGCGCGATTTTTGGCGAGTCGGTATTGCTCACGGACGACGTCGTGGAGCAAATTCGCGCGGTCTCGCCTCTCGCGCCGCTGCACAACTATGCCAATCTCAGTGGAGTGGCTTCGGCCATGCAGCGCTTCCCAGGTGTGCCGCAGGTTGCCGTGTTTGATACCAGCTTTCACCAGACGATGCCCCCTGAAGCCTATCTCTACGGCCTGCCATACCGCTATTTCAAAGAGCACGGCGTCAGGCGTTATGGATTTCACGGAACCTCTCACCGCTATGTTTCCATGCAGGCCAGCGAGCTAGCTGAACTGAAAGGGCGTTCATCGGGGCTGGTGATTGCTCATCTGGGCAACGGGGCTTCAGTGTGCGCGGTTGTGGACGGGCAAAGCGTTGATACCTCGATGGGGATGACGCCGCTGGAAGGTTTGATCATGGGGACACGCTGCGGTGACGTCGACTTTGGGGCGATGGTGTGGCTGGCAAGGCAGACCGGGCAGTCGCTGGACGATCTTGAGCAAGTGGCAAATACCGAGTCAGGGCTGCTGGGGCTTTCAGGGATATCTTCTGACCTGAGAACGCTGGAAAAAGCCAGGCTGCAGGGGGATACCCGCTCGGAGTTGGCTATCAACACGTTTGTGCACCGCATTGCTAAAACCATCGGCGGGCACGCCACATCGCTGCCACATTTTGATGGGCTAATTTTTACCGGTGGCATCGGTGAAAACTCAGCGCTTATTCGCCGTCTGGTAATTCAACATTTACGGGTATTCGGTTTCGAACTGGATGAAGAAAAAAACATGCGGCCTAATTCTGACGGCGAGCGTGTTATTTCAGCCAAAAACTCGGCGGTACTGTGTGCAGTTATTCCGACCAACGAAGAAAAAATGATTGCTCTTGATGCCCGTGAATTGGGCAAGGCATCGCAGTTTGCGGAATTCGCTTAATTTTATTTGCGGTACAGAGGATTGAATGCATGAAAATGGATATTGATATTTCCCATGAGAATTATGCTCAGGCCTGGCAGCAGTTCCGTGGGGAATGCTGGCAGCATGAGATTAATGTTCGGGATTTTATCCAGCAAAACTACACGCCGTATGAGGGGGATGATGCATTTCTGGCGAGCGCAACATCTGAGACGACGGCGCTGTGGGAAAAGGTGATGGAGGGTATTCGCATTGAAAATGCTACTCATGCCCCGGTCGATTTTGACACTAACGTGGCCACCTCCATTACCGCCCATGCCCCCGGTTACATTATTCAGCAACATGAAAAAATAGTGGGTCTGCAGACGGACCAGCCGCTAAAGCGCGCGCTGCACCCGTTTGGTGGCATCAATATGATCAAAAGCTCGTTTGAAGCTTATGGCCGCAAAATGGACCCTGAGTTTGAGTATCAGTTTACCGAGCTGAGGAAAACGCACAATCAGGGCGTGTTCGACGTTTATTCGCCGGATATTCTGCGCTGCCGCAAGTCCGGCGTATTGACGGGGTTGCCGGATGGCTACGGGCGCGGCCGAATCATCGGCGATTACCGCCGCGTGGCGCTGTACGGCATTGCTTACCTGGTCCGCGAGCGCGAGCTGCAGTTTGCCGATCTGCAGCAGAAGCTTGAACGTGGCGAGGATCTTGAAGCAACGATTCGCCTGCGTGAAGAACTGGCGGAACATCGCCACGCGCTGCTGCAAATCCAGAAAATGGCCGCCGGGTACGGTTTCGATATCTCGAGGCCGGCGAGCAACGCGCAGGAGGCTATTCAGTGGCTTTACTTCGCGTATCTGGCGGCGGTGAAGTCGCAAAACGGTGGGGCGATGTCGTTGGGGCGCACCGCAACCTTTATCGATGTTTATATCGAGCGCGATCTTCGCTCTGGCCTGCTCAATGAGCAACAGGCGCAGGAGCTTATTGACCACTTTATTATGAAAATCCGCATGGTGCGCTTCCTGCGCACGCCGGAGTTTGATTCGCTGTTCTCCGGGGACCCAATATGGGCGACGGAAGTTTTAGGTGGAATGGGGCAGGATGGTCGTACTTTGGTGACCAAAAGTACCTTCCGCTATTTGAATACGCTTTACACCATGGGGCCTGCGCCGGAGCCGAATTTAACCATCCTTTGGTCTGAGGCGTTGCCGAAAGCGTTCAAGGTTTATGCCGCCAGGGTGTCGATTGAAACCTCGTCATTGCAGTATGAAAACGATGACCTCATGCGCAGCGATTTCGCCAGCGACGACTATGCGATTGCCTGCTGCGTTAGCCCGATGGTGATTGGCAAGCAGATGCAGTTCTTTGGCGCTCGCGCCAACCTGGCAAAAACGCTGCTGTACTGCATCAACGGGGGCATGGATGAAAAGCTGAAGATCCAGGTCGGGCCTAAAACGCCAATGTTGCTCGACGACGTGCTGGACTACGACAAGGTGATGACCAGCCTCGACAGCTTTATGGATTGGTTGGCGGTGCAGTACGTGACGGCCCTGAACCTGATCCACTACATGCACGATAAATACAGCTACGAAGCTTCGCTGATGGCCCTGCATGACCGGGATGTTTACCGGACGATGGCCTGTGGCATCGCCGGGCTTTCAGTGGCGGTGGATTCACTTTCGGCCATCAAACACGCCGTGGTTAAGCCGGTTCGCGACCACACCGGGCTGGCGGTAGATTTCGTGATCGAGGGCGACTATCCGCAGTATGGCAATAACGACGACCGCGTGGATGCCATTGCCTGCGATTTGGTTGAGCGTTTTATGAAGAAAATTCAGGCGTTGCCAACTTATCGTAATGCCGTGCCGACGCAGTCTATTTTGACCATTACGTCGAATGTGGTTTACGGGCAAAAAACGGGGAATACGCCGGATGGCCGCAGGGGGGGAACGCCGTTTGCACCCGGTGCTAACCCGATGCACGGGCGAGACACTAAAGGCGCTGTAGCCTCGTTAACCTCTGTGGCTAAGCTGCCGTTCAGCTATGCAAAAGACGGCATCTCTTATACGTTTTCCATCGTGCCAGCGGCGCTGGGGAAAGAGGATTCCATTCGCTGCCTGAACCTGGTCGGCTTGCTTGATGGCTACTTCCATCACGATATCAAAACGGAAGGCGGGCAGCACCTGAACGTCAACGTGTTGAACCGTGAAATGCTGATGGATGCCATCGCGCATCCTGAAAATTATCCGACGCTGACCATTCGTGTTTCTGGCTACGCGGTGCGTTTCAACGCGCTTACCCGCGAGCAGCAGCAGGATGTTATTTCCCGGACCTTCACACAAACGTTGTAAGCCCACTTCAACCCCGGACATTCGTCCGGGTTTTCCCCTTCTTTTGCCGCATTAGTACTCAATTTGAGATCAATTTTGTGACGTACTTGGCACATTCATGCGTTTTTGTTTACCCTTTACGGTTTGAACTGCCTTACCGGGCGGAGAAACTTTTCAGACAAGGAACAGTAAATGGAAGATCTCAACGTAGTAGACAGTATTCATAATGCGGGAGGCTGGCTGGTGCGCAATCAGGAGCTTCTCCTGAGCTATGCGGTAAACATCGTCGCCGCCGTGGCCATTTTGATCGCCGGGATGATCGTTGCCCGTCTGGTCTCCGGGGCCGTTAATCGCCTGATGCTGGCTCGCAGCATCGACAGCACCGTCGCTGATTTCCTTTCCGCGCTGGTGCGCTATGGGATCATTGCTTTCACACTGATTGCAGCCCTGAGCCGTGTCGGGGTGCAGACCGCTTCGGTGATCGCCGTGCTGGGTGCCGCCGGTCTGGCCGTTGGTCTGGCGCTGCAGGGTTCCCTGTCCAACCTGGCCGCAGGCGTCTTGCTGGTCACCTTCCGTCCATTCCGTACTGGGGAATATGTCGATCTCGGCGGCATTGCGGGCACCGTGCTGAACGTGCAAATCTTCTCCACCACGCTGCGTACCGTGGATGGCAAAATCGTGGTTGTGCCGAACGGGAAAATCATCGCCGGCAATATCATTAACTTCTCCCGTGAACCTGCCCGCCGCAACGAGTTCATCATCGGCGTGGCCTACGATGCGGACATCGATCAAGTGAAGCAGATCCTGACTGACATCATCACCAGCGACGAGCGCGTGCTGAAGGATCGCGACATCACCGTGCGCCTCAACGAGCTTGGCCCTTCATCCGTCAACTTTGTGGTGCGGGCGTGGAGCAAAAGCGGTGACCTGCAAAACGTTTACTGGGACGTGCTGGAGCGCATCAAGAAAGCCCTTGATGCAAACGGCATCGGCATTCCTTATCCGCAGATGGACGTTCACGTTCGCCAGATTAAAGACTCTGATAACGTCTAACCTCCAGGGCCAGCTTTCGCTGGCCTTATTTTTATCTGTAATAATTAGCCATTCTTATCAGTGATTAAAACTATCAATTTCCTCTAATAATTTTTGCACATTACACTCACGCCCAATGATGAATATTTAAAGGGTGTGCCGCGTGTTATCTTATTATTTTCAGGGTATTGCATTGGGAGCCGCGTTAATTCTGCCGCTGGGCCCGCAAAATGCGTTTGTGATGAATCAGGGCATTCGTCGCCAGTACCATCTGATGATTGCTTCCCTGTGCGCGCTGAGCGACATCATTCTGATTTGTGGCGGGATTTTTGGCGGCAGCGCCATTCTGATGCAGTCTCCCTGGCTGCTGGCGCTGGTCACCTGGGGCGGCGTGGCATTTCTGCTGTGGTATGGCTGGGGCGCGCTGCGCACGGCGATGAGCAGCAACCTGGAGCTGGCTTCGACCGAAGTGTTGAAGCAGGGGCGCTGGAAAATCGTGGTCACCATGCTGGCGGTGACCTGGCTCAACCCGCACGTCTATCTGGACACCTTTGTGGTGCTTGGCAGCCTGGGCGGCCAGCTTGCGGATGACGCAAAACGCTGGTTTGCACTGGGGACCATTAGCGCCTCAATTCTCTGGTTTTACGGCCTGGCGATTCTTGCTGCCTGGCTGGCACCTCGTCTGCGTACCGCAAAAGCTCAGCGGATTATCAACGGGGTGGTTGGGATTGTGATGTGGTTTATCGCCGCTCAACTAGCCCGGGATGGCGTGCAGCACATCGCGGCGCTCGTGGGCTAATTCGCCATAATCTGATAGACAAGTTACCATTACAGGCTAAGCTTGCTGGCAGACGTCGGGAGTTTGTTGAACGGCGTAATCACAGTGGAACGTAGCACGGAGGAGTTACAGTGAAGTTTAAAATTTTAGCATTAGCCGCGTTGATGGGATTAGGTTCTGTTTCTGTGCAGGCAGGTGAGTTGCCAAACGGGCCTCACGTGGTCACCTCCGGGACAGCCAGCGTCGATGCCGTACCTGATATCGCCACGCTCGCTATCGAAGTCAACGTGTCCGCTAAGGACGCCGCTTCTGCCAAAAAACAGGCCGACGATCGCGTGGCACAATACCTGACTTTCCTGCAGAAAAATGGCGTAGAGAAGAAGGACATCAACGCCGCTAACCTGCGCACACAGCCAGAGTATGACTACCTTAAAGACGGTAAAACTCAGCTGAAAGGCTACCGTGCGGTACGCCAGGTGGAAGTCACCCTGCGTCAGCTGGATAAAATGAACGAGTTGCTGGATGGCGCGCTGAAATCTGGCCTGAACGAAATTCGTTCCGTGTCGCTGGGCGTTGCGCATCCGGAAGAGTACAAAGACAAAGCACGTAAAGAGGCGATTAACGACGCAACCCGTCAGGCGAAGCTGCTGGCCGAAGGCTTTAACAGCAAGCTGGGCCCGGTTTACAGCGTGCGTTACCACGTTTCTAACTACCAGCCAGCACCGATGGTTCGCATGATGAAAGCGGATGCAGCTGCACCGGTTTCCGCTCAGGATACCTACGATCAGCAGACTATTCAGTTTGACGATCAGGTCGATGTGGTGTTTGAACTGCAGGGCGCACAAACCCCGGCAGCACCTGCTCAGTAAGATTTGATTTTCACCTTAACCCTCGCCATTCCGGCGGGGGTTAATCAAAGCGTTATTCCGTATCCTGCCTCAAGACCTTGTGCCCGTACTCCAGTAACGCATCCGTCACGTTGCGCATCATGCGGCTTTCCGGTGCAAAGCGGTGCCAGTAAAGCATGCGGCGCTGCAGCAGACCCGGCGTCAGGTCGATTAATTCCCCGCTATTTAACTCGCGCTCAATTTGCAGGTGCGGGATCATACAGCATGTTGTGCCCTGGCGCGCCAGCTGCACAAAGGCTTCCGAAGAGTTCACGATATGGCACGGCACGCTGCCGGGAGACAGGTCAAAGTTCTGCTGTAAAAATGCCTGATGCATATCGTCGAGATGATCGAACGCAACGGCGGGGGCTTTAAGCAGCGCCGACCGCGTGACGCCATTCGGGAAATAACGCTCGGCAAAATCTTTTGAGCCTACAAACAGGTAGTCCAACGCGCCAAGGCGATCTACAAGGCAGCTCGGCAGCGGCTGAGGCTGAATGGACACCGCGCCAACCACTTCCCCGCGACGCAGGCGTTCCTGAGTGCGGGTTTCATCTTCCACCTGAAGATTCAGGCGAATCGGAGAATCGGCCAGAACCGGCGCAAGGGCCGGCAGCAGCCAGGTGGCCAGGCTGTCGGCGTTAACTGCCAGCGAAAGCAGCAGCGGCGTGGAACCGGTTTGCTCATCCCCCAGCCACTCTTCTTCCAGCAGCTCCACCTGGCGTAAAAGCGCCAGCAGTTTTTGACCCTGCTCGGTAGGGCGGGGCGGCACGGTACGCACCAACAATGGCTGGCCGAACATCGTTTCCAGTTGCTTAATACGTTGTGACACCGCCGACTGAGTAATGCACAGCTTCTGCGCCGCGCGCTCAAATCCTCGTTCACGAATTACCGCATCCAGCGCCTGCAGCGTTCTGTAGTCCGGGCGTTTCATTGTTGTTCATCTGCTCCTGATTTCGTCGTGCAGCCACTATGACATAAATTTGCCGCTGATTCAGACCAAATCAGCAAACCAGCAAGGTGTTCGAACGTGATGATGTTGGCATTGCGGCAAAGCCGGGGACATTTTTCCGACGCATGCTCTATAATGCGCGTCAGTTTCCACATCACAGGCATAAAATTATGACGCAGGATGAACTGAAAAAAGCAGTCGGATGGGCAGCACTCCAGTACGTGCAGCCGGGCACCATTGTGGGCGTGGGGACGGGCTCAACCGCCGCGCATTTTATTGATGCACTGGGCACCATCAAACACCAGATTGAAGGCGCTGTTTCCAGCTCCGACGCTTCCACCGCGAAACTGAAAAGCCTTGGGATCCCCGTTTTCGATCTCAACGAGGTGGATTCATTAGGCGTTTACGTCGACGGTGCCGATGAGATCAACCATCAGATGCAGATGATCAAAGGCGGTGGCGCAGCGCTGACCCGCGAGAAAATCATCGCTTCCGTTGCCGACAAGTTTGTTTGCATCGCGGACGCTTCCAAGCAGGTTGATATTCTCGGTAACTTCCCGCTGCCGGTAGAAGTGATCCCGATGGCGCGCAGCGCCGTTGCGCGTGAGCTGGTAAAACTGGGTGGGCGCCCGGAGTACCGTCAGGGCGTGGTCACGGACAACGGTAACATCATTCTGGATGTGCATGGTTTGAGCATCATGGAGCCGATGAAGCTGGAAAACATCATCAACGGTATGCCTGGCGTTGTTACCGTGGGTCTGTTTGCGAACCGTGGCGCGGATGTGGCGCTGATCGGTACCGCTGACGGCGTAAAAACCATCGTGAAATGATCTGACCGGGGCGCGTTCTGCGCCCCAAAAAACCGTATAAAAAATGACAAATTATTTTAACCGCATATTTGGTGACATATATCACATTTCGGTAACAGTGCTGTGATTCATGCCTGGTTCACTCTCTCGCTCAGCATTTTATTCTGACTCCCGCTGCCTTATTCCCGCCTGACGATACGGCGACGCAATCGTTCATATTGCCCCAAACGTAGATTTTGATATTTTGACAGAAGGGTAACTTATAGGCGGTGGCGCATCACCGCCTAAAAACGAACACAACAGCACTGAAAATAGGGTCGGGAAATGGCAAAAGTATCACTGGATAAAGACAGAATTAAATTCCTGCTTGTGGAAGGCGTGCACCAGAAGGCGGTAGACAGCCTCCGTGCAGCGGGATACACCAACATTGAATTCCATAAAGGCGCGCTGGATTCCGAAGCGCTCAAAGAGTCGATCCGTGATGCTCACTTTATTGGCCTGCGTTCCCGCACCCATTTGACCGAAGAGATCTTTGCCGCGGCTGAAAAACTGGTGGCCGTGGGCTGCTTCTGCATCGGCACCAACCAGGTTGACCTGGATGCGGCGGCGAAGCGCGGTATTCCTGTATTTAACGCCCCGTTCTCTAACACTCGTTCCGTTGCCGAACTGGTGATTGGTGAATTGCTGCTGCTGCTGCGCGGCATTCCTGAAGCTAACGCTAAAGCACACCGTGGCGTGTGGAACAAGCTGGCGGTAGGCTCTTTTGAGGCCCGCGGTAAAAAGCTGGGTATCATTGGCTACGGCCACATCGGCACGCAGCTGGGGATTCTGGCTGAATCTCTGGGGATGCACGTTTACTTCTACGACATCGAAAACAAGCTGCCGCTGGGCAACGCGACTCAGGTTCAGCATCTTTCCGATCTGCTTAATATGAGCGATGTGGTTAGCCTGCACGTGCCGGAAAACGCCTCCACCAAAAATATGATTGGCGCGAACGAACTGGCGCTGATGAAGCCGGGCTCGCTGCTGATCAACGCCTCTCGCGGTACGGTGGTCGATATTCCTGCTCTGTGCGGCGCGCTTTCCAGCAAGCATCTGTCTGGTGCGGCGATTGATGTATTCCCTACTGAGCCGGCTACCAACAGCGATCCGTTCAACTCCCCGCTGTGCGAGTTTGACAACGTGATCCTGACCCCGCACATCGGCGGCTCAACTCAGGAAGCACAGGAAAACATTGGCCTGGAAGTCGCGGGCAAGCTGGCGAAATACTCTGATAACGGCTCTACGCTGTCTGCGGTTAACTTCCCGGAAGTTTCGCTGCCGCTGCACGGGGGGACAACCAGCCGCCTGCTGCACATTCATGAAAACCGCCCAGGGATCCTGACCGCGCTGAACCAGATCTTTGCTGAGCAGGGCATCAACATTGCCGCTCAGTTCCTGCAGACCACGCCGCATATGGGTTACGTAGTAATTGACATTGATGCGCCGGAAGATGTGGCTGAGAAAGCGCTGAAATCAATGAAAGCGATCCCGGGCACCATTCGCGCCCGCCTGCTTTACTGATTAGAAGAATGGCCTCTTCCTCAAAGGGGGAAGGGGCATCACCACTGCCAAAGGCGCGATGGCGTCACCACGGCAGGCAAAGGAATATCCCACTGTTCTACCGGCAACGTCTCCACCTGCTGGCAATCATGCGCCAGGCCAACCGGGTAAAAGCCGTGCTGCTGCCAGTTTTGCAGCGTTCTGTCGTAAAACCCGCCGCCCATCCCCAGACGCTGGCCTGTTTCATCGAAGGCAACCAGCGGCGTGATCAACACATCCAGATTATTCAGCGGCAGCACGTCGCGGACATCCAGCTTAGGCTCAAGAATTTTCAGGCGATTGATGACCAGATTACTTTGCGGCGTGTAGCGTAAAAATAGCAGGTTGCCGGGGCTAAAAGGATGAAGCACCGGGAGATAAACGTTTTTGCCCGCCTGCCATAAAGCCTCAATCAGCGGAGTGGTATTCAGTTCACCGTCGAACGAGAGAAACAGCGCCACGGTCTGAGCGTGTACAACGGGCTCAAACGCCAGCATGCGTTCAGCAGCCTGTAGGGCAAAGGTTTGTTGTTCTGGGGGAGTAAGCGACCGGCGTCGCTGCCGAATCGTTTGGCGAATGTCCTGACGAAGCGTTGAGGTTAACGGGATATGCGTCATGATTGCCGGGTAGTAAAGAGGGAATCTCCGAGATGCCGCCGCAGGCTGTAACCCTTGAACCCTTGGTTCAAGGTGAGTGTGTCGTCATGGTTTTAAGGCTTCTCGGACGGACCGAGCATGCTCACCAACCGCGGAGCGCCACACTCTTGTGGTATGAAATATCGGCTCAGGGGACTGGCCCGCTTGCAAACATCTCAGAGAAATTTTGTCTTCGAAGTTACTCTACCACAGTCAACTGCGAAGTGTTATTCAAACTTTGGACCCTGTCGGTCTGCTATGCGACCTTGCTCAAGCAACGCTTGTTCGATAGTCTGCTGTAACATCCGAATACGCTCTTCCATATTGGCGGCGTAGTCACGGGTTTTCGACTTTTCCTGAGCCAGTTCGTAGCAAATGTTAAGTGCTGCGATGAACACTAGCTGCTCGGTATTTGTGACTCTAGTGCGAACTTTTAAATCTTGCAACCGCTGATTCAGCTCTTCCGCAGCCTGATTCAGCGCATCCTGTTGTTCAGGCGGACAATTCACGCGCAATGAACGACCGAAAATTTGAATATCGACTGGTTGTGCAGACATGCCACCTTCCTGCTGTTTACTCGCCTGCCTTTACGCCACCGACCCCGGTAGCGGAAGGGGCGCCACTATAGCTATCCCGATATCAAGATACAAGCCCTTTTCTGGTATCTGCGGGGGTCCTGGTGGTAGCATAACACACACTATTCCTGCCAACGATGACGAATGCGCATGTCAATACAGAACGCAATGCCGGACTACGACTTAGTCGGCCAACTTTTGAACCAACAGGGTGTGGGTCTGACGCCTGCAGAAATGCACGGCTTGATCAGCGGCATGCTGTGCGGCGGTAACAAAGATACCAGCTGGCAAACGCTGCTGCATGACCTGACTAACGAAGGCCTGGCCTTTAGCCAGAATCTCGCGGATCCGCTGCGCCAGATGCACGGCGCCATTGGCGACGCGCTGGAAGACGAAGGCTTCCTGTTCCAGCTTTACCTGCCGGATGGGGATGATGTCTCCGTTTTCGATCGCGCCGATGCGCTTTCCGGCTGGGTAAACCACTTCCTGCTTGGTCTCGGCGTCATGCAGAGCAAACTCGACAAAGTCACCGGCGAAACCGGCGAAGCCATTGACGATCTGCGTAATATTGCCCAGTTGGGTTACGACGAGGACGAAGACCAGGAAGAGCTGGAGATGTCGCTCGAAGAGATCATTGAGTATGTGCGTGTTGCCGCGCTGCTGTGCCACGACACCTTTACTCACGCGGCACCGACCGCGCCAGAGGTACGCAAACCTACGCTCCACTAACGATCAAAAAATCAGGAGATGTGATGACCCAGCAGGAATTTCTTCGCCGCCGCCAGGCGCTACTGGCGAAAATGGTACCTGGCAGTGCTGCGTTAATTTTCGCGGCCCCGGAAGCGACCCGTAATGCCGATAGCGAATACCCTTATCGGCAGAGCAGCGATTTTTGGTACTTCACCGGTTTTAATGAGCCGGAAGCCGTGCTGGTGCTCATTAAAAGCGATGAGTCGCACAATCACAGCGTGTTGTTTAACCGCGTGCGGGACAAAAGCGCAGAAATTTGGTTTGGCCGCCGGCTAGGTCAGGAGGCCGCCCCGCAGAAGTTAGGGGTGGATCGCGCGTTGGCCTTCAGCGAAATCGGTGAGCAATTACATCTCCTGCTAAACGGCCTGGATGTGGTTTACCACGCTCAGGGCGAGTACGACTATGCGGATAACATCGTTTTTGCCGCGCTGGATAAGTTGCGTCGTGGTTCGCGTCAAAATCTCGCTGCGCCAGCAACGCTGACCGACTGGCGCCCGACGGTACACGAACTGCGCCTCTTCAAATCCGAAGAAGAGATTGCCGTTATGCGTCGCGCTGGGGAGATCTCCGCGCTGGCACATACTCGTGCTATGCAGGCCTGCTGCCCGGGAATGTTTGAATATCAGCTCGAGGGCGAAATTCACCACGAGTTTACTCGCCACGGCGCGCGTTATCCTTCGTACACAACGATTGTTGGTGGCGGCGAGAACGGCTGCATTCTGCATTACACCGAAAACGAAAGTGAACTGCGCGACGGCGATCTGGTGCTGATCGACGCCGGGTGCGA
This sequence comes from Amanita fuliginea, assembly GCA_023014435.1. Lineage (NCBI taxonomy): Eukaryota > Fungi > Basidiomycota > Agaricomycetes > Agaricales > Amanitaceae > Amanita > Amanita fuliginea. The sequence goes on from JAEBUQ010000004.1 coordinate 4,332,554, forward strand.
ATACCAAAGCTACGCCGGAGACATCACGCGTACTTTCCCTGTTAACGGCAAATTCAGCCCGGCGCAGCGTGAAATTTACGACATCGTGCTGGAGTCGCTCGAAACCTCGCTAAAACTCTACCGGCCAGGCACCTCCATGCAGGAAGTGACGACGGAAGTGGTACGCATCATGGTTAAGGGGCTGGTAAAGCTCGGTATTCTGAAAGGTGATGTCGATCATCTGATAGCCAATAACGCCCACCGCGCGTTCTTCATGCATGGACTAAGCCACTGGCTGGGGCTGGATGTTCACGATGTAGGTTCTTATGGCGTGGACAAGTCACGCGTGCTTGAGCCGGGGATGGTCATCACCGTGGAACCAGGGCTTTATATTGCGCCGGATGCGGACGTGCCCGCGCAGTACCGTGGCATTGGCATCCGCATTGAAGACGACATTGTGATCACCAAAGACGGCAACGAGAACCTGACCGCCAGCGTGGTGAAATCCGCAGACGATATCGAAGCGTTGATGGCGGCGGCGCGTCAGCCATGAGTGTCATCATTGTTGGCGGCGGGATGGCGGGGGCGACGCTGGCGTTAGCCATCTCAACCCTCACCCAGGGAAAATTGCCGGTGCACCTTATCGAAGCGATTGCCCCGGACTCAGCCGCTCATCCGGGGTTTGATGCCAGAGCCATCGCGCTCGCCCAGGGCACCCGGCAGCAGCTGGCCCGCATTGGCGTATGGTCTGCGCTGGCCGACTGCGCCACGGCAATTAAAACCGTGCACGTCAGCGACAAAGGCCACGCCGGCTTCGTCACCCTTGAAGCTGAGGATTACCAGATTGATGCGCTGGGGCAGGTTGTGGAGCTTCACGACGTCGGGCTGCGTCTTTTTAGCCTGCTGCGTAAAGCGCCTGGCGTAACGCTGCACTGCCCGCAGCGCGTTGCGTCGTTTACCCGGCACGAGCATAGCGTGCAGGTTGTGCTGGATAATGGCGTTGAGCTACAGGGCAATATTCTGGTTGCCGCGGATGGCACTCGTTCTAAGCTGGCGGCGCAGTGTGGTATCACCTGGCAGCCGCAGAGCTACCAGCAAATCGCCGTGATTGCCAACGTCACTACCTCTGAACCCCATCATGGCCGGGCATTTGAGCGCTTTACCGAACACGGGCCGATCGCCATGCTGCCGATGTCCGACGGGCGCTGCTCGCTGGTCTGGTGCCATGCGCTGGAAGCTCGTGAGGAAGTTGAAAGCTGGGGCGAAGCAGAGTTTTGCCAGCAGCTTCAACGTGCCTTTGGCTGGCGGCTGGGGCGAATTACCCATGCAGGCATTCGCCATCATTATCCGCTGGCGTTACAACAGGCTTCGCAGACCGTATCCCATCGCCTGGCGCTGGTGGGCAATGCCGCGCAAACGCTGCATCCGATAGCCGGGCAGGGGTTCAACCTTGGCCTGCGCGACGTTATGTCGCTGGCTGAAGGGCTGGCAGAGGCCCACGCGGCAGGCGCAGATGTCGGCAGTTTCCCGGTTCTGGCGGCTTATCAGCAGCGCCGTGCCGCAGATAAAGCGGCAACCATCGGCGTCACTGACGGGCTGGTTCAGCTGTTTGCTAACCGCTGGGCACCGCTGGTGGCGGGCCGTAACCTTGGCCTGATGGCGATGGAACATTTTACTCCGGCACGAGACGTGCTGGCTCAGCGCACCCTGGGTTGGGTGGCGCGTTAAAGGAGAGTCAATTTGCAAAGCGTAGATGTGGCGATTGTCGGCGGCGGCATGGTGGGGCTGGCGGTGGCCTGCGGACTTCAGGGCAGCGGCCTGCGCGTTGCGGTCATTGAAAACCATCTTCCTCAGCCGTTGGCACCTGAAGCTGCCCCGGAGCTGCGCGTTTCGGCGATCAACGCGGCAAGCGAAAAGCTGCTGACGCACCTGGGCGCATGGCCAAAAATCAGCGAGCGAGCCAGCAGCTATCACGGGATGGAAGTCTGGGAGCGAGACAGCTTCGGGCAAATCGCCTTTGATGATAAGAGCTTCGGCTTTAGCCACCTGGGGCACATCATCGAAAACTCGGTGATCCACCAGGCGCTATGGCAACGGGCTGAGCAATGCAGCGACATTAGCCTGATGGCCCCCGTGGACATCAGCCAGGTCGCCTGGGGGGAAAACGAAGCGTTCCTGACCCTTAAGGACGGCACAATGCTAACTGCAAGGCTGGTGGTAGGCGCAGACGGCGCCAACTCCTGGCTGCGTGACAAAGCCGATATCCCGCTGACGTTCTGGGACTATAACCACCATGCGCTGGTGGCGACGATTCGCACCGCTGAGCCGCATCAGTCCGTCGCGCGGCAGGTGTTCCACGGGGAAGGCATTCTGGCGTTTCTGCCGCTTTCTGACCCGCATCTTTGCTCGATTGTCTGGTCGCTGCCGCCGGAAGAAGCGGCGCGTATGCAGCAGGCCGACGATGAAGCGTTTAACCAGGCGCTTTCCGTCGCGTTTAACATGCGCCTCGGCCTGTGTTCTGTTGCAAGCGAGCGCCGCACCTTCCCGCTGACGGGCCGTTACGCCCGTAGCTTTGCTGGGCATCGTCTGGCGCTGGTGGGCGATGCCGCCCATACCATTCACCCGCTGGCGGGGCAGGGCGTCAACCTTGGCTTTATGGATGCCGCTGAATTGATTGCGGAAATTCGCCGCCTGCATCGCGAAGGCAAAGATTTTGGGCAACATCTTTACCTGCGTCGCTATGAGCGCAGTCGCAAGCACAGCGCGGCGGTGATGCTGGCCAGTATGCAGGGCTTCCGCGATCTGTTCGCTGGCAGCAACCCGGCGAAAAAACTCTTCAGAGACATTGGCCTGAAGCTTGCCGATACGCTGCCAGGCGTTAAACCTCAGCTGGTTCGCCAGGCGATGGGGTTGCAAGATCTGCCGTCCTGGCTGCAATAAATACTCGTCATACTTCGAGCTACAGGGGTGTTAGCGGCACTCACTTACCCCAGTCACTTACTTTATGTAAGCTCCTGGGGATAAGCTCCCTTGCTGCCTACCTGTAACTCGAATTATTTAGAGTATTAGAGTGTCTCTCTGATTCAGCTTCCATGGCTGCAATAAATACTCGTCATACTTCGAGCTACAGGGGTGCTAGCCGTACTCACCCGCTCGATGGAATCCATAGTGATAACCTCGTCACATTTCCCTTCCCGATGACCGGGAAGGGTATCTGCTCCCTCGTTTGAAATATTCTAATCTCAGGACAAATCTCGGATTACATTTTCTAATCTTACAATTTTTACGATGTAGTCAATTTGTTTCTGAAATGGTCGTAAATGTTAGCCAGTGCTAAATTCGACATCAAATACCTGCTGTTAATGTGGAGTGAGTCGCATTTTTACAGTGAATTACTCTGCACACTTCCTCTCCCATTTTGGTCATAAGCTAATGCAATGACCGTTTTTCGCTTATGGTTTACGCCCCCGTTCGGTGGTAAGTTCAGGTCAAAGGTAACGTTTGCGTCGCTATCGGGGAACGGTGGTGATGCCGGGTTTCGTCTGACGGTTGGCAAAGCCAAATCCGCTTTGCAACCAGATGGTTAAAGAGGAAAAGATGACTCAACAGACCCCCTTATTTGAACAGCACACGCTCTGCGGTGCCCGCATGGTTGATTTCCACGGCTGGATGATGCCGCTGCACTACGGCTCGCAAATTGATGAGCACCACGCTGTGCGCACCGACGCCGGTATGTTCGACGTGTCACACATGACCATCGTCGACCTGCACGGCAGCCGTACCCGCGAGTTTCTGCGTTACTTAGTCGCCAACGACGTCGCCAAACTCACCCAGCCGGGCAAAGCGCTTTACACCGCCATGCTCAATGCATCCGGCGGCGTGATTGACGACCTGATTATCTATTTCCTCACCGAAGATTATTTCCGCCTCGTTGTTAACTCCGCCACCCGTGAAAAAGACCTTGCCTGGATCAACCAGCACGCAGAACCGTTTGGCGTGTCCGTTACCGTGCGTGACGACCTGGCGCTGATTGCCGTTCAGGGGCCGAATGCGAAGGCCAAAGCCGCCACGCTGTTTAGCGAAGCGCAGCGTAAAGCCGTTGAAGGCATGAAACCGTTCTTTGGCGTGCAGTCCGGCGATTTGTTCATCGCCACCACCGGCTATACCGGCGAAGCGGGTTATGAAATTGCGATGCCGAATGACAAGGCCGCAGGATTCTGGGCGCAGCTGGTTGAAGCGGGCGTTAAGCCTTGCGGCCTGGGCGCTCGCGACACGCTGCGTCTTGAAGCTGGTATGAATCTCTACGGGCAGGACATGGACGAAGGCGTTTCTCCGCTAGCCGCGAACATGGGCTGGACTATCGCGTGGCAGCCTGAAGATCGTGCATTTATCGGCCGTGAAGCGCTGGAAGCACAGCGCGCGAACGGCACCGAAGAGCTGGTTGGCTTGATCATGACCGAAAAAGGCGTATTACGTAATGAGCTGCCGGTACGGTTTACCGACGCGCAGGGCAATACGCACGAAGGGGCAATCACCAGCGGCACCTTCTCGCCAACGCTCGGCTACAGCATTGCGCTGGCTCGCGTCCCGGCGGGCATCGGTGAAACGGCGATCGTGCAGATCCGCAACCGCGAAATGCCGGTCAAAGTCACTAAACCTATTTTTGTTCGCGCCGGTAAGCCGGTCGCGCTTTAAATTTTGAAATCAGGTATCAGGAGAAAACAATGAGCAATGTGCCGAACGAACTGAAATACAGCAAAGAGCACGAATGGCTGCGTAAAGAAGCTGACGGCAGCTACACCGTGGGCATCACCGAACACGCGCAGGAACTGCTGGGTGACATGGTATTTGTTGACCTGCCTGAAGTCGGCGCCACTGTTTCTGCCGGTGATGATTGTGCCGTTGCTGAATCCGTGAAAGCGGCTTCTGACATCTACGCTCCAATCAGCGGTGAAATCGTTGCGGTCAACGACGCGCTGAGCGACAGCCCGGAGCTGGTTAACAGCGAGCCTTACGGCGAAGGCTGGATCTTCAAAATTAAAGCCAGCGACGAAGCACAGGTTGCCGCGCTGCTGGATGCTTCTGCCTATGAAGCGCTGTTAGAAGACGAGTAATTTTTAAACCCCTCTCCCTGGTGGAGAGGGGAAACCATTTCAGGAATCACCGCTCATGACCCAGTCTTTACGTCAGTTAGAGAATCACGAAGCGTTTATCGATCGTCACATTGGCCCGGACGCGCAGCAGCAGCAAGAGATGCTGGAGACCGTCGGCGCGAAGACGCTCCCCGACCTGATCGCCAGCATTGTTCCGCAGGACATTCAGCTTGCTGAGCCGCCTCAGATTGGCGCCGCGGCGACCGAGTTTGCGGCTCTGGCCGAGTTAAAAGGCATTGCCAGCCGCAATAAACGCTTCAAAACTTACATTGGCATGGGTTACACCGCGGTACAAACGCCGCCGGTGATTCTGCGTAACATGCTGGAAAACCCAGGCTGGTACACCGCCTACACGCCTTACCAGCCTGAAGTTTCCCAGGGTCGCCTTGAAGCGCTGCTGAACTTCCAGCAGGTCACGCTCGACCTGACCGGCATGGATATCGCTTCCGCTTCTCTGCTTGATGAAGCCACTGCCGCAGCCGAAGCCATGGCAATGGCTAAGCGCGTCAGCAAGCTGAAAAACGCTAACCGTTTCTTCGTGGCCGCTGACGTTCACCCACAAACGCTGGACGTGGTGCGTACCCGCGCGGAAACCTTCGGCTTTGACGTCATTGTCGATGATGCTGCGAAAGTGCTGGACCACCAGGATGTGTTCGGCGTGCTGCTTCAGCAGGTGGGCACCACCGGCGAAGTGCATGATTACACGGGACTGATTGCCGAGCTGAAACAACGCAAAGTTGTGGTCAGCGTAGCCGCAGATTTCATGACGCTGGTGATGCTGACCGCGCCGGGCAAACAGGGCGCAGACATTGTCTTCGGCTCTGCCCAGCGCTTCGGTGTGCCAATGGGCTACGGCGGCCCGCACGCGGCGTTCTTCGGCGCTCGCGATGAATTTAAACGCTCCATGCCAGGCCGTATTATCGGCGTTTCCCGCGATGCCGCTGGTCGCACCGCGCTGCGCATGGCGATGCAAACCCGCGAGCAGCACATCCGCCGCGAGAAAGCGAACTCCAACATCTGTACTTCCCAGGTACTGCTGGCGAACATTGCCAGCCTGTATGCGGTCTTCCACGGTCCGACTGGCCTGAAGCGCATTGCAGGCCGCATCCACCGCCTGACCGATATTCTGGCAGCTGGTCTGGAGCAGAAAGGCCTGGTTCTGCGCCATAAGCACTGGTTCGACACGCTTTGTGTTGAAGTGGCTGACAAAGCCGCCGTGCTGGCGCGCGCCGAAGCGCGTGAAATTAACCTGCGCAGCGACATTCTGAGCGCGGTAGGCATCACCCTTGATGAAGCCACCACCCGTGAAGATGTTGTTGCCCTGTTCGACGTGCTGCTGGGCGACGCTCACGGCCTGGATATCGACAAGCTGGATCGCGACGTTGCCAACGACAGCCAATCCATTCCGGCCCCGATGCTGCGTGACGATGAGATCCTGACCCACCCGGTCTTTAACCGCTACCACAGCGAAACCGAGATGATGCGCTACATGCACTCTCTGGAACGTAAAGATCTGGCGCTCAACCAGGCGATGATCCCGCTCGGCTCCTGCACCATGAAGCTGAATGCCGCGGCCGAAATGATCCCAATCACCTGGCCGGAATTTGCCGAACTGCACCCGTTCTGCCCGGCAAACCAGGCTGAAGGCTACCACCAGATGATCGCCCAGCTGTCCGACTGGCTGGTGAAACTGACCGGCTACGACGCGCTGTGCATGCAGCCGAACTCCGGCGCCCAGGGCGAATACGCTGGCCTGCTGGCTATCCGCCGCTACCACGAAAGCCGTAACGAAGGCAGCCGCAACATCTGTCTGATCCCAAGCTCTGCGCACGGTACCAACCCGGCTTCGGCACAAATGGCGGGTATGGAAGTGATCGTCGTGGCCTGTGATAAACAAGGCAACATCGATCTGCAGGATCTGCGTGTTAAGGCCGAACAGGCGGGCGAAGCGCTCTCCTGCATCATGGTGACTTATCCGTCCACCCACGGCGTGTACGAAGAAACGATCCGCGAAGTGTGCCAGATCGTGCATCAGTTTGGGGGCCAGGTTTACCTGGACGGCGCCAACATGAACGCCCAGGTGGGGATCACTACGCCGGGCTATATCGGCGCGGATGTTTCACACCTCAACCTGCACAAAACCTTCTGCATTCCGCACGGCGGCGGCGGCCCGGGCATGGGCCCAATCGGCGTGAAAGCGCATCTGGCTCCGTTTGTGCCGGGTCACAGCGTGGTGCAGATTGAAGAGATGCTGACCCAGCAAGGCGCGGTTTCCGCCGCCCCGTTTGGCAGCGCGTCTATTCTGCCAATCAGCTGGATGTACATCCGCATGATGGGCGCGGACGGCCTGAAGAAAGCCAGTTCCGTAGCGATTCTGAACGCCAACTACATCGCGACCCGCCTGAAGTCCGCGTATCCGGTGCTGTACACCGGCGCGAACGGCCGCGTGGCGCACGAATGTATTCTGGATATTCGCCCGCTGAAAGAAGAAACCGGCATCAGCGAGCTGGATATCGCCAAACGCCTGATCGACTTCGGTTTCCACGCGCCAACCATGTCGTTCCCGGTGGCGGGTACGCTGATGGTTGAGCCAACCGAATCCGAAAGCAAAGTGGAACTGGATCGCTTTATTAATGCGATGTTGTCCATCCGCAGCGAAATCGACCGCGTCGTTGCAGGCGAATGGCCGCTGGAAGACAACCCGCTGGTGAACGCGCCGCACACTCAGGACGAAATCGTTGCCGAGTGGGCGCACCCGTACACCCGCGAACTGGCGGTCTTCCCGGCCGGTCACGGCAATAAATACTGGCCAACCGTGAAGCGCCTTGACGACGTTTACGGCGACCGCAATCTGTTCTGCTCCTGCGTGCCGATGAGCGAGTACGAATAGTTTTAGCGACGTTGATTAAGGGCACTTCGGTGCCCTTTCTTGTTTCTGGAGAAGACGTATGAAGATAGCTCTGGTTACCGGCGGCAGCCGGGGGATTGGCAAAGCCACCTCGCTGTTGCTGGCTCAGCATGGTTATAAAGTGGTGGTGAACTACCTCCGCAATAAACAGGCTGCGGATGAAGTGGTAAATACGATCATTGCCCAGGGTGGCGAAGCGCTGGCGCTGCGGGCGGACATTGCCGATGAGCTGCAGGTGATGGCGATGTTCGCCGAAATCGATAACGCATTTGGACCGCTGGCCGCGCTGGTGAATAACGCCGGGATCTTGTGCCAGCAGTCGACCATTGAAAACCTGACGGCAGAACGTATCAATCGCGTACTGACGACAAACGTGACCGGGTATTTTCTCTGCTGCCGGGAAGCGGTGAAGCGTATGGCGTACCGCCACGGTGGGGAAGGCGGGGCGATTGTGAACGTCTCTTCTGCCGCGTCCCGCTTAGGCGCTGCTGGGGAATATGTTGATTATGCGGCGTCTAAAGGCGCGGTCGATACGTTGACCACCGGGCTGGCGGTAGAGGTTGCCGCGCAGGGGATCCGCGTGAACGGCGTGCGGCCCGGTTTCATTTATACCGAAATGCATGCTTCTGGCGGAGAAGCCGGGAGAGTCGATCGGGTGAAAACGGCATTGCCGATGCAGCGCGGCGGTCAACCGGAAGAGATCGCTGAGGCTATTTTATGGCTGCTGAGCGAAAAGGCATCTTACGTGACCGGCACCTTTATTGATGCGGCCGGAGGGAAATAAGTTCGCTACGCCAGAAGAGGGTGAGACTGGCGTAGCGTCAGGCTTATTGCTTGCTCATGCTGTCTTTCGCCATACCGTCTTTGGCCATGCTGTCTTTGCCCATATGGTCTTTGCTCATCCCGTCTTTCTTCATACCGTCTTTGGACATGCAATCTTTCTTCATACCGTCCTTGTTCATGCCGTCTTTACAGGTGTGGGTCATTTTGCCCATGCCGTCTTTGGCCATGGAATCTTTGCTCATCGAATCCGCAGCGTTAGCCCCGGCGATACCAAACAGCATGGTGGAGCACAGCAGGGCAGCGTAGATCTTTTTCATGATGTATTTCCTTGATTTTTCAGTGAGACAGAGAGTTAACTACCACCGAACCAGTTATAGCCCTGGTCTTCCCAGTAGCCGCCGGGGTAGCGATTGGTGACTTCAATGACCTGAATGTGCTTCGGGTTCTTGTAGCCGAGTTTGGTAGGGATACGCAGTTTCATCGGGTAGCCATATTTGCGCGGCAGGACTTTGCCATCCCAGGTTAAAGCAATCAGCGTTTGCGGGTGCAGCGCGGTGGCCATATCGATGCTGGTGTAGTAGTCATCTGCGCATTTGAAACTGACATACTTAGCCCGCAGGTCGGCGCCAATGCCTTTCAGGAACAGGGCAAAAGGGACGCCGCCCCATTTGCCGATGGCGCTCCAGCCTTCGACACAGATATGGCGAGTCACCTGGCTGACCTGCGCCATCTGGTGAAGCTGTGCCAGCGTCCACGGGCGCTTGTCGGTAATCAGTCCGGCAAGCTCAAGGCGATAACTGTCACCGTTAATGTCCGGCGCTTCATCCTCGCCGTAAAAGGCGTTAAACGGGAAATTAGCGTCGATCATGCTTTCCGGGTAAATCGGTGCCAGCTGGCTGCCGTTAAACAACCAGGCCTGGATGCGGTCGTTAAAACGTGAAATCTTGCTGAGCGAACTTTCAACCGTGGCGTTATCGCTGATATCGCAGCCGGTGAGCATCGCGATGCCGCCGAGCGTTAAGCCCTGCTTTAAAAAACGACGGCGGCCTTCCTGCGTGAGCTGCTTATTAATCAGCTGCGTCGCTTCTTTAATGATTTCATTTTTATCGCTCATGTTTCTTCCTCAGCGGCCACGGAGCATGGCGAGCAACGTGCGTGGCACCAGCGCCACCATCAGCAGATGAATCGCCACGAAACCGACGAGTGCGGACATGGCATAAAAGTGGATAAACCTCGCCGTGTCGTAGCCGCCAAGCAATTCTCGCAGCAGGGCAAACTGCACGGATTTCCACACGACGAGGCCGGAAACAACCAGCAGCAGGCTGTCGGCGATAACAAACAGATAGGCCGCCTTTTGCACCATGTTGTAATGGCTCAGGTCAGCGTGGGCTAATTTCCCCCGCAGCGCCGCAAAGGCATCCTGGAAGAATTCACGAGGCGATAAGGGCCAGTATTTCTGCTTAAAGCGGCCGCTGAAGAGATTGCACAGCAGATAAATCACGCCGTTGACCGCAAACAGCCACATCCCGGCAAAGTGCCACTGCAGCGCGCCGCCCAGCCAGCCGCCGAGCGTCAATTCGTTGGCAAACTGGAAATGAAACAGTGGAGAGGCGTTATAAATGCGCCAGCCGCTGGTGACCATAATCAGGATCGCCAGCGCATTCAGCCAGTGGCAGAGCCTCAGCCATAGCGGGTGAATGAGCGTTGGGGCGGCATGCAGCGTTGAGCTTTCCATCGTCCGGCTTCCTCATAATTCGATGCAGCGAGTATTGGCCAGATTTGTTCCCCATTGCCTCACGCAAAGTTAAATTAAATGTGACAACTTAACCGACGCGAGTTGTGTAAACTTTGGCTATGCCAGCGTGTGGGGACAGACAAAGTGAATCAGGCAAAAAAAATACTGATCGTAGAAGACGACGAAAATATCGCCGAGCTTTTGCAACTGCATTTGCGGGAAGAAGGCTTTGAGATTGTGCATGCCGCAGACGGCAATGTCGGGCTGGAAAAGCTCAGGCAGGGCGGTTGGGATGCGCTGATTCTCGATCTGATGCTGCCCGGCGTCGATGGCCTGGAGATTTGCCGCTTTGCCAGAAGCATGACGCGCTACACGCCGATTATTATGATCAGCGCTCGCTCCAGCGAAACGCACCGCGTGCTGGGGCTTGAGCTGGGCGCGGACGACTACCTGGCGAAACCTTTTTCAATGCTCGAACTGGTTGCCCGCGTGAAGGCGCTGTTCCGCCGTCAGGAGGCCATGAGCCAAAACCTCAAGATAGACGCCGGCACGCTGACTTTTGGCTCGCTCACGATTGATCCGCTGGCCAGAGATGTTCGGCTGAACCAGATGCCCGTGGAGCTCACCCCGCGTGAGTTTGATTTGCTCTATTTCTTTGCCCGCAACCCGGACAAAGTGTTTTCGCGTCTGCACCTGCTCAACCAGGTTTGGGGCTACCAGCACGAAGGCTATGAGCACACTGTAAATACCCACATCAACCGGCTGCGCATCAAGATTGAAGATAACCCGGCGGAGCCGAATTTTATCCGCACCGTGTGGGGTAAAGGCTACAAGTTTACCGCCCTGATACGTGAGTAACCCTATGCGAATTCTTACGCTTTCCCGTCGCCTGACGCTGGTTTTTGCCGTATTGCTGCTGACCGCCTGCGCCTTTTTGGGCTGGCTGCAAGTGCGTACCAGCACGCAGTACAGCCAGGCCGTGATTCAGCAGCTTTCCGGTGACCTGGCGCAGCACATCAACCAGAGCTACCCGCTGCTCGGGCAGGACGGGCTGAACAAAGACTCGGTGCGCACGCTGTTCGACCATCTGATGGCCGTTAACCCCAGCGTGGAAGTTTATCTGCTGGATAAACAAGGCAATATCATTGGCGATGCAGCCCCGGATGGGCATATCAAGCGCCATCAGGTCGATCTCGCTCCGCTGAGGGCCGCGCTGAACGGCGGCAAATTCCCTCTTTATGGCGACGACCCGCGCAGCCTGGACGGGCAGAAGGTGTTTAGCGTGGCGCCAATGATGCGGGACGGCAAGCTTGAGGGCTATTTGTACGTGGTGCTGCTGGGGGAGACCTACAACCAGCTTGCCAACAGTGCTCAATTCGATGCTGTGTTGAAGCTAAGTCTGTTTCTACTCAGCCTGATCTGCGTGCTGGGGCTGGTGGTGGGTGGCCTTGCGTTTCGCTGGATCACACGCCCGTTACGCGAACTTTCGCAGCACGTTAAGGCGCTTGAATCAGGCGGAATGGCCGAAATGCAGGCGATGGCGGCTCTGCCGCAAAATCCTGGAGGAGACGGGGATGAGCTGGCCCAATTGCGCCATGGGGTGATTGCCATGGCCGGGCGAATCTCCGAGCAGTGGCATAGCCTGACCCAGCAAGATCAGCTGCGCCGTGAGTTTATTGCCAATATCTCTCATGACCTGCGAACCCCGCTAACGTCGCTGCATGGTTACCTCGAAAGCCTGTCGGTCATGTCAGCCACGCTGAGCGAAGCGGAGAAAAAGCGTTATCTGGATATTGCGCTGGCGCAGAGCCAGAAGGTGGGGGCGCTGGCGCAGTCGCTGTTCGAACTGGCACGGCTGGAATATGGGGTGGTGAAACCGCACAAAGAGAGCTTCTCCCTGAGCGAATTGCTGCAGGATGTGTTCCAGAAATTTGAGCTGCCGGCGCAAATTCGCCAACTTGAACTTTTGGCTGATATCCAGCCTGGATTGCCGCTAATTGAAGCTGATGTCAGCATGATCGAGCGTGTGTTGACCAATCTGTTGGACAACGCCATTCGCCATACGCCGGACAAAGGCATGATTTCAGTCCGGCTGTGGAAAGAGGTGGATAAAGTCATGGTGCAGGTCAGCGACAGCGGGCCAGGCATTCCGCAGGAGCTAAAAGAGGGACTGTTTGTACGGCCTTCGATTGTGAATCAATCCCGGCTCAGAGTTGGCGGGCTTGGGCTGATGATTGTGCGCCAGATGCTGCAACTGCACGGCAGCGACATTTCTCTGGTGGACCAGCCAAAGCGCGGGGCCTGTTTCCGGTTTGGCTTGCCCGTTTAAATAAAAAAGGCGCCATGAAGGCGCCTTTTGCTTTAGAGATTCTCGCCGTTGCTGGCAATCACTTCTTTGTACCAGTTGAAGCTTTTCTTGCGGGAGCGCGACATATCGCCGGTGCCGTCGTCGTGTTTGTTGACGTAGATAAAGCCGTAGCGCTTGCTGTACTGGCCGGTGGTAAACGACACGCAGTCGATGCAGCCCCATGGCGTGTAGCCCATCAAATCCACGCCATCGTAGGTCACGGCTTTTTTCAATTCTTCGACGTGAGCACGCAGGTAATCAATGCGGTAGTCATCGTTGATGGCGCCGTCCGCCTCGACTTTGTCGTAAGCGCCAAAGCCGTTTTCCACGATGAACAGCGGCTTCTGGTAGCGCTCATACAGTTCGCACAGCGCATAGCGCAGGCCAACCGGGTCAATCTGCCAGCCCCAGTCAGAGGCTTTGACGTGCGGGTTTGGCACGCTGCCCTGGAAGCCGGAAAGCGCATCGCCGCTGCCGCCTTCGGCCTGAACGGCGTTCGTCATGTAGTAGCTGAACCCGAGGTAATCACAGACGCCTTCACGCATGATCTGTTCGTCACCGGCTTCCATTTTTATGTGGAACTCGCGGCGTTCCCATTCGTTCAGTACATAAGACGGGTAGTAGCCACGCAGCTGCACGTCGGTAAACACATAGCGTTCACGCATCGATTCTTGCGCAAACATTTGGTCTTCAGGCTTACAGGAGAAGGCGTACAGCGGCACCATCGCCAGCATGCAGCCAATCTTCATTTCCGGGTTGATGCGGTGGCCGATCTTCACCGCCATTGCGCTCGCCACAAACTGATGGTGCAGCACCTGGTACATCACCTCTTCCGGGTTGTCGTGCTCGGTGTAAACCACACCGGAGCAGCAGTAGCCGAACAGAGGCGCGCGCCAGTTACGCTGGTTATTGATTTCGTTAAAGGTCATCCAGTACTTCACTTTGCTCTTGTAGCGCTCGAACACAACTTCGGCGAAACGAACAAAGAAATCGACCACTTTGCGGTTGGTCCAGCCGCCGTATTCGGTCACCAGATGGTGCGGCATTTCGAAGTGGGAGAGGGTGATGACCGGCTCGATATTGTATTTCAGCAGCTCATCGAACATATCGTCGTAGAACTTAAGGCCAGCTTCGTTAGGCTGGAGTTCATCACCGTTGGGGAAAATGCGTGTCCAGGCAATGGAGGTACGGAAACACTTGAAGCCCATCTCGGCGAACAGCTTGATGTCTTCTTTGTAGCGGCCATGAAAATCAATCGCTTCATGGTTTGGATAATATTTACCGGGTACAACCTGCTGAGTAATCTCGCGTGGGACGCCGTGGGCGCCGCCCGTCAGTACGTCACAAATGCTTGGGCCTTTACCGTCTTTGTTCCAGCCGCCTTCCACCTGGTGAGCGGCAACCGCTCCGCCCCACAAAAAGTCCTTCGGTAACTTCAGTTGTTTCATATTCTTTCATCTCATCGTTAGCGCAGAAAATAGTGTGCGTTGAATCACGCTGTGGCGCTGAATTTATTATTTCTGTTTTGGAGTCTAACAAATGAAAAAGGATTGTCACGATATAACAAATAGTGTGAATTGTGATTTGTCACAAATAAAAAACAGGGTGTTTTTTATAGCATTCTTTTTGCCAGACGGCGGCCAATTGTTTCAAGAATATAAATAACGGGAATTTGTGTAGTGATGTCATACACACCGGCAATACGTACCGGTGGAATATGCCAGGAAATATTAAAGTCGGCTAACTTAGCCAGCGACGAGTTCTCATGGCTGGTAACAGACATCACTTTACAGTGGTGAAGGCTGAACTGGCTGGCAAAGCGGAGGATCTCCTCCGTCTCACCGGAAACGGAAAGCACAATAGCCAGCGCGTTGCGTGCCATATCATTGGTGACCGGGAAATAAGGATCATCAATATGGTTGCTAAATTTACCAACGTTTGAGAAAAAGCGCGCGCCATATTTAGCTAAAGCACCGGATGTTCCCGCGCCAACAAAAATAATACGCTCGGAGGAACAAATAATATCTACGGCGTGGTCGATTAAATTATCGAACTCTTCATTATTTGTACTCTTAAAAAAACTAATAATTTCGCTGCTGCCGAAATTAGCGGGCTGAGTTTCCGTTTGCTCCAGAAATAATTTAAAGCGAACGCGAAACTCAGAATACCCTTCACAGTTGAGCTTGCGGCAAAAACGCAGCACGGTGGTGGTGGAGACGCCTGCGGCATCTGCCAGCTCACGGATGGTCATGTACATCACTTTGTCTTTGTTTTTAATGACAAAGTTGTAGACCATCATTTCCAGACCGTTCAGGTTGGCGATTGCCGCGTGGGTAAACATACTCTATCTTCCTGCTGAGTCGACTTTTGCTAACGGCCAGGGCTAACGCAGCCAGCCTTTTTCGTGCGCCAGATATAATTGGCGCTCGACATGTTGCCATAATTCCGGCCAGCTTTCTCCCACCTGTGCGTTGCGGGTTAATACCTGTTGCAGGGAAATATTATTCTCCCGCCAGCTCTGCCCTTCGTTATGCAGGTTCAGCAGGATAGGCAAAATACGATCCAGCGCCCCGGCAAAACGAGCATCAGGGCTGGCGCCCGACTCATATTCTTCCCACAGTGCTAGGAATTGTGGCCCCTGCGGCGCGGGTAATAAACCAAACAGGCGGCGTGCGGCAGCGGCTTCTTTGTCGGCAATGGCTTCACGGGCCGCAATGTCATAAACCAGCACATCGCCAACATCGATTTCCACGATGTCGTGCAACAGAGCCATTTGGATCACGCGCTGGATATTCACCTCTTTTTCGGCCCAGGGAGCCAGACTCATCGCCGCCACGGCGAAGTGCCAGCTGTGCTCGGCAGAGTTTTCATGTCGTTCATGGCCAATGATTTTGGTGCGGCGTTGAACCAGCTTCAGCTTATCAATCTCCATCAGAAAATGGATGACTTCACTCATTTCACCAAATGCCTGCTGCATCGTGTTTTCCTTCGTTTTTTGCTGTCGTTTGATTGTAAAAGAAACCCTCCAGACTGAGGAAGGGAGTCGTCACAGACGCTCACATATTTATTTTAGCTTACATGTGTTCACTGGAATCATTCTCAGTTAGGCTAGGAACGCTGCGTTATTCTTCTTTATCTCGGGAGGAGCCAGATGGCTCGGAAACCACTTATCGCGCATGGATATTCTCTGGCTGAGGAAGTAGCCAATAGCATCAGTCACGGCATTGGGCTGGTGTTCGGTATTGTTGGGCTGGTGTTGTTGCTGGTGCAGGCGGTCGATGCCAATGCCAGCGCAACGGCAATCACCAGCTACAGCCTGTACGGCGGCAGTATGATCCTGCTGTTTCTCGCCTCAACGCTTTACCACGCCATTCCGCATGAGCGGGCTAAGCGGTGGCTCAAAAAGTTTGACCATTGCGCCATTTACCTGCTGATTGCCGGTACCTATACGCCTTTTTTACTGGTGGGACTCAACTCGCCGCTGTCAAAAGGGCTGATGATTGTTATCTGGAGCCTGGCGCTGGCGGGGATCCTGTTTAAACTCACCATTGCCCACCGGTTTAAGGTGCTGTCGCTGGTGACCTATCTGCTGATGGGCTGGCTGTCGCTGGTGGTTATCTATCAGATGGTGGTCAAACTGGCGCCTGGCAGCGTTACGCTGCTGGCGATTGGCGGTATCGTTTATTCGCTCGGGGTGATTTTCTACGTCTGCAAACGTATTCCATACAACCACGCCATCTGGCATGGGTTTGTGCTGGGCGGCAGCGTTTGTCACTTCCTCGCAATTTATCTCTATATCCGTTAAAGCGTCTGGCTCGCCAAAATCAAATTATTGAGCCCCGGTTTCGGGGCTCAGCGTTCGATTAATTCTCTTCCAGAGAATAAGGGAGTGGCTCAAGCGCCAGCTTGCTGTTTGCATCGTCTCGTACGCGCAAGACGCTGTCCGGCTCAAGATCGTTGTTCATCACCGCCTGCACAACAAGACGACCATCTTCTAATCGCGAAGCGGCCAGCACGGTGCCGGTACGACGCCAGTTTTCACCCATCTGCAATTCAAGATCTTCGCCTGCTTCAGGCACGCGGCTTGCGCTCCCGGCCAGCAGCCAGAGTGCGCGTTTATTTGCCCCGCGGAACTTGGCTCGGGCAACCATTTCCTGCCCGGTGTAGCAGCCTTTTTTAAAGCTGATACCGCCCAGCGCCTGAAGGTTTGTTGCCTGTGGAATAAACTGTGCGCTGTTTACGCTATCAATGACCGGCAATCCGCCTTCGATATCCAGTGCCAGCCACTGCTGGCTATCATTACGTTGGGCTTCTTCACTGAGTTTTTCGCTTAATACCTGAGCCGTTTCTTCGTCAGTGACAATGAGGAAGCGTTCCGCCGGCAGGCTTAACCACAGCAACGTCGTTGCGCCGTGCTGAACAACCTGAGTCTCTTCATCCGGCAGCGTATCGAAAACGGCTGCAAGCGCAGAACGCGCCTGGAAACCAGCCAGCCCTAACAAGACGCTTGCATCATCTGCATTAAAGGTAACTTTGGAAAAAACGGAATATTTCTTCAGCTCTGTGAGCTGGGCATCACGCAGATTACGACGCTCGATAAACGCAAAGCCTTCACCGCGATGAAACAGGCGCAGGTTACTCCACATCTTCCCTTTGGCATCGCAATGGGCGCAGAGCAGATGCTGGCCCGCGTCAAGTTTCGCGACGTCGGCAGTCACTTGACCCTGAAGATATTTCTCAGTGTCTGCACCCACGGCAGTCACGAGAGCCCAGTCGTCGAGCGTCATTAATGTCAGCGGTAGACGGGCGGCGGCACTGGGCTGGCGAGGAGGAAACGGATTAAAAGCCATAACAAAGATCCCGGGTTATCCAACGGTTTAATTTCTCAATGGTAAAAGAGCCAGAGGGCAATGCAAGCAGTTTGATAACGCCATTCGTGCGTTTGCGTGTTGCCTCGGGGAATCTTGTGCAATCGGTGCCGTTACACGGGTTTGTGTGGGGAAAGCGCGCACAATGGAACATTCAGGTAATCCCGGTGACAAAAACACGTTACACTAACTCCGTACCCAACTTGATGGCTAAGCAGGAAAGTGCACATGGATATCAATAATAAAGCCCGAATTCACTGGGCATGCCGCCGTGGAATGCGCGAGCTCGATATTTCGATTATGCCGTTCTTCGAACATGAATATGAAACGCTCAGCGACAGCGATAAGCAGCTGTTTGTTCGCCTGCTGGAGTCAGACGATCCAGACCTGTTTAACTGGTTGATGAACCACGGTAAACCAGCAGATGCCGAGCTTCAGCGTATGGTTGCCCTGATTCAGACACGGAATAAAGAACGTGGTCCTGTGGCAATCTGATCTCCGGGTTTCCTGGCGCGCGCAATGGATGTCATTACTCCTCCACGGCCTGGTGGCGCTGTTCGTGCTGCTAATGCCGTGGCCGATGAGCTATACGCTGGTCTGGATGCTGCTGCTTTCCCTTGTGGTTTTCGACAGCGTACGCAGCCAGCGCCGTATTCACGCTCGCCAGGGCGAAATTAAACTGCTGGCGGACTTTCGCCTGCGCTGGCAGGGACGTGACTGGGATATCGTCGGAAATCCGTGGCTTATTGACAGCGGGGCGATGCTAAGACTGCGTCGTGCCGGAAAACATCGTTGCCAGCATCTTTGGCTGGCAGCTGACAGCATGGATATCGGTGAATGGCGAGATCTACGCCGCCTGCTGATGCAGCAACAGGCGAGCGGAAGCGGGCAGATTTAAGCAAAGCGCTCGGCCATTTCGCCAAGAATCTGCTCACACCAGGTTTCAATGCGTTCGTCACTTAGGTCGTATTGATTGGTTTCATCCAGCGCAAGGCCAACAAACAGCTGTCCGTCAGCAATCACGGGTTTTGGGCTGGTAAATTCGTAGCCATCTGTCGGCCAGTAGCCGATGAATTGCGCCCCGCGCGGTGCCAGTTTGTCGTGCAGCATGCCTAACGCATCCAGGAACCACTCACCGTAGCCAAGCTGGTCACCCATGCCGTAAAGCGCCACGAGTTTGCCTTCCAGGTTCAGTTCATCCAACTGCGGCCAGACGGTTTCCCAGTCTTCCTGCAGTTCGCCAAAATCCCAGGTCGGGATGCCAAGGATCAGAACGTCATACTGCTCCATCAAGGCCGGGGCGTCATCTTTTAGGTTATGAAGCGTCACCAGTTCCGGGCCAATAATGTCGCGAATTTTTTCGGCGGCCATTTCGGTATAGCAGGTGCTGGAGCCGTAAAAAAGACCAATGTTCATAGCAATAACAACTCATTTTAATCGCGTGCAGATGGCCAAGTGTACCAGATCCCGCTCGCCATCATGCATAATGGACACAATTCGCCAAATCAGGAGTGGAGCGTGGAGCAGGATAAGATCCGTATAGAACAGTTTCTGGATGCGCTGTGGCTGGAAAGAAATCTGGCCGAAAATACGCTCAGCTCTTATCGCCGCGATCTTACTATGGTGGCCGAGTGGCTGCAGCGTCACCAGCTTAGTTTTTTAACCGTTCAGGCTTCGGATCTCCAGTCGCTGCTTGCGGAGCGCGTTGAGGGCGGTTATAAAGCCACCAGTTCCGCGCGGTTGCTTAGCGCTATGCGGCGGTTATTTCAGTACCTGTATCGCGAAAAAATGCGGGAGGACGATCCCAGTGCGCTGCTTTCATCGCCCAAACTTCCCCAGCGTTTGCCAAAGGATTTAAGCGAGGCTCAGGTTGAACGGCTGTTGCAATCTCCGTGTATCGATCAGCCGATCGAGCTGCGTGATAAAGCCATGCTGGAAGTATTGTACGCAACCGGGCTGCGCGTCTCGGAGCTGGTCGGACTAACAATGAGCGACATCAGCCTCCGGCAGGGCGTGGTGCGGGTTATCGGTAAAGGTAATAAAGAGCGTCTGGTCCCGCTGGGCGAAGAGGCGGTGTACTGGATTGAAGAGTATCTGAAGTATAGCCGCCCGGAGTTGTTAAGCGGGCAGTCTCTGGATGTGCTTTTCCCAAGCAATCGCGCACAGCAAATGACGCGGCAAACCTTTTGGCACCGCATTAAGCACTATGCCGTGCTGGCTGGCATCGATAGCGAAAAACTGTCTCCACACGTGCTACGTCACGCTTTTGCCACGCACCTGCTGAACCATGGCGCGGATCTTCGTGTCGTACAGATGCTGCTGGGCCATAGTGATTTGTCCACCACACAAATTTATACACATGTAGCGACGGCGCGTTTACGTCAGCTGCATCAACAGCACCACCCTCGAGCGTGAGTGCCACAAGAGATAAAGGAATCCTCATGAAAAAAAGTTTTTGGCTGCTTTCGCTGTTGGCCGCTTCCGTTTCAGGTTTTGCTCACGCGGATGACGCCGCCATTAAACAATCCCTGGCGAAGCTGGGCGTACAGGGTGCGGAGATTCAAGCAGCACCGGTTGCCGGGATGAAAACCGTGTTAACCGACAGCGGCGTACTTTATGTTACCGAAGACGGCAAACATGTGATTCAGGGGCCGCTCTATGACGTGAGCGGCGCTCAGCCAGTGAACGTGACCAACCAACTGCTGATCGGCAAGCTGAACGCGCTCGAAAAAGAGATGATTATCTACAAAGCGCCGAAGGAGCAGCATGTGATTACGGTGTTTACCGACATCACCTGCGGCTACTGCCACAAGCTGCACGAAGAGATAAGCGACTACAACGCGCTGGGGATCACCGTGCGTTATCTGGCATTCCCTCGCCAGGGGCTGCAAAGCCAGGCTGAGAGCGACATGAAGTCCATCTGGTGCGCGAAAGACCGTAACAAAGCGTTCGATGCCGCAATGAAAGGCGGTGATGTGGCACCGGCAAGCTGTGACATGAACCTGGTTAACCACTATAACCTGGGCGTGCAGTTTGGCGTACAGGGGACGCCAGCGATCGTTCTCAGCAACGGCAGCATGATCCCGGGTTATCAGGGGCCTAAAGAGATGAAGCAAATGTTGGATGCCCACAAACAGCTGATGAAAGCGGGTGGTTGATTTCGGGTGAAACATCAAACGCAACTCCGCCGTCGGGCCGTTGACAGCTCGGTGGCGCTTCCGGCTACGTTACCTCCTTTACTACAGCGGCTGTATGCCAGCCGGGGCGTGCGTGGCGAACAAGAGCTGGAGCGCGGCGTAAAAGGAATGCTGCCGTGGCAGCAGCTCAGCGGCATCGATCGGGCCGTCGTCATGCTTTATAACGCCTTTCGCGAAGGCTTGCGCATCATCGTTGTCGGTGATTTTGATGCCGATGGGG
This sequence comes from Amanita fuliginea, assembly GCA_023014435.1. NCBI lineage: Eukaryota > Fungi > Basidiomycota > Agaricomycetes > Agaricales > Amanitaceae > Amanita > Amanita fuliginea. The sequence continues at coordinate 4,353,744 of JAEBUQ010000004.1, forward strand.
CGACCAGTACCGCACTAAGCGTTCTGGCCCTGCGCAGCATGGGGGCTGAGAATATTGGCTACCTGGTGCCGAATCGCTTTGAGGATGGTTACGGGCTTAGCCCGGAGGTGGTCGATCAGGCCCATGCCCGCGGTGCGCAAGTGATAGTGACGGTCGACAACGGTATCTCATCCCATGCGGGCGTTGAACGCGCCCATGCGCTGGGGATCCCGGTGCTGGTGACCGATCACCACCTGCCAGGAGAAACGCTTCCCGCAGCTGAAGCCATTATTAACCCGAATCTCGCCGACTGTGCATTTCCATCTAAATCCCTGGCCGGTGTCGGCGTCGCGTTTTATCTGATGCTGGCGCTGCGTACCCATCTGCGTGATAACGGCTGGTTCGAACAGCGTGGGTTGGCCATTCCGAATCTCGCAGAACTGCTCGATTTAGTCGCGCTGGGCACTGTGGCGGACGTTGTGCCGCTGGATGCCAACAACCGCATTTTGACCTGGCAAGGGCTAAGCCGTATTCGTGCGGGGAAATGCCGCCCCGGTATTCGCGCGCTGCTTGAAGTGGCTAATCGTGAGCCGCAAAAGATCGCCGCCAGCGATCTGGGCTTTGCGCTGGGGCCACGCCTGAACGCCGCAGGCCGACTGGATGATATGTCGGTTGGCGTGGCGCTGCTGCTCAGCGAAAACATTGGCGAAGCACGCATGCTGGCTAACGAGCTGGACGCGCTTAACCAAACGCGAAAAGAAATTGAACAAGGCATGCAGGTCGAAGCACTGACTCTTTGTGAACAGCTGGAGCGCAGTAGCGAAGCCCTGCCTTACGGGCTGGCGATGTATCACCCGGAATGGCACCAGGGTGTGGTCGGCATTCTGGCCTCGCGCATCAAAGAGCGTTTCCACCGCCCGGTCATCGCGTTCGCACCTGCGGGAGACGGCACGCTTAAAGGCTCCGGCCGCTCGGTTCAGGGGCTGCACATGCGTGACGCCTTAGAGCGTCTGGACACGCTTTATCCGGGTATGATGCTGAAGTTTGGCGGTCATGCCATGGCCGCAGGTTTGTCGCTGGAAGAGGCTCGCTTTGAGGAATTTCGCCAGCGTTTTGGCGACCTGGTCGGTGAGTGGCTGGACCCGGCGTTGCTGCAGGGGGAAATTTGGTCCGACGGCCCGCTGTCCGCTCAGGAGATGACGCTCGAAGTGGCGGAGATGCTCAGAGACGCCGGGCCATGGGGGCAAATGTTCCCGGAGCCGCTGTTTGACGGCAGGTTCCGCATTCTTCAGCAGCGCCTGGTGGGCGAGCGCCACCTGAAGGTGATGGTGGAGCCTGTCGGCGGAGGCCCGCTGCTGGACGGTATCGCCTTCAATGTGGATACCACCCGCTGGCCGGACAACGGCGTGCGCGAAGTTGAGCTGGCCTACAAGCTGGACGTGAACGAGTTTCGCGGCAACCGCAGCGTGCAGCTTTTGATTGATCATCTCTGGCCGATATAGCCCGCATTCTCAACGCTGCTGCAGCGTTAATTACTTGGCTATATGTCAGGGAGAATGCTACAAAATGCGGCGTAAATCCGGTAAACTTTCCGGTTTACGACCGCATTTCGTCTTCTGAAATCAACATAAGAAATTACGCATGTTTGAAATTAACCCGGTAAAAAGCCGCATCCAGGACCTCACAGAGCGCAGCGACGTTCTTAGGGGGTATCTTTGACTACGATGCAAAGAAAGAGCGCCTCGAAGAAGTAAACGCCGAGCTGGAACAGCCCGATGTCTGGAACGAACCTGAACGCGCACAGGCGCTGGGGAAAGAACGTTCCTCACTGGAAGCCATTGTCGACACGTTAGACCAGATGTCTCAGGGCCTGGAAGACGTTTCCGGCCTGCTCGAACTGGCGGTAGAGGCCGACGACGAAGAGACCTTTAACGAGGCCGTTGCAGAACTGGACGTGCTGGACGCCAAGCTGGCGCAGCTTGAATTCCGCCGCATGTTCTCTGGCGAGTACGACAGCGCCGACTGCTATATCGACATCCAGGCAGGCTCCGGCGGTACGGAAGCGCAGGACTGGGCAAGCATGCTGGAGCGTATGTATCTGCGCTGGGCAGAAGCTCGCGGTTTCAAAACCGAAATTATTGAAGAATCCGAAGGCGACGTGGCGGGCATCAAGTCCGTGACCATCCGCATTCAGGGCGATTATGCCTTTGGCTGGCTGCGTACCGAAACCGGCGTTCACCGCCTGGTGCGTAAGAGTCCGTTTGACTCCGGTGGCCGCCGCCATACCTCATTCAGCTCCGCGTTTGTTTACCCGGAAGTGGATGACAACATTGATATCGACATCAACCCGGCGGACCTGCGCATTGACGTTTATCGCGCATCCGGCGCGGGTGGTCAGCACGTTAACCGTACGGAATCTGCGGTACGTATTACCCACATTCCAACCGGCACCGTAACTCAGTGCCAGAATGACCGTTCTCAGCATAAGAACAAAGACCAGGCGATGAAGCAGATGAAGGCGAAGCTGTACGAGCTGGAAATGCAGAAAAAGAATGCTGAGAAGCAGGCGCTGGAAGACAACAAATCGGATATCGGCTGGGGCAGCCAGATTCGTTCTTACGTCCTCGACGACTCCCGCATTAAAGACCTGCGCACCGGGGTTGAAACCCGCAACACGCAGGCGGTGCTGGACGGCGATCTGGACAAATTTATCGAAGCAAGTTTGAAAGCAGGGTTATGAGGAACCAACATGTCTGAACAACAAGCACAGGGCGTTGACGCAGCAGCCGATCTTAACAATGAACTGAAAGCGCGCCGTGAGAAGCTGGTGGCTCTGCGTGAGCAGGGTATCCCATTCCCGAACGATTTCCGCCGCGATCACACTTCAGACCAACTGCACGCTGACTTCGATGCGAAAGAGAACGAAGAGCTGGAAGACCTCGGCGTTGAGGTTAGCGTGGCTGGCCGTATGATGACCCGCCGTATCATGGGCAAAGCGTCCTTCGTGACCTTACAAGACGTTGGCGGCCGTATTCAGCTGTATGTCTCCCGTGATGACCTGGCGGAAGGCATCTACAACGAGCAGTTCAAAAAGTGGGACCTGGGCGATATCCTGGGCGCGCGCGGCAAGCTGTTTAAAACCAAAACCGGCGAGCTGTCCATCCACTGTACTGAACTGCGTTTGCTGACCAAAGCGCTGCGCCCGCTGCCGGACAAATTCCACGGCCTGGCCGATCAGGAAACCCGCTACCGCCAGCGTTACCTGGACCTGATCGCTAATGAAGAGTCCCGTAATACCTTTAAAGTGCGCTCTAAAATCATGGCCGGCATCCGCCAGTTCATGGTTGGCCGCGACTTTATGGAAGTTGAAACCCCAATGATGCAGGTGATCCCTGGCGGCGCATCTGCCCGTCCGTTCATCACGCATCATAACGCGCTGGACATCGACATGTACCTGCGTATCGCGCCAGAGCTGTACCTGAAGCGCCTGGTGGTGGGTGGTTTCGATCGCGTCTTTGAGATCAACCGTAACTTCCGTAATGAAGGCATCTCTCCGCGCCATAACCCTGAGTTCACCATGATGGAACTCTATATGGCTTACGCGGACTACAAAGATCTGATTGAGCTGACCGAATCCCTGTTCCGTACCCTGGCGCAGGATGTGCTGGGCACCACCGAAGTGCAGTATGGCGAAGAAACCTTCGACTTCGGCAAGCCGTTTGAAAAGCTCACCATGCGTGAGGCGATCAAAAAGCACCGTCCAGAAACCAACCTGGCCGATCTTGATAACTTCGACTCTGCGAAATCCATCGCGGAAAGCATTGGTATCAAAATCGAGAAAAGCTGGGGTCTGGGGCGCGTAGTGACCGAGATCTTCGAAGAGGTTGCGGAAAGCCACCTGATTCAGCCGACCTTCATTACTGAATACCCGGCAGAAGTCTCTCCGCTGGCTCGCCGTAACGACGAGAACCCGGAAATCACTGACCGCTTCGAGTTCTTCATCGGTGGCCGCGAAATCGGCAACGGCTTCTCCGAGCTGAACGATGCGGAAGATCAGGCACAGCGCTTCCAGGATCAGGTTGACGCGAAAGCGGCTGGCGACGACGAAGCCATGTTCTTCGACGAAGACTACGTTACCGCGCTGGAGCACGGCCTGCCGCCAACGGCGGGTCTGGGGATTGGTATTGACCGTATGGTGATGCTGTTCACCAACAGCCACACTATTCGCGACGTTATCCTGTTCCCGGCTCTGCGTCCGACTAAGTAAGCGTCTTTGTCGGCGGACAACCGCCTTCATTGCGATTAAAAAGCCCCGTCAGCTTACTGACGGGGCTTTTTTGCCTCAGAGCGTTAACCCGATACTGCTTTCTCCCGGCCACGCAGAATATGCGTTGTCATCAACTGCTCGGCCAGCTCAATATCCTGATTTCTCAGGGCTGCGACGATAGCTTTATGCTCCTCTGTGGAGGCGGTGTAATAGGCGTGGCGGCGTAAGGGATCGGGCTGGTAGTAAACTCGCTGCCGGATGTTGTCGGACAGCTCAAGAAAAACGTCATTGTTGGTCAGCGACATCAGATACCGATGGAAGCTTTTATCTTCTTCAAGCCAGCGATCGTAGGCCTGGTGGTCTAATGCATCCTGCTGTCTGCAAATGAGCGTCTCCAGCGGGCTAAAATGCTCTTCCGTCAGGTAACCCTGCAGCTGGCGCAGCGTTTGCAGCTCAATGGCCAACCGCAAGTCGTAGTAGTCGCGGATCTCTTTGAGGGAGAGTTGCTGAATAAGGATCCCTTTGCGCGGGATGATTTTGAGCAAACCTTCGCTTTGCAGTTGGTGCAGCGCCTCGCGAATCGGCGTCCGGCTCATGCCCAGCTCTTCGACCAGCTGATTCTCAGAGGTATAGCTATCACGCCGATACTCACGCTTGATGATCCGGTTCTTGATGGCGATATACGCCTGATGGCTCAGGGAGTGCTCTGACATACTGCATGGTTTCCTTAACCTGCGTGGAGTCCCTGAGTATAAGAAGTTGCCCGAAGAGGGACAAGCGCCCGCAATCAGGGAGCTACGGGCGCGGGTAGATTATTTGTTCAGGTGACTATAGAGTTCCGCGCGGCGATGCCCAAGGCAAGGCAGTGCCTCCCGGGTTTTACGCGTATGCTCATAATCTATTTCGCTGTAAATCAAGCCTTGTTCGATCCCCATACTGTTGCGGGCTACGCCCATCGCATCGCATACCAGGCTACGGCCGCTGTAGATATTTCCCGTTTGATCGCAGGCCACCACTGGCAGAGTATTTTCCAGCGCGCGGGCAGAGACCAGCGCCTGGAAATGCTGTTCCTTAAGCGGCCCGTGAACCCAGGCCGTGGGGACGATAAGCAAATCGGCCCCTTGAAGCGCCAGCTCCCGAGCTATCTCTGGGAAACGAAGCTCATAGCAAACCATTAACCCGATGCGGCCCATTTCAGTTTCAACCACTTTAAGCGGGTTATCCCCCGGAATAATATTGCGGGACTCCTGGTAGGAAAATGCATCGTACAGATGTGTTTTGCGGTAGGCATGCAGTAGCTTGCCGTGGTTATCTATTAGTAACGTGGTGTTCCAGGCGCGGATATTATCTTCGGGATTACGTTCAAACATCCCAACGATAAGATAAATATCGGCTGCACGGGCGGCAGCGCAAAGCCCGGTGACAAAAGGCCCCTCAAGGGGCTCGGCGATATCCGCATAACAGGTAGCAGAAGACGGAGAAATAAAAGCCATGAAGGTTTCCGGTAGCACCAGAAGTTTGGCGCCATTCTGGCTGGCTTCCTGAATTGCAGCCTCCGCTTTTGCCAGGTTAACGGCCTTGTCCGTATCGGTAGTGAACTGCCCCAGCGCAATTTTCATTAGCGGGACTCCTGCTCAAAGAAACGTGTCGCCCCGGAAATTGTTGCCAGGGATTCGCCGTTATCAATGCGCTGTTTAATAGCGATTTCCGCGTGCTGGGCTTTCAGCGCGCGTTCCGCCCACCCGCTTACCTGCTCGGGGGGAATAACCATAACCCCGTCGTCATCGGCAAGGATCAGGTCTCCCGGATTCACCGTTACACCACAAATAGAAACCGGGACGTTAATTGCGCCTTCAATGCCTAAAATACGGGTTGTGAGCGGACTGACATCGCGGGCGTAAAGCGGGACCCCAATTTCACGCAGTGCGCGCAGATCGGTTACGCAGCCGTCGATAACCGCCCCCGCGATGTTGCTGGCGCGAGCCATATAAGAAACCAGTTCTCCCCAGCATGCCCGGTCGACATCGCCCGACATATCGATACAAACCACATCGCCAGGTTGCACCGTATCAAACACTTTATGTACGGCGCAGGAGTCCATATGAGGAATGCGTACTGTCACTGCATTCCCCGCGAAGCGCTTTCCGGGAAGAATTGATGAGAGTGATTTAATAAAACCAAAATCGGTCATGTGGCCCAGTGTTGAAGGGCAAACTTCAGCCACCTCTTTTACCTGAGCGGGGCTAATACCAGAGACGCGTGGGTTTAACGTAAACATAAAGGCTCCTTAAGCGCGTTGGGAAGGGGTAAGTGGACGATCGGGCTTGATGAAGAACCAGCAGACAATCGCGAGAGTAATCGGCACGATGTTAAACAGCAGGGCGGTATTCCAGCCGAAATGCTGGGCAAGAAAGCCGCACAGCACCGGGGAAACCACGCCCCCGAGGTTCCCCCAAAGATTCATCCAGCCGCTGACCGACCCCGAATATTGTTGGCCTTTATCGGCGGCAACGGCCCAGGAAACCACCACGGGTAGCCCGAGGGCACCCAGCGTCAGCGTCAGCCAGAACACGCTAAGGAAAGGGTTGAGCGTGATCGCTACGCCCAGCGTGCCGAGAATAAACAGAATGAAGCCTGCTATAGCCAGGTAGCCACGAGCCGCCATCAGTGAACGGCCGCGCTGCAGTAAGCTATCCGACAATTTGCCGCCAAAAAGTACGCACAGGCAGATGGCAAGCCACGGGAAGCTGGCTGCAATACCCATGTGTGTAAGAGAGAACCCGCGAGCTTCCTGGAGATAGGTGGGCAGCCAGATCATGAATAGCGTGGTCATATACACCACGAAGAAATACTGGATCCCGACAGCCCAAAACTCACGATTACGCATGAACTGGCGCCATGGTGCTTTCGCTTTCGCCTCCTTCGGCGAAATTGCACGACCCTCACGAATATGCTTCAGCTCCGCGCTTGAGATCCATGGATGTACATCCGGCCTGTCCCGAGCAAGGAAGTACCAAAGCAGCGCAACAGCGACGCCGGCGGCGCCAAAAATGTAGAACACCGCGTGCCAGCCCCAGGCAAGCATAATTAACACCGTAATCGTAGGTGCAATCACGGGGCCAAAGTAAGAGCCAGCCAGCAGCAGGCTTGCAGCGCGTGCTTTTTCATTTTTGCGGAACCACCAACTGTTGAATACCGCGTTACCGGGGTAGGTTGGGGCTTCACCGACACCAAACAGAAAACGCACTACACACAGCCAAATAAAGCGGGGCGTCAGGGCTGTCAGCAGCGTAAAGAGAGACCATAACAAGAGACTCAGACTGACAATCAGCCGGGAGCCAAACCGTTCTGCCAGCATACCGCTGGGGATTTGTGCCAGGGCATAGCCTAGTGAAAACAGAGCGCCCAGGAGGCCAAATTCGACTTTCGTCATACCCAGGTCACGCATCATATGCTCAGCGACGATGGAGATATTAGCGCGGTCCATATAAGCGATCAGACCGATCACAAAGAAAAGCAGGCCCAGACCCCAGCGCAACCTGCCGCGTGCCCGGACTTTTTCAGTGATGCCCGGCTGGCTAGCCGTAAGAGATGTTGGATGATTATTCATAGCATTATCCTGAAGTTGGTCGCGCCACGATTTGTTGTATTCATCTTGTATACAAGTTGAAATTATGGGAACTGATAGGTGATGTCAAAGAGTTGTTGCTGAATTGTGATCGGGCAGACAGGTAAAAATAGCTTTGCTTTTACTATCAGGGAATTGCCTGAATACGTGGGCAGATGTCAGCTACCGAAGGCAAAGGGTGATGCAATTTTGGCTGCAGGCTCAGAGATGGTAATATCCTGCCCGGAATGAATTTTGCCTGATGAGAGGTTGTTTTGAAGCCAGGATGCCGGATTGCGATGCCTGGATGTATCGCCCTGTTAACTGCCTGCCTGCTATTAGCCGGTTGCAGCAGTAAATCACCTTCATCTAACGAAGGCAGGTTTAGCGGCGCGGTTTACACCGTGAAGCGCGGTGATACGCTCTCAAAAATTTCCAGAATGACCGGCAGCAGCGTGGGTGAGCTCGCCCGGCTGAACGGTATCTCTGCGCCTTATACTATTCAGGTAGGACAGCGTATTAGAATCAAAGGCTCAGGCTCTGCAAGCAGACCGAAAAACACCGCCATGGCCAAAAACACCAGTGCACCTGCTCGTTCGCAAAATACGACCATATCAAAGGTAGCACCGCCGCCGGTGGGAGCTCGCTGCTGGCTGTGGCCGACGAAGGGTAATATTGTAGAACCGTTCTCCGATAGCGACGGTGGTAACAAAGGCATTGATATCTCAGGCTCTCGCGGGCAAGCCATCTATGCATCCGGCGCGGGAACGGTGGTTTATGTCGGTAACCAACTTCGCGGTTACGGCAATCTGGTGATGATCAAACACAGCGAAGAGTACATCACCGCTTATGCTCATAATGACACGATGCTGGTTAATACTGGGGAGAAAGTAACAGCTGGGCAGAAAATTGCCACGATGGGCAGCACTGGGGCGGACTCGGTGCGTTTGCACTTCCAGATCCGCTACCGGGCTACAGCAATCGACCCGCAGCGTTACCTAAAACCGTCGTGTTAATTTAAAAAGTGCTTGAAAAACCATCACCTGGACACAAAGGCACTTGCCAGCGAGTGCTGAAAGTCTATAATGCCTGACGTACCTCAAAGCGGGCGTAGTTCAATGGTAGAACGAGAGCTTCCCAAGCTCTATACGAGGGTTCGATTCCCTTCGCCCGCTCCAATACTTCCCTGATATACCTATTCTCCCTGATTGCATAACGGCTGAACCTGCCCGGCAGTAGCTTGACGATCCATAACTCACAGAGCCTTTTTGCCCCACACCAGAGCCATCCCCTCGCTTTCCGGACGCACGCTTTTAAAACCGAATTTTTCATACAGCTCAGGTACATCCGCGACAAGGGTGATATATGCGCCGTCGGGAGACTGCTGCTCAAGCCATGCCATCAAATTCTCCATGACTGCGCGCCCAAGACCTTGCCCCTGATAATCCGGATCGACTGCAACATCGACGATTTCGAAATTCAACGCTCCATCGCCGACAATTCTGCCCATACCGACAACACGCCCGGAATGTTCAATATGAACCCCGTAACAACTTCTCGGGAGTCCATTCCTGGCCGCTTCTAAAGGCCGAGGTGTCAGACCGGAAATAGTACGTAAGCGACAGAAATCTTCGGCAGATGGAACAGCGTTAATAAGTACATACTTCGAGTCCATTTTTAACCTCATTATCGGGGAATTCGATTTATCACTAGCATTGAATTAAGCGGCGCACAATCATGATTTCCCCGGCTTAATTAACGCGTTCCCCTGCGATGCCCGATAAGCGTTAGCATCCCGCAAAGAATAAGCACAGCCGCAATACTCCTGCTGATAAAACTGCTCGCGTTTACAAATTTCCACCGTGCGCGTGGAGCCACCTTGTTTGCGCCAGTTGTGGGTCCAGTAAACCACTCCCGGATGGCGCGCCGCCGCTCGCTGGCCGCAGTCGCAAACCTGCTGAAAATTCTTCCAGCGTGAAATTCCCAGCGAACTGCAAATCGCCCCGAAACCGTGCTCGGCGGCATAGAGCGCGGTGCGTTCCAGGCGCATATCAAAGCAGACCGTACAGCGCACGGCGCGTTCGGGCTCCCACTCCATACCTTTTACCCGCGCAAACCAGTTATCGGCGTCATAATCCGCATCGATAAAGGGTACGCCGTGTTGTTCAGCAAAGCGCTTATTCTCCTCCTTACGGATGAGATACTCCTTTTGCGGATGGATATTGGGGTTGTAGAAAAAAATCGAAAAGTCGATGTCCGAGGCAAGCAATGCCTCGATGACTTCAGAAGAGCAGGGCGCGCAGCAGGTATGCAGCAGCAGCTTGTTTGCGCCCTCCGGCAGCGTAAGCTTCGGGCGTTTAAATTCGGTGGTTGTCATGGTATGTCGGCGGAAAGAAGGAAAACAGCGAGAATTGTACCACTAAAATTGTGGTCAAAGGCGGGAAGGAGTTTCTCCCGCCTTAGCTAGTGGCTATGCTTGTCCCGACAAATGCATCCCAACGTACCGCTCATAGCGGCTCTTTTTCAGGAACGTTAAATCGACCAGCACCAGCCCATCGACGCAGTTGTTAAAGGCCGGGTCGCTGCCAAAATCAATAAACTGCACGCCGCCCGGTTCGCAGAGCTCCGAATATTGCTTATACAGCGTTGGAATGCCGCAGCCCATATTGCTGAGCAGGGATTTTAAACGAGTCAGGTCTTCGCCGTAATCCTCTCCCTTGAACTGCGCCAGCACGTCTGGAAGCGTTGCCGGATAAGGGCTACGGGATGAAGCTAGCGGGTGGCTCGCGGGGAACCACAGCCGGTAAAAGGCGACGAGCAGGTCGCGAGCATCCGGCGGCAGACCACCGGAAATAGATACCGGGCCGAACAGGTAGCGATACTGCGGGTAACGGGCGAGATAAGCGCCAATCCCCGACCATAAATAGTCCAGGCCACGGCGGCCCCAGTAGCGGGGCTGAATAAAGCTGCGCCCCAGCTCGATGCCGTGCTGCAGCACATCGTCCATCTTCTCGTCGTAGTGGAACAGGCTGTAGCTGTACAGGCCGTTCACGCCGCGTTTTTCAAGCTGCTGCGCGGTAGGCATAAAGCGGTATGCGCCGACAATCTCCAGATCCTGCTCGTCCCAGAGGATCAAATGCAGATAATCGTCGTCATAACGATCGAGATCCCGGCGTTTGCCGCAGCCTTCACCCACGGCGCGGAAGGCGATCTCACGCAGTCGCCCCAGCTCGCGCAGTAGGGGAGCCTCTTCTTTAGAATCGTTTCTCTGCCAAAGATAAATCACTTTATCGTCGGCGGTGCGACCCAGGCACTCCGCTTTTGCCAGTTCCCGTCGCAGCGTGGCGCGGTCTTCTGCCCGGGCAATGGCGCTCTCCGTTGTGAATTTGCCGGAAAGGCCTTTGCCCAGCATTTGAACGTGCTGACGGCACTTTTTGGCCAGCTCGCGTGGGAGTTGCTGCGGGCTATGCCAGCTTTCCCAGGGAATGCGCTGGCCTAAGGTCACCGGCAGGGTGGAGTTCCGGCGGCGGAACATTTGCTGCATCAGCAGCAGCATCGGCAGCGCAGGGGAAACCATCGCGCTGGCATAAAACAGCGCGCTATTACGTGCGTGAATAAAGGCGGGTAACAGCGGCACGCGGTACTTCGCGGCAAGTTTAATAAAGCCGGTGTGCCAGTGCCCGTCGGCAATCCCTGCGCGGGACAGGCGGGACACCTCACCTGCCGGGAAGAAGATCAGCACGCCGCCGTTTTGCAACTGCTGTTCCATCTGCACGAGGGACGATTTAGGCGTGCGGCCATTGATATTGTCGACCGGAATAAACAGCGAACTCAGCGGCTCGAGGTGATTCAGCAGGCGGTTGGTCACCACTTTAACATCGCGACGAACGCGGGAAACGGCATACAGCAGCGCCAGCCCGTCGAGGGTGCCAGTGGGGTGGTTGGACATCATCACCACGGGGCCGTGCTCAGGGATATTTTCTAATTCGCGGGGAGAGATATTGCAGCGGATGTGTAGGTGATCCAGGACTTGTTCGATCATATCCAGCCCGCGCAGGTGCGGGTGATTTTCGGCAAAGGCCTGGAATTCTTCCTCGTGCAGCAGGCGTCTTAACAGGTTTTTTTGCCAGGGCGCAGGGTTTGCCTGGGGCCAAAGGTCGTCAAGTACGTTATCGAGACTAAACATATTCGCTCCTCTTACCGTTCTGCGCCTGACGGTAGAAGATGAAGATGAACGCTGCGTGTCAGTGAGGTGACGTTTCAGGGATACGCGCAGAAGCCGTGCCGATTTTTTATTCCGCAGTGATACGTCGTTGGGCAAATAACGCGGTTTCTGGTTTAGGTAACAGGACAAACCCGGATGAATTGTAGGTTAATGATGGGTGTTTCGTGAAAGGATTAGGTTTTTATTTAATTTATTGTTTTAAATGAATTTTATTTTTATGAATTTGAATTTTTGTTGTCAAGATAAAAGCGCATTTAATGAGATTTTTATCATGAAAAATGAGAGTTAAGTCGATTTTTAATCTAAAAACCCTCTATTAGGCATTAAAGTTACTCTTCGCCTTGATGATTTTTCAACGATCTACGCTAAAGTAGCCGCCGCTGGCTAACGACCAGCCTATGATTAAAAATCAGCAACCGAGCGCCGGGACTGGCGTTTTATCAACACCGCATCAAAAGAGATAACCTATGGGAGTTCACAGATGAGTCACTCTGCGACGAAAACAAAAACCTTTTTCGGGCATCCGTACCCGTTAAGTTCGCTCTTCCTCACCGAAATGTGGGAACGTTTTTCTTTCTACGGGGTTCGCCCGCTGCTCATTCTGTTTATGAGCGCCGCCCTGCTTCAGGGCGGGATGGGGCTGCCGATTGAGCAGGCCTCCGCCATTGTCGGGATCTTCGCCGGCGGCGTGTATATCACTTCTTTACCCGGCGGCTGGCTGGCCGATAACTGGCTCGGGCAGCGCCGTGCCGTATGGTATGGCTCGCTGATTATTGCGCTCGGCCACCTCTCGATTGCCCTGTCGGCATTCGTGGGCAATACCTTCTTCTTTGTCGGCCTGCTGCTGATCGTCCTGGGAACCGGGCTGTTCAAAACCTGTATTACCGTGATGGTCGGGACTCTGTATAAAAAAGAAGATACCCGCCGCGACGGAGGCTTCTCGCTGTTCTACATGGGCATCAACATGGGCTCGTTTATTGCACCGCTGATCATCGGCCCGCTGCATGAAAAATATGGCTGGCACATGGGCTTTGGCCTGGGTGGCTTAGGGATGCTGGTTGCGCTGTTCATCTTCCGCTTCTACGCCATTCCGCAAATGCGTCGCTATGACAAAGAAGTCGGCCTGGATTCCACCTGGAACCGCCCGACGACCGAGCGTAAAAACGTCGGTAAATGGGTGACGCTTGCCATGGTGCTGCTTGCCGGGCTGGTGGTGCTTATCTCCAACGGTACGATTCCGTTCAACCCGACTGTGATTGCTAAAAGCTCCGCATACATCATTTCTACCTGCGTGGGCCTCTACTTCCTGTTTATGTTCTTCTTTGCGGGCTTAAGCAGCAGCGAGCGTTCGCGCCTGCTTGCCTGCCTGATCCTGCTGATTGCGGCAGCATTCTTCTGGTCTGCCTTTGAGCAGAAGCCGACGTCATTCAACATCTTTGCCCGCGACTACACCGACCGCCAGATAGGCAGCTTTGAAATCCCGACGATCTGGTTCCAGTCGATCAACGCGCTGTTTATTATCCTGTTAGCCCCGGTGTTCAGCTGGTTCTGGCCGTCGCTGGCTAAGCGTAATTTGAACCCGAGCAGCATGACGAAATTTGTTATCGGCATTCTGTTTGCGGCAGCAGGTTTTGCGGTGATGATGGCGGCGGCAAACCAGGTGCTGGCGACGCAGAGCGGCGTTTCTCCGTTCTGGCTGGTAGGGAGCATCCTGCTGCTGACCCTGGGCGAGCTGTGTCTTAGCCCAATTGGCCTTGCGACCATGACGCTGCTGGCACCGCAGAAAATGCGCGGCCAGGTGATGGGGCTGTGGTTCTGCGCCAGTGCGCTGGGTAACCTGGCGGCAGGGATTATGGGCGGGCACATCAAAAAAGATCAGCTTAGCTCAATGCCCGAGCTATTTTCCCACGTGTCTATCGCCCTGGTTATCTGCGCCGTGGTGCTGGCTGTGCTGATTATCCCGGTCAGAAACATGCTGAGAAACGCTGACGCCAACGAAGCCAAATAACGGTTTTTAGGCGTCTGGCCCGGTAGCCTTTAAGGGGTTACCGGGCTTTTTTATTTCGTGGGCCGTTATTGCCCATCAGTCGAGCGGCTTACCGTTTCCCAGGTTTTAATATCCGCCTCCATTTGCACCAGCTTCTCTTTGACGAAGGTGACCGCGTCGCTGCCCAGCAATAGCGCTGCCGGTGGATTAGGGCTGCCGATAAGCGTCAATATTGCTTTGGCGGCTTTGACCGGATCGCCCGGTTGCTGCCCGCTACGCTTCTGGCGGGTATCGCGAATCGGGCCGAAGCTCTGGTCATAATCGCTGATGCTGCGCGGGGTTCGCACCATGGAACGTCCGGCCCAGTCTGTTCTGAAGGAACCGGGCTGCACGGCGGTCACCGCGATATTAAAAGGTTTGAGCTCTTTACTCAGCGTTTCGGAGATCCCCTGCAGTGCGAATTTACTGCCGCAGTAGTAGCTGATGCCGGGCAGAGTGATAAAGCCGCCCATCGAAGTGATATTAATAATATGGCCCGCACGACGAGTGCGGAACCCAGGCAAACAGGCTTTTATCATCGCGACGGCACCAAACACGTTGACGTTGAACTGCTGAATTAGCTCGCTCATCGGGGATTCTTCCATCACCCCTTCGTGCCCGTAGCCTGCGTTATTGACCAGTACATCAATGGGGCCAATCTCCTGTTCTATCGACGCCGCCAGCGGCGCAGCGGCATCAAAATCAGTGACGTCCAGAATTCGGGCAAAACATTTGCCAGGTGCCAGCGCCTCAAAGGCTTCCTTTGCCTGCTGATTGCGCACGGTGCCAACCACGCGGTGCCCGGCTTTCAGCGCCTCTTCTGCCAGTGAACGACCAAAGCCGCTACTGACCCCGGTAATCAAAAATAACTTCGATTGGCTCATTATCATTTCCTCGGTAAGTGGGAGGTAAAGCGTAGAGCCGGGAGGGCCGAATGCGTAGCCTGGATCCTCTCTGATGTTTGCCTATTCCTATGAGGTGTATGGACGAGGGGAAATTTCACTGCCAGACTCTGGCCACATCTTCCTTTGCCAGATGAACCCTGATGACAAATGCCAGCCCGCAGGCCAGCAAACAAATGGTAGAGCTTCTGGACCGGCTAACCCCGCATGAAGGCTACAATCTTACGGTGCTAAACGAGGTGCGTTTCTTACGCTCTAACCGTCCGCTGATGCGAACCCCCGTTCTTTATGAACCCGGTATTGTGATTGTGGTTCAGGGGCGTAAGCGGGGTTTTTTAGGCGAGAGTGTCTATTTATATGATGCGCAGCACTATCTGATGGTTTCCGTACCCGTGCCGTTCACCATGGAAACGGAGGCCAGCGCCGAAGAACCCATGCTGGCTATCTACATGAGGCTAGACTTCACGCTGGCGGCGGAAGTCATGCTGGCACTGGATGGGCGAGGCGCTGAGCTGGCCGTCGAGCCGCGAAGCATGATGTCCAGCCCAATGGATGAAGCGATGAGTGCTTCCGTACTGCGTTTCCTGCAGGTGATGTCGACGCCACTGGATGCCGAGATGTTAGGGCCGGCTATGGTGCGGGAGATTTATTACCGGGTACTGACGGGCGCACAGGGGCGCACGTTACGCAGCGCGCTGGCTATGCAGGGGCAATTTGGCAAAGTGGCGAAAGCGCTGCGCAAGCTTCATGCCGAATTTGATGGGCATCTGGATGTGAATGCTCTGGCAAAAGAAGCGGGCATGAGCGTGCCCACTTTCCACAGCCACTTCAAAACGGTGACCAACACTTCCCCCATGCAATATCTCAAATCCACAAGGTTGCATCAGGCGAGATTGTTGATGCTGAGAAACGATCTGACCGCTTCGGCGGCCAGTGCCCGCGTGGGCTACGAAAGTGTTTCGCAGTTCAGCCGCGAATTTAAGCGCCTTTTTGGGCTCACGCCGCTCAATGAGGTTGCGCGTATGCGGCAGCATTTCTCCATGCCGACCCCGCTCGCAGAGTCGGCATTTATCTCTTCCCACTGAAGAGGTTAGTACCGGTACTTCTTATCCAGAATCCGGCAGGTGGTGTAAGCGCCAGCGGCGCAAAGCAGCGCGGGGGCAAAATAGCTATGATCCATATGGGTAAACTCCATCACCAGCGCCACGGCGGTGATGGGCATCTGCATCGAAGCGGCTAAAAACGCCGCGCCACCGACCAGCGCAAAGCTGCCCACCTCTCCGCCTGGGAAGACAAACTGCCAGACCACCGCCAGCAGCAGGCTCAGCAAAGCCCCCACCGTTAAGCCCGGCGTCAGCAGCCCACCTTCGGCGCCGCCGCGCAGGACGGCGAGGATCACCAGCATTTTCAGCGCCAGCAAAATTGCCGCGAAGTTAAAGTTCAGGCCGTTGCTGATGGCAAGCTGCATCGGCCCTTTACCGTTGCCCGGTAACTGCGGGAACCACAGGCTAAGTGCGGCCAGCAGCGCAAAGGCCAGCAGGCAAAATACCGGCATCTGCCAGTTCGTTTTTACCTGTGTTCTTACACGGGTTGTCGCCTTGCGGAACAACCAGGCGGCGTAGCCCAGCAGAGGGCTGGCGACAATGGCCCAACCGATAAACGCGTGGGGCAGCGCAAAAGAGGCGAAGTGATACTGCGACTCATCTCCCAGGCCCAGCGTAGCGACCCAGGCCGCTACAGCCGAAGTGATCACCGCCGCGAGCGCTTTTTCCCAGCTAAACGGGATCAGCAACACTTCCAGCGTGAACAGTGCTCCGGCGAGGGGGACGTTATACACCGCCGCCAGGCCCGCGCCTGCGCCGCAGGCAATCAGCGTGCGGGTTTCATCCGGCTGCAGGCTGAATTTCCGGGCGAGTAGCCCGGCTGCCAGAGCGCCCATTTCCCGAGGGGCGACTTCGCGCCCGAGCGGGGAACCCAGCGCAACGGTAATGATTTGCAGTAAAGCATGAATAGTCGTGGTACCCGTCGGCATCGGCACTGCAGGATTTGCCACGGCTGCAGCGATAGAGACTCTTTTCTTGCCGTAGCGCGCGAGCAGCCACCAGCCAAATCCGGCGACGGCCCCGCCGCCGAGAATCGCCGCTACCCGGCGCAAATGCGTGGCGTCCGTCACGCCCTCGAGGAACGTCTCGCTTCCCACCAGTTGGTCAATGCTGTAGCCAAAAGCAAGGTGCTGAATGGCGTGTAAAATCAGCGCGAGAAGCATCCCCGCGATGCCGGCAAGAATGCCGGTAAGTACGACCGCAATCAGGCGCACAAGATAGTTTTTAGCGTCAGCCTGTTCAGCTTGCTCGGTCATAACGGGATCCTTAACGCGGGAAAATTTGATGATAAGGGAGAAGAATTAAACAGTTAGTATAAATGTAGCATTCATCCCGCCCGAACCCTTCTCACCTTTCCCCGCGCAGGTTCCCCTTGTTTAACTCGCTTTCTGGCATGCCGCAATCAGCATACCTGCCACAGCGGCAGCGCCCAGCAGCCGGAAGGCCGTTGCCCACTGTGCTATATCTGGAGCCTGCCCGAGCACGACAGATAGCACCGCCAGCATCATGGCCCCGGCCATATACTGGCTGGTGGCCATCAACGCGCTGGCGCGCCCCTGTTGGGCAAGCGGGGTGGATGACAATCCCACGGCGAACATCGCCGGGAAGATGAGCCCGTGGCCAAGCCCGCTTAAGGCGATACCGCCGATAAAGACGGCAGACAGCGGCGATGTTAACCCAGCGGAAAGCAGCCACAACCCCAGCGCCGAACAGGCAAACCCGACGGCCAAAACCGTGGCGCTGGCGTAGCGGGCCGTCAGGCGGGTAAATAGCGCATTGCCAGCCACGATTAACAGCGCGAGCGGTGTGAACATCAGCCCGGTGGTAACGGCATCCTGCTGCAGCGTCTGCTGCCAGAGCAGGGTCATGGCATAAAACTGGCTGCCCACGCTTGCCATATAGCAGGCGCTGCTGAGCCAGCCCGTTTGAAGGCCTGGCAGAGCGCGAAGCGAGCGGGTCAGTAAAGGCTGAGGGGCGTAGCGCTCGTGCAGAAGAAACAGGATCCCCATGGCAACGGCGAAGCGGTTGGCAACATAGTCAGGCTGCCCGGTTTCGCCATAGCGCATCAGCGCCCAGACCAGCGCCCCGGCGGTGAAGCAGCCGACCAGTGACCCGATGCCCGTCTGTTGTTTTTCCCCCTGCGTGCTGAGCTGGAGATAATCCCGGCGAACCAGCCACAGTGCAAGCAGGCCCGGCGGAATGTTAATAAAGAAAATGGTTCGCCAGTCCATCGCGGCCAGGACACCGCCCAGCATCACGCCCGCAACCAGGCCCAGCGCGCCGATGGCGCTCCAAATCGCCAGCGCCCGCCGGTGCGCCTCGCCGTGAAACCGCTGCGCCATCAGCGCCAGCACCGCAGGTTGTAACAACGCCGCCGCCATCCCTTGTCCGCAGCGGGCGATGAGCAGCAGCATACCGCTCTGCGCCAGTCCGCCAGCCACTGACGAAAGCAAAAACAGCGTCATGCCCAGGCTGAACATCCGGCGGGCACCCAGCCGATCACAGAGGCTGCCGCCTGCCAGCAAGAGGGCGGCAAACGTCAGGCCATACAGGGAAACCACCCATTGCATCTCGCTGACGGAAAGACTCAGGTCTTGTGCCAGCGTGGGCAGAGCGACGTAGACAATCGCGTAGTCCAGCGCGATCAGCGCCTGCGCAATACCAGGGGCGAATAAAGCGCGATAGTGCCCGGCGGTGGGCATCGCATAAGTTTGTGTCATCGATGTTTCCTGCTATTTTCTTTGTGATGAATCATTTTCATCATTTGATGAGCGTGAATAACAGGCTACGCCTCTATTTATGGTGCAATCAAAATCATATTATTCAGCCAGGGATGAGTTAAATTCATTCATGAAAAATCGTCGACTCCCACCACTTGCGGCCATTCGGGCCTTTGATGCCGTGGCCCGCCATGCCAGCTTTAAAGCGGCAGCGGAAGAAATTGGCGTGACGCCCACCGCCATCAGCCACCAAATACGCCTGCTGGAAGATTCGCTGGAGCTGCGGTTATTCACCCGCTCCGCTCGTGGCGTAGCGCTGACTGCCGCGGGGGAGACCCTGTTCCGCGCTTCCGGGAACATTTTCGCCACGCTGCGCGAGGCCGTTGAGTCGATAGAAACGCTTTCCCACCCAGGCACGCTCACGCTCAGTACCACCTCGAACTTTTTGACGAACTGGCTGGTGCCGCGTTTGCCGTCTTTATATCAGCAGCATTCCTCGCTGGAGCTGCGCTTTCACAGCGGTGTAGCCCTGGCCGATCTCCACGGCAAAATGGCGGATTGTGCGGTGCGTTACAGCATGCAGGCCGACGAATCTCTAGACAGTACGCTGCTGCATAGCGACAGGTTTGTGCTGGTGGCAAGCCCGCAGCTAAAACTCAGGAGCGTGAAGGACCTGCCGGGGATGACGCTTTTTCATATTGATAACCGGCACGTGCCCAGCCCTGAACCCAACTGGCAGCACTGGAAGTCGGTCTTTGGGCCGGAGAATTTGGATGTGCAGAGCGGTATTCATTTTGACGATGAAACCCATGCGATTCAGGCGGCAATAGCCGGACAGGGGATCTTGCTGGCAAGCGAGCTGCTGATTCGCCGCGCGCTACAGCAGGGCTTGTTGCACATTGCGCTGCCGGGGGCACTGCCTGGCGCGAATTATTATTTTGTGACCAGCCATGAAAAGGCGCGCAGAGAGGATGTGCGGCAGGTTAGGGCGTGGCTGCAGCAGGCGTTTGAGGCTGGGGAGTAGCGACAGCCCCTCACCCTAACCCTCTCCCCTGAGGGGATAGGGGATCGGATCGAGTTTGGTTCTCCCCCTCTCCCTCCCTGGGAGAGGGGCGGGGTGAGTGTCCTGTTACTCCCCGGATTCCCACCGCTTCAACAGCAGGCTCGCATTCACGCCGCCAAAACCAAACCCGTTCGACAGCGCATAGTGCAGCGCCTGCGGCCGGGCAGTAAGCGCCACCAGATCCAGCCCGGCAGCCTCTTCATCGGGGTGATGCAGATTCAGCGTCGGCGGCACAACCTGGTCACGCAATGCCTGAATAGTAAAGATAGCCTCGATGCCGCCCGCCGCGCCCAGCAGGTGGCCGGTGGAGGATTTCGTTGACGTCACCGCCACCGGATGAGTACCGAAAAGCGCTTTAATTGCCGCCAGCTCGCCTTTGTCGCCGACCTGCGTCGAGGTTGCGTGCGCGTTGATATGGTCAACATCCGCGGCTGCAATACCGGCCTGGCGAAGGGCCGCTTCCATTGCTCTCCTCGCGCCGTTGCCATCTTCCGGCCCGGCAGTCAAATGCCAGGCATCCGCGCTGGTGCCGTAGCCGACCAGCTCAGCCAGCGGCGTTGCGCCACGGGCCAGCGCGTGTTCCAGGGATTCAATCACGATAAGCCCCGCGCCTTCGCCCATTACAAAGCCGTCCCGGTCGCGGTCGAACGGGCGTGAGGCGGCTTCAGGGTTGTCGTTGGAGGCGGTAGACAGCGCGCGTGCGGCGGCAAATCCGGCCAGGCTGACGCGGTGAATGGCCGCTTCTGCGCCGCCGCAAAGGGCAATATCGGCCTCGCCGCTGCGGATCAGACGGGCAGCATCGCCAATGGCCTGGGCTCCGGCGGCACAGGCGGTGACCGGGGCACCAATCGGCCCGCGGAAGCCGTGTGCGATGGACACATGTCCTGCGGCGAGGTTGGCGAGGAAAGAGGGGATAGTAAATGGCGACAGGCGGCGTGGCCCACGTTCGTCCGTGGTGCGCACGGCGTTGGCGATTTCGCCGAAGCCGCCGATCCCGGTGGCAATCACCGTCGCGGTACGATCTTTCTCTTCCTGCGAAGCCGGATACCAGCCAGCCTGTGCCAGCGCTTCATGGGCGGCAACCAACGCAAACTCGATGAACCGATCCATCTTTTTACGCTCTTTGGCGGGGATCACTGCCAGCGGATCAAAACCGTGCTCAGGATCCTGTTCAACCGACGGCACCTGACCGGCCACTTTGCAGGGAATATCCTCAACGATTTTCTCGTCCAGCGCCGAGATGCCGGATTTTCCCGCCAGCAGCGACTGCCAGACAGGCTGCACGCCACAGCCCAGCGGGCTGACGATACCCATGCCCGTGACCACAATCCTTTTCGCTGAAACGCCCATCATTATTCTCCTGAAATATCAGTGTGGCTGCGGCTTTTTCATCAATGGAACCAGCATCGCAGCAATCAAAAAACCTATCATGATCAGGTAAAAAGCATCCGAAAATGCCTGAGTTCGTGCCTCGCGCAGTGCCAGCGAGGACAAGTTTTTTAGCGCTCCGCCGGTGGCGGCATCCGGGGATAAGCCCTGTGCGGCCAGGCTGGCGGCGCTGCGCTGGACAAAGTCCGTCATCGCGAGGTTAGCGGTATTGAGATGGTCGGCCAGGCGGCTGTAGTGCAGATTGGTTCTGTCATTCAATACCGTGCCGCACAGGGCAATACCGATAGCGCCGCCGAGATTACGCATTAAATTGAACAGGCCGGAGGCAAGCTTAAGCCGCGCGGGCGGCAGGCTGCCCAGCGTTAACGTCACCGTTGGCGCAACGGCAAACTGCTGCGCAAGGCCACGAAACGCCTGCGGCAGCAGCAGTTGGTCCGCGCCCCAGTCGTGGGTGATCGGCACGAAGCTGTACATCGAAATAGCAAAGCCGACCAGCCCGGCCATCAGCAGCCAGCGGAGATCCACGCGGTTCGCCAGCCAGGAATAAAAGGGTATCGACATCACCTGGAACAGGCCGGTGGAAAACACCGCCAGGCCGATTTCCAGGGCGCTAAAGCCGCGCACGGTGCCGAGATACAGCGGCGTTAAATAGATCGTGGCGAAAATGCCCACCCCGGCCATAAACGAGAAATAGCAGCCGAGGCTAAAGGTTCTGTCCTTGAGTGCCCGGAGATCCATCACCGGCTGGGTGTGGCGAAGCGTTCGAATAATAAAGGCGATGCCGCACAGCAGCGCTATCCAGCCGGTTGTGGCGATGGTGTTGTCGTCAAACCAACCCCAGCGTGGGCCTTCTTCCAGGGTGTATTCCAGGCAACCGAGCGAGGCTGCCAGCAGCAAAATACTGAAATAGTCCGCGCCGCGCAGCAGCGAGAAATCAGGGCTATCCACCTTCACCAGCAGCGGCACGGCGACGGCGATGTAAATTCCCGGGATGACGTTGATAAAGAACAGCCAGTGCCAGTTGAAGTTCTCGGTGATCCAACCGCCGACGGTGGGGCCAAGCGTCGGGGCCAGCGAGGCCAGGCCGCCGATGGTCGCGGCGGCAATAACGCGCTGTTTGCCCTGAAAGAAGGCGAAGGCGGTGGTAAACACCAGCGGGATCATCGAGCCGCCCGCCAGCCCCTGCAAGGCGCGGAAGGCAATCATGCTTTGAATATTCCATGCCCAGCCGCACAGCAGGCTCATCAGGGTGAAGCCTGCCGCCGAGGCGGCAAACAGCCAGCGCGTGGACATCACGCGCGCCAGCCAGCCGGACAGCGGAATAATAATGATCTCGGCGATCAGGTAGCTGGTCTGCACCCAGACGGTTTCGTCATCCCCAGCCGAAAGGCCGCCGCCGATGTCACGCAGCGATGCGGAGACGATTTGGATATCAATCAGCGCAATAAACATCCCTACGCACATGCTGGCAAAGGCGAAGATCTTTTTTGCCATTGGCATAGAGATGCCCTGCGGCATCGGTGCGGCCTGGGCGGTGCTCATCGCGTGCTCTTTTGATCAACGGTGACGATGACCGACAGGCCTGGACGAAGCACATCCAGTTTTGCGCCGTCACCTTCCAGCGCGATCCGCACCGGCACTCGCTGAACGATTTTGGTGAAGTTCCCCGTAGCGTTTTCCGCCGGAAGAATGCTGAACCGGGAGCCGGTTGCCGGTGAGACGCTGGCAATGTGGCCTTTAAAGGTGTGGTTCGGCAGCACGTCGGCAACCACGGTCACCGGTAAACCAGCCCGCATGTGCGCCAGCTGGTTTTCCTTGAAATTGGCATCGACCCAAAGCCCCTGAGAAGGCACCAGCGAGAGCAACTGCGTGCCGCTAGTCACAAAGGAACCCGTCCACGCGCGGCGGTTGCCGATCACGCCGTCGAACGGGGCGCGAATTTCGGTATAGCTGAGATTCAGCTTCGCCATCGCCAGGTTAGCCTGCGCCTGTTCCAGCGCGGCCTGGGTTTGTTTTTCACGGGCATCAAGCACCGCAAGCTGGCGCTGGGCCACGGCTTTGTCGGCCAGGGCTTTGCTTTGTTCCGCTCGTGCCCGGCGATAATCCGCCGAAGCGTTGTCGCGTATCTGGGCTGAAATGGCGCTCGAGGCTTCCAGGGCGTTATAGCGGCGGTTGTCGTTGGCCGTTTTGTCCGTTGCCGCCGCCGCTGCCGCTAAGGAAGCGGCAGAACCTTCGATTGTCGCCTGTTGTAGCTGGCGCGTGGCGGCGATGTCCGCCAGGGCAGCCTGCTGGGCGGCAACTTCGCCGAGGGCTTTGGCCAGCGCGGCCTGGTAATCACGGTCGTCAATGCGGATCAGCAGATCGCCTTTTTTCACCGCCATGTTGTCCTGCACCGCAATCTGCTGAATGTAGCCGGAGACTTTGGTTGAAATGGCGCTGATATCCCCGCCGATGTATGCGTCGTCGGTAGACTGAATAAAACGCCCGCTGTGCCACCACCATGCACCATAGCCTGCGGCCGCCAGCACTGCGGCACCAAGTACGGTCAGCGTAATCAATTTTTTCTTATGGGCGGCGTTCATCACTGGGGTTCTCTGTACGGTTCTGGCTGGAATTTAAGCCCGGCGTCACCGGCGTGTTTACGCTGCAGGTAGTCGTGGCGGTATTTCATCATCGGTGAGGCCACCGGGCCGGGCACCATGGCGTATTTTCCTGGCTCAATCGGCTCGCCGGTTTCTTTATCGGTAAGAATGGGTTCTACCGGGCGCTGGGTTTCGCGCTCAACCAGCTGCATCTGCCGCCCTTCGGGCGCGAAGTGGCGATTGCCCCATTCCGCCAGCGCCAGAATCACCATCCGGAAATCGCGCCCGCTCTGGGTGAGGTGATATTCGTAGCGCGGCGGCGCGCTGCTGTAGCAAACCTTCTCCAGTAAGCCATCATCAACCAGCTCTTTCAGGCGGCGCGAAAGAATATTGGGCGCCACGTTGCTGCTCTTCTGGAACTCATCGAAGCGGGTAAAACCGGCCAGGGCATCCCGCAGGATCATGATGCTCCAGCTGTCGCCGATACGGCCGAGGCTGCGGGCAATAGGGCAGGGAGCGCTGCACAGAGGTTCGTTTTTCATGGATCGATCCGTTTACGGGTTAGCGTCTGGCGACAAATTGGCATAGTGACTTTCAAAATGCAAGTGACTTGCTGAAGCATGGAATAAAGTGACTTTGTCGTAACGTCACGGATATATTCAGAAAGGCGTCGTTCTTAAACGAAAAGTGCGGATTTAAAATCTTTTCAGTTGGCTTATGTCGGGATTAAACGCTAATTTATTTTATAAGATGGCTTTTCCATAAATCCAGGTAATAAATAATATACCCGCCCAAGTATCGCACAGGATTACCTATGCTTAAGAATGCCAGCGTTCGAAGCGTTATTGTCTATTTTTTGGCAATATCCTTTTTAGTTATAGATTTCTTAGCATTCGCTTTATCAGCCAGCGTGCTTGTTTTAGCCATGCTTAATATTGCCTGGGTTGTCTTACTTTTCTCCCTGTGGACGTATATGACGATATATCTTGTACGGCCCATTAATAATGTTAAGCGCAGTATTGATGAAATAAACTCGGGGAATTTATCGGTCCATATCCCTGAATTTGGTAATAATTGCGCCGGACGATTGATCCCGGGCATAAATACGCTTTCAGCCGAAATTACCACCCTGGTAATGGATATTCGCAAGTCATCCCAGTCGGCCAAAGCGCTCTCGGAAAGCCTGGCGCACCAAAGCGCCACGCTGTCGGTGAAAACCGAGCAGCAGTCGGCGATGCTGATTCAGACGGCATCGAGCATGGAACAGATTTCCGCCGGGACAAAAAACAACGCCGACAGTACCCGCGAGCTGAGCGACATCACCAGCGGCGCGCACCGTTCGGCCAACCACGGCAGCGACCTGATGCAGAAGCTGACCAGCAACATGACCTCGATAACCGACTGCGCCAATAAGATGACGGAAATTATCACCATCATCGACAGCATTGCCTTCCAGACCAATATCCTGGCGTTGAACGCCGCGGTAGAAGCCGCCCGCGCCGGGGAACATGGCAAAGGTTTTGCGGTGGTGGCCGGCGAAGTCAGGAACCTGGCGCATAAAAGCTCCGAGTCGGCCAAGAACATTAAGTCGTTAATCGATATCACCAACCAAAATGTCCTCCAGGGCGCAAGCCTGGTCTCCGAAGCGGAAAAAAATATGAAGGATATTGTTTCCGGCTCAGAAAATATCGACGCGCTGATGGGGCATATTTTTATCTCCACCAACGAACAGGAAAAAGGCATTCAGCAAATTACTACGGCGCTCTCCGAGCTGGAGAAAGTCACCCAGGGGAACGTGGCGGTGGTGGAAGAACTGGCCGGTTCTTCAGAAGTGCTGAATAAACAAGTGTTCGAGTTGGAAAAAAGAACCAGCAACCTGCACCTGGGCGAAAGCGATGAGGCGAGCGTAATATTGTCGCCCCAGCTTGCTCCGCGCAGGGCGTTAAAAAGAGAAGAGGAACACTGGCAGGCGTTTTAATCGTTAACTTTAGAGCAAATAATAAAAGGCCCCTTCGCATGAATATGCCGGGGCCTTTTATTTTTCACGGATCTTTTCATTGTGACCCGGATCACATTAAAGCATTGCTTCGGGTCAAAATGCTGATTTATCGACCGTTCCCCCCTGGTTTTTGCCTGCAGAAATAAGCGTGACCTCCGATATCGATTAACAACGTGGTTACAAAACACGCCATTCCCTCACGCCAGGCGTCGGGGGCACTCCGGGATGTGGTTTTCTAAGGAACGAGAATGAAACTAAGTAATTTGCGTGTAGGCGTCAGGCTGAGCGGCGGTTTTTTCCTGCTGTTATTTTTGATGATTTTGATGGGGATCGGCGCAAGCCTGTTCAGTCGGAATAATGTTCATGCCGTCGATGAGATGATTAACCAGCATTTGCTGAAGGAAAGGCTGGTCGAGGAATGGCTGGCGCAGGTCGATAAGAGTAGTGGGAACGCTATCGCGGCAATGGGAACTGAAAATGCGATGTTGCGTAAAAAACTGCTCGCCAGCATTGCTCAGAATTCCGCGGTAACCACCCGAGTCCAGTCCCAGCTCACGTCTTTGATAGCGTTGGAAACCGGCAAGCATCTGCTGGCTAACCTTGTCCCCGTGCGAGAAAAGTATTTGCAGGTTCGTTCCGAAGGGTTGGCCCGGTCTGAGCGAAGTGAACATGAGGGCATGGATACCTATATCTCGGAACGTTTTATTCCGATAAGCGAAGAATACCGGCAGGGGCTGCAGGCTCTGCTGGATTTCCAAAAACAACTTA
Organism: Amanita fuliginea; assembly: GCA_023014435.1. Lineage (NCBI taxonomy): Eukaryota > Fungi > Basidiomycota > Agaricomycetes > Agaricales > Amanitaceae > Amanita > Amanita fuliginea. The sequence goes on from JAEBUQ010000004.1 coordinate 4,380,374, forward strand.
TCGACAACACGCATGCCAGCATTCAGAAAAACTCGCGTAATAATGAGCTGCTGATGTTGCTGCTAGTGGCGCTAGGTGTGGCGCTGGGGGCGGCAACGGCCTGGTACATAACGCGCAGTATTACGCATCCGCTGCAGCAGGCAGTTAACGTTGCCGGTAGAGTGGCGCAGGGGGATCTCACCGCAGACGTTCATGTTCATTCCCGGGACGAGCTGGGGCAACTCATGCACTCATTGAAGGGAATGATTACTTCACTTGGGAGTACGGTGAGGAACGTCAGCACCGGTGCAGAAAGTATTGCCCTGGCTGCGGATGAAATTGATGCCGGTAACCAGGATCTCGCCTCACGAACAGAGGAACAGGCAGCGAGCGTCGAGCAAACCGCCGCGACGCTAGAGCAGTTAACATCGACGATCAAGAGCACCGCCAGTAATGCCCATCGGGTGAATACGCTGTTTAATGAGTCCGGAGAAATGGTCAAGGCCAACAGCGAACGTATGCATGTTGTTGCCGATGCAATGGGCGAAATCCATGCTGATGCAGGCAGAATGACCGATATCATCACGGCCATTGAAGGGATTGCGTTCCAGACGAATATCCTGGCATTAAATGCCGCCGTTGAGGCTGCCAGAGCCGGTGAGCAGGGGCGTGGTTTTGCCGTGGTAGCCGGGGAAGTGAGAACGCTGGCGCAGAGAAGTTCGGCTTCCGCGAAAGAGATTCGTGACATCATTAGCGCGTCCGTGAACAAAATTACCGATGGTCGTAAGCTGGTCACAGAAGCGGATGAGGGGATGCAGGACATCGTTGAAAACGTTGCCCGCGTGCAACAACTGGTGGATGAAATTGCCCGCGCGAGTCATGAGCAAAGCGACGGCATCGCGCAAATTAATGCTGCGATGGGGCAGATTGATACCACCACTCAGCAAAACGCCTCTCTGGTTGAGCAGTCCTCCGCGGCCAGCGGTTCCCTGAAGGAACAGTCCGGCATGCTGATTAACAGTATTCGGGTTTTCACGCTGCACGGCGCATAGTGTTTTTAGTTTTGGGGCAGAAAATGCCCCTTCTTCAAAAAAAAATCCGATCCCGGCGAATTGATAAATCTGTCTTTTCTTCTCATTCCCGTCTGACCAGGGAGTAAATTTCATTTCCGCGTATTGCAAATTAAATCGCCAGTTTTATAATTGAGTGAGTGGTCAGTCATTTAATGATTAGCCACAATACTTACCATCAACAGCCGCCAGGCCACGCGCCGCGCTGATCAACCGAGGATATAAAGATGACGTCTAAAACTGAAAAGTGGTTTATCACCGGGGCTTCCGGTGGCCTGGGCCTGGCGCTGACCCGTCGCGTGCTGGAGGCGGGCAACACCGTCGTGGCCGCGGTGCGGAACCCTGCCGCTTTGGCCGATCTGCAGCAGCAGTATGCCGCGCAGCTTATTGTTGAAAAGCTGGATGTGACCGACTTTGCCAGCCTGCCCGCTGTCGCCAAAAAGCACGGTGATAGCGATGTCGTCGTCAATAACGCCGGAGGGGCGATTATCGGTGCGATGGAAGAGTTTACCTGGCAGGAAATTGAACATCAGCTTGCCCTGAACCTGCTTTCTCCGGTGCATATCACTCGCGCATTCTTGCCCGCTTTTCGCGCCAAAAAACAAGGCCGCCTGATTTACATCACCAGCATGGGCGGCCGCGTCGCGTTCCCAGGCGGAGCGTTCTACCACGCGGCGAAATATGGCCTGGAAGGGTTTGCTGAAAGCACCGCGCAGGAAGTGGCGGAGTTCGGCATTAAAGTGCAAATCATCGAGCCGGGTTCGATTAAAACTAACTTCCAGGCGAATGTGCGCTGGACGGAAGAGTCCGAAGCCTACAAAAACGGCACCGTGGGGCAGCTGCGCCGCTGGATTGCCGAGCATGGCGAAGAGAGCAACGCCGGTGACCCGCAGAAAATGGCCGACGCCATTTATAGCCTGAGCCAGCAGGCGGAGCCGCCGCTCAGAACCGCGCTGGGTGCGGATGCATTCCAGATCCTCAAGGGCAGCTATGAGAAAAACCTGCAGTCGCTGGAAGATCAAAAAGCGCTCTCTGCCTCGGTGGTGATCGAAGGTAAAACCGGGTTTATTCCCGAGTGATGTGTGCTTCCGCCCTCGCGGGAGCAAAGCTCAAACCCCGATGGCTAAATCTATTACACTATCCGGATATTTTATTGACCCCGGAGACGCTGGAATGGCAAGACCCCTAAGCCCGCAAAAACAGGCGGCACTTCTGGACGCCGCGGTGGCGATTATTGCGGAAAGCGGTTTGTCGGCCACCACGGCCAGCATTGCGAAACGAGCGGAGGTGGCGGTAGGCACGCTGTTTACCTACTTCCCGACGAAAGATCAGTTGCTAAACGAGGTCTATTTAAAGCTGAAGCAGGATATGTCCGAACTGCTGGTGGCTGGCTATCCAAAGGAGGCCGACTTCCGCACGCAGATCCTGCACATCTGGCGCGGCTACACGGAATGGGCGCTGAAGAATCCCGAAGGAAAGCAGGTACTCAGGCTGCTGACGGTGTCAGATCTGCTTACCCCGGAAACGCTCTCCAGCACGCCGGAGGCGCTGAATCAGGCGGATAAGATGTTTGATGAGGCTATTAAACAGTCTCTGTTTGTCACCGACAGCAAAACATTTATCTACGCCATTATTCAAAATATTTCTGATGCCACCAGCGAGCAAATCGTCAGGCATCAGGCAGACAAAGAGAAATTGCTGCAGCTAGGTTTTCGCATGATGTGGAATGCCCTTGCGGCTTAACTCACAGGAAATTCGCATGAAAATTGTGATTGTAGGCTCCGGCGGCATGGTCGGGCAGGGCGTCCTGCTGGCAAGCCTGGCGGCAAAAGACGTGACCGACATTATTCTGCTCGTCAGAAAGCTGCCCGAGGGCGAGCACGATCCCCGGATTCGTTACGTGGTGAACGGCGACCTGTTGGCGTTTGACGCGGCCGACCCGCTATTCAGCGATGTAGATGCCTGTTTCTTCTGCGCCGGGATCAGCTCATCCGGCGTCAGTGAAGCTAAGTATCGGCAGATAACCTACGACATGACGCTGCGGGTGGCGGAACAGCTCAAATCTCACAGCCCGCAGATGAAGTTTGTTTATGTCTCTGGCGCGGGAGCAGACAGCAGCGGGAAAAGCTCGCAGATGTGGGCTCGCGTGCGGGGCGAAGTGGAAAACGCATTGCTGGCGCTGTTCCAGGGCAATGCCGCTATCTTCCGCCCGGCGTTTATTCTGCCGACGCCGGAGGTGCAGTCCAGAACCCCGGCTTACCGGCTGTTATATAACGTGATTGCCCCAATCATGCGCCTTATCAGCGCCACCACCGGCAAACGCTTTTTATCGATTATCGACATCGGCAACGCCATGCTGAATATCACGCGTTTTGGCGTGGACAAAACCATCCTGGCGAAGCCCGATATCGTGGCCTGCGCCGATCGCCAGCGCTAGGCTGGATCTTGCGCTGCCTGTCTGCCGCGGGTGCTGAATAACACCAGCGGCACGGCAATGGCGTACACCACAATCACCGACAGCCAGATAGCGCCGGGCCACGAGTCCTGCACCACAAAGTAAAAGCTTGAGAAACCCAGCGGGGCAATGATAGACGCGAGGCTGACCGCCGAGGCCAGAATTCCCTGCAGCTGGCCCTGGCTGGCTTCATCCACCTTGCGGGTGGCTAACGCCTGCAGGGCCGGGGTGCCAACGCCGCCCAGCCCGAACAGCGGCATAATCAGAAACACCTGCCAGCCTGCTTGTACAAAGGCCAGCATCGTCAGTGCAATACACGAGCTAAAAATGCCAAACAGCACCGCGCCGCGCTCCCCCAGCCAGCGGGTTATCGGGCCGGGAAGCAGCGCCTGCGTCAGCGTCTGGCAGATACCGTAAGCCCCCAGCGAAAGCCCAATCCACAGCCCGTTCCAGCCGAAAGTATCTGTCCCCCAAAGCGCCCAGCAGGTGCCGTACACTTCGCCGGTTGCGCTCAGAATGAAAAATACCATCGCAATCGGGATAAGCCCTTTCAGGGTGAAAATTCGACGAAGAGGCTGCAGGGGATTGAGTACGGCAAAACTGAACCGCTGGCGGGCGGGTTCGCGGGATTCCGGCAGCATAAACAGCGCCATCAGCAGGTTAACGGTGTTGAGCACGGCAGCCGCAATAAACGGCAGCCGTACCCAGGCATCGCCCAACAGTCCGCCAAGCACCGGGCCGATGATAAACCCGGCCCCAAACATGGCGTTAAACAGCCCGAAGCGACGGGCGCGTTTATCCGCCGGGGTGACGTCGGTGATATAAGCCATCGCCACCGAGACGTTAGCGCTGGTCAACCCGGCAATGGCACGGCCCAGCAGCAGCATCCACAGGTGCGGGGCGAAGGCCATGATCAGGTAGTTCACGGCGGCCCCGATAAGGGAAACGAGCAGCACGGGACGGCGGCCATAGTTGTCGCTCATCGCCCCCAGCAGCGGTGCGAAAACAAACTGCATCAGGGCATACAGCGCGGTCATGATGCCGATCCAGTGGGCGATATCCGGGGTGTGCGTCACCTCTTCCAGCAGGCGTGGCAGAATAGGAAAGATCAGGCCGATGCCGACGGCATCCAGGCAAATGGTGGAGAAAATCACGACCAGCGCTTTGTTCATGTTTACCTGTACTAAGTACCAATATATACTCAGTACATAATTATCTATTCCACAGGATCCTGTCAATGTCCGTCGATCGCCGAACCCTTAACCGACTCGCCACCCGCCAGAAAATATCTAACGCTGCCACCCGGCTGTTTCTGGAGAAGGGCTTTGAGCAGGTGACGATTGATGAAATCGCCGCGGCGGCAGGGGTTGGGAGAATGACGGTGTTCAACCACTTCCCGCGCAAAGAGGAGATGTTCTTCGACCGCGAAGAAGAGGGGCTGGATATGCTGCGTTGTGCGCTGAGTCAGCGGGATAAAAACACGGGGCCGCTGGAAGCGCTGCGCCGCTTTGCTCACCACCTGATTGCACAAAATAGCCCGGTGGTGGCTTTCTCCGTGGCGGGCCAGGGCTTTGTCTCGACGATTGAGAACAGCCCGGCGCTGAAAGCGAGAGCCAGGGAGATTCGGGATGAATTTACCCAGGCGCTGGCGCATGAGCTGGCCGCCGGGGCTGGCCTTGAAAAAAGCGACCCGCAAACTCAGCTGGCGGCGGGCCTGGTGCTGGCCACGTGGAGCGCGGCGCTGATTCAGGCTCACCGGACTTTTAGCCAGACGCTGAGCAATACCGCCGCTGCTGCCGTGTTTCTTGAGCTGATCGACAGGGGAGCTGCGGGCGTTATTGCGGCAATGAACGGGACAGTTTACGGCGAAAAATAACGGCATCAGGGCATTGTCGGCTGAGCTGAATTTCAGTAGATTTATTGTTTTCGGAGTCAGAAAAATGTCCGTCACCGATGCGCTTCTTGCTTTCACGCTAGCCGCCACGCTGCTCACGCTTACCCCCGGTCTTGATACCGCGCTTATCCTGCGAACCGCCGCCGCCGAAGGGGGCAAAAAGGCCTTTCACGCCGCGCTGGGCATCGACGTAGGCTGTTTTGTCTGGGGGGCGCTGGTTGCCTTCGGGCTTGGCGCTCTGCTGGCGGTGTCTGAATTTGCCTACACTTTGCTGAAGTGGTGCGGTGCCGCGTATTTGTGCTGGCTGGGTATTCAGTTGCTGTTGCGCCCTCGCCAGAGTTTCAGCCTCGCTTCTGCGGAATCAACCCGAGCCAACAACTGGTTTTTGCGCGGCATGCTCGGCAACGTGCTTAACCCGAAAATGGGCGTGTTCTATGTCTCTTTCCTGCCGCAGTTTATCCCCTCCGGCCATTCCCCGATCCTCTGGACTTTCCTGTTGGTTTCTATTCATGCGGTGCTCGGTACGCTGTGGTCGCTGACGCTGATTCTTGCCACGCGCTACGCTTCCGGTGTGCTCAGAAAACCTGGGGTCGTAAAGTGGATGGATCGCATCACCGGCTGCGTGTTCCTGCTGTTTGCCGCGAAGCTGGCCATCAGCCGTCGTTAAGTCTGTTTCGCCGTCAGCATACCTGGTGTCTGGCCGGTCATGCTTCGGTAAAAGTAGATAAAGGCGCTATCGCTGGAAAAGCCGAGTGTTCCGGCAACAACAGTGACTTGTGCGTGGCTGGCCAGCATTTCCACCGCTTTCATTAAACGCCACTGCTGCCGCCATGGCTGGTAGGATAGGCCGGTTTCCCGGAGGAAAATACGGCCAATGGTGCGTTCACTTGCGCCGGTTACGGTGGCCAGTTCGTTGAGCGGCGGCGGCAGCGTGTCGCCCGTCAGGTGGCGCAGCCGCTTATCCTGCGGGAAGCGCAGCGTCATTGGGACTTCTTTTGCGGCATTCAGTTCCGCCACGCACAGGGCGGCCATGTGCATCTGGGCGCCTTGTTCCCAGTCCGTTTCCCAGGGGCTGGCCGAAATCCTCTCCAGCAGTGCATTGAGCAACGGCGTGACGTTGAGCACCAGCGCGGTGGCGGGCAGGGTGGGGTAACGCTTCATATCAAACCAGATTGAGCGGTAGGCCACGCTACTTTTCATTTCGGCTCGATGGCTGACGCCGCCGGGGAGCCAGGCGACTTTACCCGGCGGCAGCAAAGAGAGTATCCGGCCTTCATCCAGCGTGAGCTTCACGCAGCCTTCCCGGGTAAACAGCAGTTGCCCCATCCGGTGCCGATGTAGCCCGGAATCATGATCTCCGAGTTCAGCCTGCACCCCAATCACGCCGCGATGCAGCGCGTCAGGGTTAAATTCTGCATCCGCACTTAGCCAGCTCATAATGTCTGATTTCCGATATTAAATGTCCTGATGTTTATAATGGTGTATTTGCCGTTTGCCTACAATAGCGCCTCTTTTAAGGAGGATGCAGGGTGAACATACCTCGTGGCATGGCGCTCTTAACGGCGCTGCTGATGTTTCCGCAGATTGTGGAAACGCTTTATAGTCCGGCGCTGACCGATATCGCCCGACATTTTTCCGTTACTGCTCAGGACGCGGGCTGGACGCTCTCGCTGTACTTTTTTGGTTTTGCCGTTGGGGTGCTTTTCTGGGGAAGGATCTGCGATCTTCTGGGCCGTAAACCGGCGCTGCTGTTGGGGCTGTTTTGCTATACGACAGGTGCGGTTGCCGCGCTGTTGACGTCGCATTTTATGCTGTTGCTGGCGGCCAGGATGCTGGCGGCTTTTGGCGCGGCCACCGGATCGGTCGTGACCCAAACGGTGCTGCGAGATCGTTTTAACGGCAGCGAACTGGCGCGAATATTTTCCTTTATGGGAATCGCGCTGGCGGTGAGCCCGGCGCTGGGGCTTTGGCTGGGTGGGATGATGGTCTCTGCCGCAGGTTTTGAAGGCGTCTTTTACTTGCTGGCTGGTTTGGCGATTGCTCTGCTTGTCTGGAGTACGTGGCAGCTTCAAGAAACGAGGCCAGCACAGCATGCCCGGCAAGGCGTTGGCGCGGTGATGTGGCGTCTGCTGCGGGACAGGCAGATCTGGCGGGCAACCGGGCTGGTGGCGCTGTTCAATGTCAGCCTGTTCAGTTACTACAGCCAGGCGCCTTTTCTGTTTCAAACCTTAGGTTTTGGGCCTGCTGCTTTTGGCCTGACGGGGAGCGTGCTGGCGCTGGGCTCTCTGGCGGGGGCGCAGCTTAATCATCTGCTGATGAAGCGGAATTTAAGCGCCAAAGCGTTGCTGAATTTAGCGAGCGGCATCGGGCTGGTGGGAAGTCTTGGCGTCTGGGGATTGATGCACAACCTCTGGTTTTTGACACCGATGTTTTTGGTGATGGTCGCATTCTCAATGGCGATTCCGGTGGTGCTAGGCACCGCGCTTAGTGCCTATGCTGATTGTCGTGGCACGGCCGGGGCATTGTTCGGCTTTGCTTACTATTTACTGATCGGCATTGGCCTGATGGTGTCCGGCTGGGGTCAGCAGTTGGGGATCACGCTGGGGATCACGCTGGGGATATGCGCCGTGGGGGTGGTGCTGGTGGGGCGGGGATATAGGCCGGGGTAATGTTATTGATCCCCTCTCCCTGGAAGGGAGAGGGGATCAATTGCGTACTACTCTGTTGATTTCCCCCTCTCCCCTGTGGGGAGAGGGCCGGGGTGAGGGGCTTTCCTGGTGAATATAGCTTTAGCCGAGCCAACACAAACCGTATTCGCTGCTACAGCAATCCCCCCAGATTCACATATTTAGTTTCCAGATACTCTTCCATCCCGCAGTCGGATCCTTCGCGGCCCAGGCCCGACTCCTTCACGCCGCCGAAAGGCGCGACTTCCGTGGAAATTATGCCTTCGTTAACGCCAACCATACCGCTTTCCAACTGCTGGGTGACGCGGAAGGCGCGAGCCAGATCGCGGGTATAGAGATAGGCTGCGAGGCCAAACGGCGTGGCGTTGGCGCGCTCAATCGCCTCCAGCTCGCCGCTGAAGCGGAAGCAGGCCGCCAGCGGGCCGAAGGTTTCCTCGCGGGCCAGCAGCATGGCTTCGGTAGCGTCCGCCAGCACGGTAGGCTGGTAGAACGATGCGCCGAGGGCGTGTCGCTCGCCGCCGCACAGCAGACGTGCGCCGTGCGCAAGGGCGTCCTTCACGTGGGCTTCCACTTTCTCAACCGCTTTCTGGTGGATCAACGGCCCCTGCTGGGCACCCGGCGTCAGGCCTGGGGCAACTTTCAGCGCCCGCGCGGCGGCAGCGAGTTTCTCAACAAACTGCTCATACACGCCGGCCTGGATGTAGAAACGGTTAACGCACACGCAGGTCTGCCCGCTGTTGCGGAATTTGGCGGCCATCGCGCCCTCTACGGCGGCGTCAATGTCCGCATCGTCAAAGACGATAAACGGCGCGTTACCGCCCAGCTCCAGCGACAGTTTTTTCACGGTATCCGCCGCCTGACGCATCAGTAACTTGCCGGTTGGCGTGGAGCCGGTAAAGGAGATTTTACGCACCGTTGGGCTGGCCATCAGCGTACTACCGATTGCCACGGTATCACCGGTGACGGCGTTAATCACGCCCGCCGGGACGCCTGCCTGTTCGGCCAGCACGATAAGCGCGAAGGCCGAGAGCGGTGTTTCGTTCGCCGGTTTAATCACGGCGGTGCAGCCTGCAGCCAGCGCAGGGCCGAGTTTGCGGGTCAGCATCGCCAGCGGGAAGTTCCACGGGGTAATAGCCGCGACTACGCCAACGGGCTCCTTGAAGGTAAGGATTTGGTTACCCGCTTTTGTGGAAGGAATAGTTTTGCCGTTGGCACGTTTGGCTTCCTCGGCAAACCATTCGATAAAGCTGGCGGCGTAGGTCACTTCACCTTTGGCTTCCGCCAGCACTTTGCCCTGTTCGGTGACCATCAGTTCCGCCAGTTCAGCCTGGTGCTCCACGATCAGCGCGAACCAGCGCTGGAGGATCTGCGAGCGGGCTTTGGCGGTTAATGCTCGCCAGGCGGGCAGGGCCGCATGGGCAGCGGCGATGGCCGCCTCGGTCTCTTTTGTTCCAGCGTTGGCTACCTGAGCCACTACTTCATCGGTGGCCGGGTTTAATACGGCATAGCGCTCGTCGGCGTCCCGCCATTCACCGTTGCAGTACCAGCCGGTACGAACCAGTGCGTCAAAGCTGCTCATGCGATATTCCTTGTGGTTACGTTGTCGATAAACAGGCCGCGAGCGGCGCGGCTCTCACGCGCAATACGTTTGCCTGCGGTGTAGTCGTTGATGACGTCGCACGGCGTGTAGTTACGCTCCAGTTCGTAGCGCTCATCTTCATCCAGCGTGGTGCCGAGCGCGGCAATGGCGCTGTCAATTTGCTGAACGGAATCCGCGCCAACCAGCATGCAGTCCGCGCCAGGATGGTTCAGGACCCACGCCTGAGCAATTTGCGCCGGAGGCAGGCCGCGCAGCTGAGCCACATGGCTGACGGATTGCGCGACGTTGCGGGAAGTGATATCCGCATACATTTCCTGGGTGAAGAAGTCGGTCTGGTTGCGCACGGAGGTAAAGTCACAGCTCAGCAGGCCGCGGGCGAGCGGGCTAAAGACTGACACGCCCAGCCCCTGGTCGCGGCAGAAGGGGATCATTTCCCGCTCTTCTTCGCGGTAGGCGCAGTTCAGCTGCAACTGCATGTTGATGGGTTTTGTGTAGCCGTAGCGCTCGCAGCACCAAAGGATTTTCGCCAGTTGCCAGGTGTACATGGTGGAAACGCCGACGTAGCGCGCTTTGCCGCTGCGCACGATCTCGTTCATTGCCGCCCAGGTTTCTTCGACAGGCGTATTTACGTCGAAGTAGTGCAGCATGTAGATATCGACGTAGTCGGTGCCGAGGCGCTTCAGGCTGCCGTCGATGCTTTCCATGATGTGCTTGCGTGAATGGCCCTGGTTGTTAAAGCCGGTGCCGATGGGGTAGCCGACTTTGGTGGTGAGGACCAGGTCATCGCGGCGGGCAATGCGTTTTAGCACGTTGCCGACCACTTCTTCCCCTGCGCCGCTGGAGTAGAAGTCCGCGAGGTCGATAAAGTTGATGCCTGATTCAAGCGCGTGGCGAATCAGCGGCTCGCTTTGCGACTCGTCAAAAATCCACGGTTTCCACTGTTTGCTGCCCATGTTCATGGTGCCGAGGCACAGGCGAGAGACTTTCAGGCCGCTGTGGCCCAGGTTGACGTATTCCATTTCGCCTCCTCAGGCTTTTGGGGTGTAGAAAGGGTTGCCGAGCTGCGGCAGGGCGTCGGCAATCTGGCTGCGCTGCGGCAGTTTGCCCATTGCCGCGCGGATAGCCTGGCGGCAGGCGCGGTAGTTGTTGTGGTACACCTCGTCGATATCGTTGCAGCCGGGGTTTACCCAGTTGGCAGTGACGATACACCAGTTGTCTTCCGCTTCCGGCGGCAGCGTGCCATCCAGCAGTGCTTCGGTGACTGCTTTGGCAATGGCGGCCTGAGAGGCGCCCCAGGTGGCATTGCCGTGCAGTTCGCCGCTGATCTCCGCTTTGTTGACGTACAGCGTCATCGGTTTGGCCGGAACGTTAGGTTTGATCACCACCATAAACGGGCAGTGACCCTGGCTGGGTGACGCGAGGCTGCTGGAAAACGCCTGACCAACCACGCCGCTGCGTGGGCCAATCATGATGTTGATGTGCGAGGCGTTAACGCCATTACCTTCAAACCCTTCTCCGATATACATTTCCACGAGACTTCTCCTGTTAAGCGTGAGCGTTATTTAGCCGGTTCAGCGGCGGCATTGCCGTGGCGCTGGGCCGGATCGTGAGCGGCATCCACCAGGGTTAATCCTTTGGTTTCAGGGGCCCAGGCGAGAGAGACGATGGCACCGATGACGAGGATCAGCGCCAGCATGCCGGTGGTGGCCTGCATGCCGTAATTCAGAATGGCCAGCGGCAGTAAGCCGGTACCGATGGCGGAGCCCAGGCGGCTCATGGAGGTGGCAAAGCCGACGCCCATCGACCTCACTTCCGTCGGGAAGCTTTCCGCCGGGAAGACGCCCACCAGATTGCTGACCGCCGACATCACCAGCGTGAAGGCGGCGAAGAACAGAATTAACCAGCCGGACTGGCTGATCGGAATGATGCTGAGCATCACCAGGCAGGCGGCGAGGAAGACAAATGAACCGATCAGGAAGCCACGACGTGAGCAAACGACGGTCAACAGGATCCCCACGAGGGCGCCGACGATCAGCAGGGCGTTCAGCAGCAGGTCGGTGGTGAAGTTATTGTTCAGGCCCATCACCTGCAGAATCGACGGCAGGAAGGTGTAGATGGCGAAATACGGGATCACCAGGCAGACAAAAAACAGACTGTTGAAGGCGGTGCGGCGGCGGTATTTCGGCCCGAACAGCGACATAAAGCGCTGTTTTGAGGCGACCGGGGCTTCATCCACTAGCAGCACGTTAGGGCCGAAGTGTTTATGGACAATCGCCATCGCTTCTTCTCGTCGCCCTTTGCCCATCAGCCAGCGTGGGGATTCCGGCGTGCCGATGCGCATCAGCAGAATAATCAGCGCGGGTAGAGCGGAAGAAGAGAGCAGCCAGCGCCAGGCGTCCGGCCCCATCGCCGTAAGGAAGTGCCCGGCAAAGCCTGCGGCCACGTAGCCAAAGGTCCAGATCACGCTGAATGAACCGAGCAGGACGCCTCTGTGTTTACGCGGGGAAAACTCCGCCAGCATGGTGTGGCCGACGGAGAAGTCGCCGCCGAGGCCGATACCAACCATTACCCGCAAGAAGAACAACTGTTCTGGCGTGGTGGCGAAAAACTGCAGCGCCGAAGCGAGCGTGATCACCACGAAGCTGAAGCAGAAGATCTTCTGGCGGCCAACGTAATCGGAGATCCAGCCCAACACCAGGCTGCCGAGAAACAGGCCGATCAGCGCCGAACTGCCGAGCATCCCTTCCCAGAAGGGCGTTAACCCCATTTGAGGTTTGATTTGGGCCAGCGCGAAGCCAATGACGCCGAGCACGTAGCCGTCGGTAAAGTGTGCGCCGAAGGTCAGGCCGGCGATTTTGATATGGAAACGGTTTAACGGCACGTCATCCATACGGGTGTACTGTTGTGTCAGGTGGGACATAACGCCTCCTCCTGTGAGGTGGTTTTGTAGGGTATTTGTATTTTTTATGTTTCAAATTCGTTAACAATGTGGCAGCAAAACACATCAGCAGGCGAGTGTGTTTTAGTCATACCCCCAGGCGAAAAACGCATGTGATCCTCCTCCTGTTTTGCAGAAATAGGTGCGGCGAGGGATGGCGTTTCAGGGCAGGTTAGAAACATATTATTAACATGACTGGCGCTTGCCCGCGGATAATGACAACAATGAGAAAACTCCCGTCACTCAGTATGTTAAGGGTCTTTGAAGAGACCTGCCGGACGCTTAGCTTTAGCAAGGCAGCGCAGGCCTTGTGTATTACCCAGAGCGCAGCCAGTCGGCAAATCAAACAGCTCGAAGCGTTTCTCGGAAAACTGCTGTTTGTGCGGACCCACAGTGGGCTGGAGCTAACCCAGGATGCGATGTTGCTGCTGCCGGTAGTGCGCCAGTCGCTGGATATTCTTGAAGAGGGCATTTGCCGCGTTCAACTTCGCAACCCTTTCCAGCACCTGCGCCTGCAGGTTGCCCCGACCTTTGCCACCCGCTGGCTGGCTCCAAGGCTGGTGGCGCTTCGCCAGCGCAATGGCCAGCTACAAATTGCCCTTATCAGCGAAACCCGGCAGAAATACAGCGATTTTGACTGCGCCATTCGTTTTGGTACCCGCCAGGAAAGCGAAGGCAGGGGGCAGTGGCTGTGTCATGAAAAACTGTTGCTGGTGGCTAGCCCGCTGCTGATGATTGATGGTGTTTTTCCGCCGCTGGCCTCGCAGCCGCAGTTGCACATTCTTAACGGCGACATCCGGCTGGATAACTGGTCGCGCTGGCTTGCGGCGACGGGAGAAAAGGACAGCCTGCTTTCCGGCGGGCTAGAGTTCAGCACTGAGGATCAGGTGATCAACGCCTGCGTGACCGGCGCGGGCTATGCGGTGCTCGATCGGATGATGGTCCGCAACGAGCTGCGTGGGGGATTATTGGTGCCGCTGGCGGAGCTGGAGCTTGAGAGTGGAAATGGTTACTGGCTGGAGATCCCCCAGGGCAAGCGGGAACTGCCGCGAGTAGGCTATTTTTGTGACTGGGTGCAGGCGGAAATCGCCCGGTTCTGGGAGGAAGAAGAGCTGGTTACTCCCCAGGTAAGCATTTTTCCTCCTGCCGAAGAAGCTATCGCCTTTCCTCACTAATTCATCAGTGTAACATTTTGTTATTATTCACTGATGTTTTTCAACGTTTCGTGAGCACGCATCAACACAATCCCCTTCATGTAGCACCCGCCCACAAGAAAGGGTGCGCTGGATCTCATTTCTATTTTTGAGAAAAAAACAAATCTCAATATTGGTTGGTTGTTTTTAAGATTATTCTTGGTAATAATGCCCAAAAAACGCCCTTTTCACAAAACTACGTGCAGTGCTTTTAGCGCGTGGTGTTAAATACCAGTAATTAAATTGTTGTTACTTTTTTTGCTCTGTGTTCAATCTATTAATTCCCTAGAGGAATAATTTCACCTGGCACCTATTATGAGTTGGTTAACATGTCCGCAATTGAGTTAAAAAGTTCTCCACTGGAAGATATTCGTGCTTTTCCTGTAGTCACTGAACAGAAACAGGAAATTGACCTGCTCGAGCTATTGGGATCTCTTTACGCAGCCAAAAAAACGGTGGCTTTCATCACGGTTGTTGCCGCTTTTGTTGGGCTGATATTTAGTTTTCTATTGCCTCAAAAATGGTCTAGCCAGGCCATTGTTACCCTTCCTGAGTCGTCCCAACTGATTGAACTTCGCCGGGCAACGGTACAACTTTCCGTGCTGGACGTTGCTACAAATGTTGATGCTGAGCATATTTATCAAAATTTCTTGAAGGATTTTGATTCCCAGGCATTGCGTGAAGCGTATTTAGCCAACTCTGACTATGTTAAACGCCTCGTCGATGCCAAAAATGCGGATAATAAAGCCATATTGCATCGCGCCATTCAGGAGACTGCTGCCAGATTTAAAGCGGTAAATAATGCGGATCCTAAGCTTACCAACGCGACATACTATTCTTCATGGACGTTAAGCTTCACCGGGCCGAACGCAGAAGAATCCCAGGAGGTACTGGGCAGCTACATTGATTTTATTACTCAGCGTGTCAACCAAGACGTAGTTCAAAACTTACGCTATGCCGTTGAATTAAAAAGTGCAGCGGAGAAAGACAAACTGCAGTTGGATAGGGTAAATCTTGAGAATCAGCATAAAGTGAATATCCAGCGACTGGGTTACTCCCTGGAAGTGGCCAACGCTGCTGGAATTAAGAAACCGGTATACAGCAATGGGCAAGCAGTTAAAGACGATCCTGACTACTCGGTTGCGTTGGGTGCTGATGGCCTGGCTGAAAAATTGAAAATTGAATCGTCGCTTAAAGATGTGGCGGAATTAAACGCCAGCGTTCAAAACCGTGAGTACTATTTGAGTAAGCTGTCGCAGGTCAAAATTAACGACGTAAACTTCCAGCCGTTCCGCTATCAGATGAACCCATCTTTACCGTTGAAAAAAGAAGGGACTGGAAAATCCATCGTGGTCATTGCGGCTACGCTGATTGGCCTGATGGGGGCATGCGGTTTTGTACTGCTGCGTAACCTTGTATCCAGCAGAAAGACCAGGCTGGACGTTGTTTAAACCTCACATGTTGTAGCCCTGAGCCTCCTGATGGAGGCTTTTTTATTCTCTGGATACGAGTTATAACCGGAGGGAAATGGCAACAGGGGATAGGAATGAAAACGATTGGGCTGCTGGGCGGCATGAGCTGGGAATCGACGATTCCCTATTACCGGTTAATTAACGAAGGGATTAAACAGCGTCTGGGCGGGCTGCATTCGGCCAAAATTGTGCTGCACAGCGTCGATTTTCACGAGATTGAGGCCTGCCAGTCTGCGGGTGAGTGGGACAAGGCCGGTGAGATGCTGGCCGACGCGGCACTGGGGCTGCAAAAGGCCGGTGCTGAAGGCATTGTGCTGTGTACAAACACTATGCACAAAGTCGCGGAGCATATTGAATCCCGCTGCTCGCTGCCGTTTCTGCACATTGCCGACGCCACCGGGCGGGTAATTGCAGCGCACGGAGTAAGCCAGGTGGCCCTGCTGGGCACGCGCTACACCATGGAACAGGACTTTTATCGTGGCCGCCTGCAGGCGCAGTTCGGGATCCGCTCGATTATTCCTGACGCCTCTCAGCGTCAGCGTATCAACCAGATAATCTTCGATGAGCTCTGCCTCGGGGTGATTAACCCTGAGTCGAAGCGCTATTACCAGCAGGTGATTCAGGCACTGCAGGCGCAGGGGGCGGAAGGGGTTATTTTCGGCTGTACCGAAATTGGCCTGCTGCTCAGCCAGCAGGATTGCCCGCTGCCGGTGTTTGATACCGCCGCCATCCACGCCGCCGATGCAGTTCGCTTTATGTGCGGTGATGAGTAAGATTTTATCCTTTTATATCAATTGAATAAGTGAAAATACCGTTTTCCCCCCACGACGAGCCGGGTCATGCCCGGCCGCTAATGTGTTATAAATTTGTTATGTAGCGCACATTATTCCAAAAAGCTGCTCCTCTGAAATCCTCACTTTGCAGGCCGCTGCATTTCGTAATGGTCTTTCATCATGTTCGTAACCGGGAGTTATACAATGCCTGTTTCCTTACTGGCGCTGGCGATGAGTGCGTTTGCCATCGGCACGACGGAGTTCGTGATTATGGGGCTGCTGCCCGAAGTGGCAGGGGATCTCCATGTCTCCATTCCCGTCGCCGGCTGGCTAATCAGCGGCTATGCGCTGGGGGTCGCCATCGGCGCGCCCATCATGGCGCTGCTGACCGCCCGACTGCCGCGCAAGCTGTCGTTAATTTTGCTGATGGTGATTTTCATTGTTGGCAACCTGTTGTGCGCCCTTGCGCTGAGCTACAACTTCCTGATGCTGGCCCGCGTTATTACGGCGCTGTGCCACGGCGCATTCTTCGGGATTGGCGCAGTCGTAGCGGCAAGTCTCGTACCCGCGGGGCGTAAAGCTTCGGCGGTGGCGCTGATGTTCACCGGCTTAACGCTGGCTAACGTGCTGGGCGTGCCGATTGGCACCTGGTTCGGGCAGCTTTACGGCTGGCGAGCCACTTTCTGGGGCGTGGCCGTTATCGGGGTGATTGCGTTCCTGGCGCTGGTGGTGAGTCTGCCGTCGCAGAAAGATGAAGAGGCCACCGACTTAAAAAGCGAAATCAAAGCGCTGGCGCACGGCAAGCTTTGGTTGTCCCTCTGCATGACAGTGTTCTTCTCTGCGGCGATGTTCGCGCTGTTCAGCTATGTGGCGCCGATGCTGTTGCAGGTAACGGGCATTACGCCAGAGGGCGTGAGCTGGACGCTGTTCCTGATTGGTGCGGGGCTGACGGTGGGGAACATTTTGGGCGGACGGCTGGCGGACTGGCGGGTGTCGTTCAGCCTGATCCTCAGCTTTAGCCTGATCGCGGTCTTCTCGTTGCTGTTCAGCTGGACAAGCCACGCCGCATGGCTGGCGGAAATTACGCTTTTCCTGTGGGCGATGGCGGCATTTGCTACCGTACCGGCGCTGCAAATCAACGTGGTGCTGCACGGCAAAGAAGCGCCGAATCTGGTGTCCACGCTGAATATTGCGGCCTTTAACGTGGGCAATGCGCTCGGTGCCTGGGTGGGCGGCACGGTGATTGACCGTGGCTTCGGCCTGACTGCGGTGCCGGTCGCCGCGGCTGCGCTGGCAGTAGTTGGCCTGATACTTTGCCTGATTAACTTTAGCAACGGCACGGGGCATCAGCAGCCGGTGACTGAGCAATAAGCTAGCGGTTAAGCAGCGCGTTGAGCGGGTCGCTATAGAGATGCATGTTGTGCTGTAAGTGGTCGCTGAACGCGCTGACCAGCGCTGATACCGGGCGGTGCAGGGGCCGAATCAGGCTGATGGTAAAAGGCACCGCCACGCTGAACCGGCGTACCACCACGCCGCGTTCATGATAATCCAGCGCGGTTAACGGGTTGACGATAGACACCCCAGCCCCTGCCTGAACCATCGCGCAGACGGACGCGGCGCTGTGCGTTTCCACCACCATTCTTCGCTTGACGTCATGTTCCTGAAACAGCGAGTCCAGCAGCTGGCGATAGCTGTCGGTCCGCGACAGGCTGATGTAATTCTCCCCGGCAAAATCCTGCGGCGTGAGTTCTGCTTTCGCGGCCAGTTTGTGCCCGGCGGGCAGCACGCAAACTTCATTCAGAGTGAGTAGGGTCTGGCGTTCCGTTCCGGCAGGCGTGGTGATGTTTTCCGTCAGCCCCAGGTCGTGGCGCTGGGCAGACAGCCACTCTTCCAGCAGCGGGGATTCCTGCGGCACGATGTTCAGGCTGAGTTCCGGGTAGCGGGCCAGAAACGGCTGCATCAGGCGCGGTAAAAAGGACTGAGAAAATACCGGCAGGCAGGCGATGGACAGTTCGCCCTGGCGGAACTCACGCAGGCTTTCGGCGGCATTAATAATACGATCCAGCCCGTACCAGGAGCGCTGAACCTCTTCAAACAGCCTTAACCCCTGAACGGTGGGGTAAAGACGGCCCCGGCTGCGCTCGAACAGCTGCAGGCCGATGAGCTTTTCAAAGCGCGCCAGCTCCCGGCTGACCGTGGGCTGGGAGGTGTGCAGCAGGCCTGCGGCTTCGGTGAGGTTGCCGGCCGTCATCACGGCGTGGAAGATTTCGATGTGGCGCAGGTTGATGGCTGGCATGGTGTTATTCCGCTGATGTTGTTTACGCTCACCCTGGCCCTCTCCACTCTGAGGAGAGGGCCAGGGTGAGGGGCGTTCTCTAAACCATATCATATTTGAATAGACTCGCTAGAAAACGATATTTTTTATCCCTCACTCTCTGTGGCGTAATAGGGAAAATGACGTTTACCCGGAGTTCACCATGCCACGCTCGCTGCACGACACCACCACCGCGCTGAACGCGCAAAACTTGCTGACCCTGCCTGCTGAATTTGGCTGCCCGGTTTGGGTATATGACGCGGAGATCATTCGCCAGCAAATTGCCCAGCTGCGCCAGTTCGATGTGATTCGCTTTGCCCAAAAGGCTTGCTCGAATATCCACATCCTGAAACTGATGCGTGAGCAGGGCGTGAAGGTGGATTCGGTGTCGCAGGGGGAAATCGAGCGCGCACTGGCGGCAGGCTACAAGCCGCTGGAAAACCCGGATGATATCGTCTTTACCGCCGACGTAATTGATAATGCCACGCTGGCGCTGGTGGCCGAGCAGAAAATCCCGGTCAATATCGGATCTGTGGATATGCTGCATCAGCTCGGCGAAGTCTCGCCGGGGCACCGCGTCTGGCTGCGTATTAATCCGGGCTTTGGGCATGGGCACAGCCAGAAAACCAACACCGGCGGCGAGAACAGTAAGCACGGCATCTGGCTGAGCGATATGCCGAAAGCACTGGAAGCGATGCAGCGCTACGGTATCCATCTGGTGGGTATCCATATGCACATTGGTTCCGGCGTGGATTATGGCCATCTCGAGCAGGTCTGCGGTGCAATGGTGCAGCAGGTCATCGACTTCGGCCAGGATCTTGAGGCGATTTCTGCGGGCGGTGGGCTGTCCATTCCTTACCGCGAAGGTGAGGAAACGATCAATACCGATCACTATTACGGCCTGTGGAATACCGCGCGTGAAAAAATTGCCGCTCATCTGGGGCACCCGGTGAAGCTGGAGATCGAGCCGGGGCGTTTCCTGGTGGCGGAAGCCGGGGTGCTGGTTTCGCAGGTGCGCGCGGTGAAAGATATGGGATCCCGCCACTTTGTGCTGATCGACGCTGGTTTTAACGATCTGATGCGTCCGTCTATGTACGGCAGTTATCACCATATTTCCGCGCTGGCGGGGGATGGGCGGGATCTGTCTGCTCTGCAGCCGAAAGAAACGGTGGTGGCGGGGCCGCTGTGCGAGTCCGGAGATGTGTTTACCCAGCAGGAAGGCGGCAAGGTAGAAACCCGCCTGCTGCCGCCGGTAAAACCGGGTGATTACCTGGTGCTGCACGATACCGGCGCATACGGGGCTTCGATGTCATCTAACTACAATAGTCGCCCGCTGCTGCCGGAAGTGCTGTTTGATAACGGCAGCGCGCGCCTGATTCGCCGCCGCCAGACGATTCAGGAGCTGCTGGCGCTCGAGCTACTTTGATACCTTCCGTCCGGCCTCGAAAAAGGGGCCGGGTGCAACGGAATCCCTTAGTACCAGCGTCCCCACAAACGGCGGAATTGGCGCTAACGGTTCGCCACTTGCCAGCTTAATAGCTTGATCGATGGCGGTAATGATCATGTTGTCGATGGGCAAATAGACGGATGACAGCGCCGGTTCCAGCCACTGGGCGCTCGGCGCGTCGTCAAAGCCGAACAGCGAAATATCCTGTGGAATACGGATCCCGGCCTGGTGCAGCGCTTTCGAAGCACCCAGCGCCATATCGTCGTTACAGGAAAACAGCGCGCTGAAGGTTACGCCGCTGGTCAGTAGCTCCTGGCACAGATGGTGCCCTTCAGTCATGGTCGAATCCCCGTATTTCACCCGGTTTTCATCCCACGCTATGCCATGTTTTTGCAGCGCTTTCCGATAACCCATCAGGCGCGCTTTGCCGGTTGGCGTGGAAATAGGCACGGTAATGCAGGCGATTTCCCGGTGGCCTTGCTGGATAAGGTATTCGGTGGCCTGAAAGGCGGCATCCTGCTGTTCGAAGAAGACGCAGCGTTCACGGGCCTGGGTGACGTCCCGGTTAATGACCACCAGCGGCACCTGAATGGCATTCATCAGCGACATCAGCGCCCGCTCGCTCATAAAGCGCGTGTAGAGCACGATGGCGTCGCAGTGCCTGTCCGCCAGCATTTGGACGGCATCCAGCTCTTTTTCCGGCGTGTCATGCCCGTCGGTGACGATCAGCTGTTTACCGTAGAATTCCGTGCGGCGTGAAGCCTGCTGCAGCAGGCGACCGAAGTAGAAGCCATCGAAAGTAGAGACAACCAGCCCGATGCTGTTACTGCTGCGGTTTGCCAGCGATCGTGCCAGAAAATTAGGCTTATAGCCCAGCTCTTCCATGGCCTTAAACACCTGTTCGCGGGTGCTTGCTTTAACCTGTCCGGTGCCGTTTAACACGCGAGATACCGTCGCTTTGGAAACCCCTGCGCGTAACGAGACATCTAACATTGTTACCATTGTTTCCTTCCCGATCTGGACGCTGTCGCGATTTTCCAGCAGTTTATCACAGGAGTTTCGCCCGCAAGCGGCCTTGCCGTTTCGCCGTGCAAATTGTCGTCCCGGATCACGCTTTCAGAATTTGGTGTGGTTTTTTAGGAGTCTATCGTTGTGAAAATTGTCCCGTTGTACCAGGCCCCTCAGCACGCAGAACAAGTCACGGAGTGGCTTTGGCAGGCGTTTGGCAGTCAGGAAAGCCGAGGCTTTTTTGCGTCTATTGTTGCCGCCAGCCAGCGGGAAGGCGAAATGCCTCTGACGTTTATTGCGCTGGAGAGAGAAAAGATGGTGGGCACCGTCGGGCTGTGGCGCTGCGATCTGATTAGCCGGCAGGATCTCTGGCCCTGGCTGGCGGCGTTGTATATTGATGAAAGCCAGCGGGGGAAAGGGTTGGGCGAGCTTTTACAGCGGCACGTTGTGGAATATGCCCGCAATCTGGGTTTTGAGTCTTTGTATCTCTATTCGGCCTGTAAAGCCTATTATGAACGGTTTGGCTGGCGCTACATTGGCGACGGGCTGGATTACCCCGACCAGCCCGTACATCTTTATCAACTTACGCTTTAACCGTTGTCGCCGGGAGAAGCGACCGAGTGGCGTCGCACCAGCGTCGGGCTGAACATGTGGGTAATTTCCGGCAGCGGCAGGTTTTCGGCCAGCGCCAGCGCGAGTTCGGCTGCCTGAGTCGCCATGGTCACAATCGGGTAGCGAACCGTGGTCAGCTTTGGCCGCACGTAGCGTGAAATTAACACGTCATCAAAGCCAATCAGCGAAATCTCACCGGGAACATCAATGCCGTTGTCGTTCAGCACGCCCATCGCCCCGGCGGCCATTGAGTCGTTGTAGCAGGCTACGGCAGTGAAGTTTTTGCCACGCCCCAGCAGCTCCGTCAGGGCCTGCTCACCGCCGCTTTCATCGGGTTCACCAAAGGTCACCAGACGCTCGTTGACGGGGATATTGTGCTCGCGGAGCGCGTCGTAATAACCCTGGAGGCGGTCTTCTGCGTCCGATATCTGGTGGTTGGAACAGATGTAGCCGATGCGGGTGTGCCCCTGCTGAATCAAATGGCGCGTAGCAAGCCAGGCGCCGTAGCGGTCATCGAGCGCAACGCAGCGCTGCTCAAACCCTGGCACAATGCGGTTAATGAGCACCATGCCGGGGATTTGCTTCATCAGCGAGATCAGCTCTTCATCCGGGAGCTTTTTAGCGTGAACAACCAGCGCAGCGCTGCGGTGGCGAATCAGCTGCTCGATGGCCTGGCGTTCTTTTTGTTCGCTGTGGTAGCCATTGCCGATAAGCAGGAAGTTGCCGGTGCGGTAGGCAACCTGTTCCACGGCTTTAACCATCGAGCCAAAGAAGGGATCGGACACGTCGCCTACAATCAGGCCAATAGTTTCAGTGGCCTGTTGGGCAAGGGCTCTCGCGTTAGCGTTGGGATGATAATTCAGCGCTTCCATGGCGCTATTCACCGCCTGCTTTGAGGCATCGCTGGCTTTTGGGGAGTGGTTGATGACGCGTGAAACCGTGGCGACAGACACACCAGCCAGCCGAGCCACATCCTTAATTGTCGCCATGAAAAGCCTTCTTGTTAGGGGTAATCGTTTACACTGCGTTTAGTTTTACGGAAATCCCTGATGACTGCAAGGCAACAACTGATGGGTATATCGCAAAGTAGAGCAAAA
Organism: Amanita fuliginea; assembly: GCA_023014435.1. Lineage (NCBI taxonomy): Eukaryota > Fungi > Basidiomycota > Agaricomycetes > Agaricales > Amanitaceae > Amanita > Amanita fuliginea. The sequence continues at coordinate 4,402,913 of JAEBUQ010000004.1, forward strand.
TCAAGGCGAAAGCGTGTAACGATTACACCTGTCTTTTATGGCTGCCTCTTTTTAGTGCATGTTGCGGATTTTTAAACGTTTCTGCTCAAATCTTTGCTTACATTTTGCAGTCGGCTGTTGCGATTTCAGCGTAGCTTAACGGAGGACTCCGCTGCTACATTTGTGGTCCCAGAGGTATTGATAGGTGAAGTCAGCGATTATTTGCTGATCCTATGAATTACACCAACCTGCGCGGATGCGCAGGTTTTTTTTTGCCTGAATCCCGCCGCCTGTAACAAGAATCGAGAATTTAAACACCTGGTTGCACTTGGGCTCATTCCCTTGCTTTTTGCCGCTGGTTTCACCGCTGGCGGCACGAGACAATTCAGATCCCAGAGGTATTGATTGGTGAGAATTCCTGGTACTCTGCTGAGTACAATTCTTTTGCACCAACCTGCGCAGATGCGCAGGTTTTTTTTTGCCATTTTTTGAGCCCCCTCCCGCACTTAACGCAACTGGTGTACTCTGCGACTCTACACTTAATGCTGACCGACAGACGACAAAGAGAGTCGCTATGCTTCTTGCTTTTTTCCGTGCGCTATTTCGCATTCTGTTCCGGGTAACTCTTTCCGGCGATCCGCAGGTGCTTCAACGCCAGCGGGTGCTGATTGTGCCGAACCACGTCTCTTTTCTGGACGGGATCCTGGTTGCACTCTTTCTGCCTGTGCGTCCGGTATTCGCGGTCTACTCCTCAATAAGCCAGCAGTGGTTTATGCGCTGGCTTAAGCCGCTGATTGATTTTGTCCCGCTGGATCCGACCAAGCCGATGTCTATCAAGCACCTGGTGCGCCTGGTGGAGCAGGGGCGTCCGGTGGTGATTTTCCCGGAAGGGCGCATCAGCGTGACCGGGTCGTTGATGAAAATCTACGATGGGGCCGGGTTTGTGGCAGCTAAAGCACAGGCCACGGTTGTGCCTTTGCGCATCGACGGCGCGGAGCTGACCTTCTTTAGTCGCCTGAAAGGGTTGGTAAAACGTCGGGCTTTCCCACGTATTAGTCTGCATCTTTTACCGCCAACCTCCATTGCTATGCCGGAAGCCCCACGGGCACGGGATCGCCGTAAAATGGCCGGCGAGATGCTGCACCAAATCATGATGGAAGCGCGTATGGCCGTGCGCCCGCGTGAGACGCTTTTTGAGGCGCTGCTGGCGGCGAAGGATCGGTACGGCTCGGGTAAAAACTGTATTGAAGACATTAACTTCAAGCCAGATACGTATAGCTCCCTGCTGAAAAAAACGCTGTTTGTGGGCCGAATCCTCGATAAATACAGCAAACAGGGTGAAACCATTGGTTTGATGCTGCCGAATGCAGCGATCAGCGCGGCGGTGATTTTTGGCGCTTCATCCCGGGGCCGTATTCCGGCAATGATGAACTACACGGCCGGCGTAAAAGGGCTGACCAGCGCGATTACTGCGGCGCAAATCAAGACGGTTTTTACCTCCCGACAGTTCCTGGATAAGGGCAAGCTGTGGCACCTACCGGAACAGCTGACGCAGGTGCGCTGGGTGTATTTGGAGGATTTAAAGTCCACCATCACCCTGCAGGATAAAGTGTGGATCTTTGCTCACCTGCTTGCGCCTCGCCTGGCCCAGGTGAAACAGCAGCCGGAAGATGCGGCGATGGTGCTGTTTACCTCCGGTTCGGAAGGCAACCCAAAAGGCGTGGTGCACAGCCATAAAAGCCTGTTGGCCAACGTGGAGCAGATTCGCACCATCGCGGACTTCACCGCTGATGACCGGTTTATGTCCGCGTTGCCGCTCTTTCACTCTTTTGGTCTGACGGTGGGGCTGTTCACGCCGCTGCTGACCGGGGCGGAAGTGTTCCTTTACCCAAGCCCGCTGCATTATCGCGTGGTGCCGGAACTTATTTACGACCGCAATTGCACGGTGGTCTTTGGCACCTCGACGTTCCTCGGCAACTATGCCCGCTTTGCTAATCCGTATGATTTCTTCCGCCTGCGCTATGTGGTTGCCGGGGCAGAAAAGCTGCAGGAAAGCACTAAGCAGCTGTGGCAGGACAAATTTGGCCTGCGCATTCTGGAAGGCTACGGCGTGACCGAGTGTGCGCCGGTGGTGTCTATCAACGTGCCGATGGCGGCGAAGCCGGGCACCGTGGGCCGTATTCTTCCGGCAATGGATGCCCGCCTGTTGGCGGTGCCCGGCATTGAGCAGGGCGGAAGGCTGCAGCTCAAAGGGCCAAATATCATGAATGGCTATCTGCGGGTGGAAAATCCTGGCGTGCTGGAGAAGCCTGAAGCTGAAAACGGCCTGGGTGAGATGGAACCCGGCTGGTACGACACCGGCGATATCGTGACCTTCGACGAGCAGGGCTATTGCGTGATCCAGGGGCGTGCGAAGCGCTTTGCCAAAATTGCCGGGGAGATGGTGTCGCTTGAGATGGTTGAGCAGATGGCGATCGGCATTTCGCCTGACAAGCTGCATGCCACCGTGGTGAAGCACGACGCCGCCAAAGGTGAAGCGTTGGTGATGTTTACCACCGACAGCGAACTTAACCGCGAAAAACTTCTGCATTATGCGCGTGAGCACGGTGTGCCTGAGCTGGCGGTGCCGCGCGATATTCGCTTCCTCAAACAGCTGCCGGTGTTAGGCAGCGGAAAACCAGATTTCGTTACCCTGAAAGCGCAGGTCGATGAAGCGGAGAAAGCCCATGGCTGAACAGGCTGACAATAGCGGTTCTTTGTGGTCTCGCGGCATGATGGCGGTGACCGCGGCACAGTTTTTATCAGCTTTTGGCGATAATGCGCTGCTGTTCGCCACGCTCGCGGTGCTCAAGCAACAGTTCTATCCGGACTGGAGTCAGCCGGTGCTGCAAATGGTGTTTGTTGGGGCCTATATCCTGTTCGCGCCGTTTGTGGGTCAGGTAGCCGACAGCTTCGCCAAAGGGCGAGTGATGATGCTGGCGAACAGCATGAAACTTGTTGGTGCGGCGGTGATTGCGCTGGGACTGAATCCGTTTGTCGGCTACACGCTGGTGGGCATCGGTGCGGCGGCCTATTCACCGGCTAAATACGGCATTCTCGGCGAGCTGACCACGGGCGACCGGCTGGTGAAGGCCAACGGCCTGATGGAGTCCTCTACCATTGCGGCGATCCTGCTGGGATCCGTTGCCGGCGGCGTGCTGGCAGACTGGAACCTGACGGCGGCGCTGGTCGTCTGTGCGCTGGTGTACGGTGGGGCGGTGGTTGCCAACGTCTTTATCCCTAAACTTGCCGCCGCGCGCCCCGGCCAGTCATGGCGTTTCAAGCCGATGACGCACAGCTTCTTTTCGGCATGCCGCAGCCTCTGGCGCAGCGGTGAAACGCGCTTTTCGCTGGTGGGTACCAGTCTGTTTTGGGGGGCGGGCGTGACGCTGCGCTTCCTGTTGGTGCTGTGGGTGCCGGTGGCGTTAGGGATCACGGATAACGCGACGCCGACTTACCTGAACGCGATGGTTGCGGTTGGGATTGTGGTGGGGGCCGGGGTAGCCGCGAAGCTGGTGACGCTGGAAACCGTCGCTCGCTGCATGCCAGCCGGGATTTTAATTGGCGTTGGCGTACTGATTTTTGCTCTTCAACATTCTTTGCTGCCTTCTTACGCTTTGCTGGTGTTAATTGGCCTGTTGGGCGGTTTCTTTGTGGTGCCGCTTAACGCGCTGCTACAGGAGCGCGGCAAGCACACGGTCGGGGCAGGTAATGCCATTGCCGTGCAAAACCTGGGTGAAAACACGGCGATGCTTTTGATGCTGGGTCTGTTCTCTCTGGCGGTGAAAACCGGGGCCTCCATCGTTGGCATTGGCATTGGATTTGGGGCGGTGTTTGCGCTGGCCATTAGCGCGCTGTGGCTGTGGCAAATCAAACAGAAATAACAAAAAGGCCCTCTTTCGAGGGCCTTAGTTTTTTACGGTGCCGGGTACGTATAGATGCGATGCACCGCTTCAATCTCCTCAATCACCTCTTCGCTTAGCGTCAAATGCAGGCTTTCAAGGTTGGTTTTCAGCTGTTCCAGCGTCGTGGCACCGAGCAGCGTGCTGGCCACAAACGGCTGGCGACGAACAAAGGCCAGCGCCATTTGTGCCGGGTCGAGATTATGGCGTTTAGCTATCTCCACGTAGGCCGCAACGGCTTTTTGCGACTGCTCGCCGCTGTAGCGCGTAAAGCGGCTAAACAGCGTGTTGCGAGCGCCCGCTGGTTTGGCTCCGTTAAGGTATTTGCCCGACAGCACGCCGAAGGCGAGGCAGGAATAAGCCAGCAGCTCAACGCCTTCGTGCTGGCTGATTTCAGACAGGCCAACTTCAAAGCTACGGTTTAACAGGCTGTAGGGGTTCTGAATGGTCACGATGCGTGGCAGATCGTGTTTTTCCGCAAGCTGCAGATAGCGCATTACGCCCCACGGCGTTTCGTTCGAGACACCGATATAGCGAATTTTCCCGGCGCGCTGGCACTCGGTCAGCGCTTCAAGCGTTTCCAGCAGCGTTACCGGCAGCGAGGTTGTGTCGCTCCAGGTGTAGCCGAGTTTGCCAAACATGTTGGTCTGGCGCTGCGGCCAGTGGACCTGGTAGAGGTCGAGGTAATCGGTTTGCAGGCGTTTGAGGCTGGCATCCAGCGCCTCGCGGATGTTTTTCCGATCGAGGATCTGGTTTGGGCGGATGCCCGCGTCGTTGTTGCGGGTTGGGCCAGTGACTTTGGAAGCAACAACCAGTTTTTCGCGGTTGCCGCGAGCTTTAAGCCAGCTGCCGACATAGCTCTCGGTTAAGCCCTGGGTTTCCGGGCGCGGCGGCACCGGGTACATTTCCGCGACATCAATCAGATTCACGCCCTGACTGACGGCATAGTCGAGCTGCTGGTGGGCATCGGCCTCGCTGTTTTGTTCACCAAAGGTCATGGTTCCCAGCCCCAGCGTGCTGACTTCAAGTGAACTGTGGGGGATACGGTGATAGTGCATAGCCGGCTTCCTGTTGTTCTTTTGACACGTCAGGCATCGTTACCCGACAAAAGGTCTATAAACATGGCAGAGGCCGGAGCAAAGCGAAAGAGGGGAAAGTAAGAAAAATCATCAGGCCAGCCTGGGGGCTGACCCTGCAAGATTAGCGCTCAATAATCTGGGAAACGTCGTTGCGGTTGATCTGCATTTCATTACCTTGCTGGTCGCGATAGCTCACCAGACCGGTATCTTCATCGACCTTCGGCTTGCCTTCGGTCAAAATCATTCGTCCATCTTTGGTGGCCATTACGTAGTCGCTGCTGCAGCCTGAAACGGCGAAGGCAAGACCAATGGCGGAGATTGCTACTGCCCATTTAGTCATCGGTGTGTTCCTCGTCAGGAAGGGATCTCGTTAATAAGTCTAGTAATAACCTGATGAATAAGAGAAGGAAAGCGGCAAATTCTTAATAGGTCGAGGGAAATGTAACATTTCCCGGCACTTGCTGACAGAACCCTGGATTCCATTTCCTGCGGTGGGTATTAGAGCGTGAAGTGCCGTGCGAGAAGGGCGGTGGTGAAATTCTTCTTTAAGTAGAAGCCGCGAGGTAGCGTGAGAATAGGCGAGCCGTCAGCACCGATGGCCTCTGTTAACGCCCGGCTATTGGCGGCTTTTGGCCGCAGCTGCAGCACTTCGCCGTGACGGGCGGTAATGCGCTCGACCTGGCCCAGCACGATCAAATCCATCAGTTCTTCCCAGTCCAGGCGCAGCTGCTGCTCTTCTTCTTCTGAAGGGCTCCATAAGAGCGGAGAACCCACGTGCCGTTCGGCAAGCGGGATCTGCCTTTCTCCCTCAACCGGGATCCAAAGCACGCGCCTGAGCTTATGCCGCACATGGCTGGTTTCCCAAATGACGCCGCTATTACCGGTTAACGGCGCGACGCAGACGAATGTGGTTTCCAGCGGGCGGCCCAGGCTATCCACCGGGATCGTTTTCAGTTCAATCCCGAGTGCGGCGAAATCTTGTTCGGGCTTGCTGCCCGCGCTGGCCCCCAGCCACAGCTCCAGTAATACGCCAATCCAGCCTTTATCTCGCTTCAGGTCTTTCGGCGTCTTTAGGCCAGCGCAGGCCGCCAGTTCGCCCAGAGTGTAACCGGCGACGCATTGTGCCTGCTGGAGCAGCTCGGCTTCGCTGCTTGGGGGCGTGATGAGCGGACGTATTGGTTGCATAACTCGTTGATGTTTTTTTGGTTAAAAAATGAACGCATTTTGTGCACAGCGAAAGCTTAGTTTAGCCGTCTGAGGATAAGATTAACAATATTCTGATTTATAATGAGTTTTTAAAGGCAGCCGTTTCGTTGCGACAGGATTAAAAACGCTTTTCCAAATCTGGTCACTGACAATGAACAGGATCTTACACCATGTTATCCACAGAAAAATGGGATAACTGGGAAAAAGCGTGACTACTGGTTCCATTTACAGCCTTGACGGAGCGCTAAAATACAATTTATCACCGATTTGTGACTAACTTGTTGGCACAATCTGTGGATAAAAACGACATTGTGCGATCTTTCATCAGTTGGCGATCTTCGTATGTGACGATCATCACATTATGAAAGTGGTGTGTCATTTTTATGGTGTTATGATTATGAAATATAAAGTTTTTAATGTGTACCCGGATTACGCCTGATTTTACTTGTCCCGAGTTGTCCCGATGTAATTCGGTAGTTCTTCACAGTTATATCCACAGAAAAAGTGAATAAAACCGCCGGTTTTGACCGTCCCCTGTTTATAACCCGGCTATCTTTTGTGAGTTATTCAAATGTTATTCCATGCAGGTGCCGCCGAGAGAGTGGTTTACCGCCTGACACTTGTATGAAACAATCGATGCAATCTAAGTTTGTTTTGAGGTAGTCCGGTGATCGATGATGATGGCTACCGCCCCAACGTTGGGATCGTAATATGTAATCGGCAGGGACAGGTGATGTGGGCGCGACGCTTTGGCCAACATTCCTGGCAATTTCCCCAGGGGGGCATTAATCCTGGCGAGTCCGCTGAACAGGCAATGTACCGGGAGCTTTTCGAAGAAGTCGGTCTACAAAGAAAAGATGTTCGCATTCTTGCCTCGACCCGAAACTGGTTGCGTTACAAATTACCTAAACGTTTGGTGCGTTGGGACACAAAGCCGGTTTGTATCGGCCAAAAACAAAAATGGTTTCTTTTGCAGTTGCTGAGCAGTGACGGTGAGATCAACATGCAAACCAGCAGCACGCCGGAATTTGATGGCTGGCGCTGGGTCAGTTATTGGTATCCGGTCCGTCAGGTTGTTTCATTCAAGCGCGATGTCTATCGCCGGGTAATGAAAGAGTTTGCCAGCGTGGTGATGCCACTGCAGGAAGTTACGCCACCACGCAATAACTCGCCGGCATGGCGACGTAAAAGAGGTTAAGTCACGCGAAAAATGCTCACCCGTCTGCGAGAAATAGTCGAAAAGGTCGCTAGTGCCCCGCGCCTCAATGAGGCGCTGGATATTTTGGTGACTGATATCTGCCTTGCGATGGATACCGAGGTTTGCTCGGTTTATCTCGCCGACCACGAGCGCCGCTGTTTTTACCTTATGGCGACGCGCGGGTTAAAGAAACCGCGCGGCCGCACCGTCACGCTTGCCTTTGATGAAGGTATTGTGGGCCTGGTTGGGCGGCTTGCGGAGCCGATTAACCTTGCCGATGCGCAAAAACACCCCAGCTTTAAATATGTTCCCGCCGTAAAAGAGGAGCGTTTTCGTGCGTTCCTCGGCGTGCCTATTATCCAGCGCCGTCAGCTTCTGGGGGTGCTGGTTGTCCAGCAGCGTGAACACCGGCAGTACGATGAGAGCGAAGAGTCTTTCCTCGTTACGCTGGCAACGCAGATGGCTGGGATATTATCGCAGTCTCAGTTAGCGGCCCTGTTTGGACAGTATCGCCAGACTCGTATCCGCGCGCTGCCTGCATCGCCTGGGGTGGCCATTGCCGAAGGCTGGATGGACACCACCGTCCCGCTGATGGAGCAAGTTTTTGAAGCGTCGACCCTGGACACGGCGCTTGAGCGTGAGCGCCTGACCGCCGCGCTGGAAGAGGCTTCCGGGGAGTTCCGCCGCTACAGCAAGCGTTTTGCCGCTGGGGCTCAGAAAGAGACTGCGGCAATCTTCGATCTTTACTCTCACCTGCTGACCGACGCCCGCCTTCGCCGCGAGCTTTTTGCCGAGGTAGATAAAGGTCTGGTCGCTGAATGGGCCGTGAAAACGGTGGTGGAGAAGTTTGCTGAACAGTTTGCCAGCCTTTCAGATAGCTACCTGAAAGAGCGAGCGGGCGACCTCAGAGCGCTGGGGCAGCGCCTGTTGTTCCACCTCGATGACACGATTCAAAGCCCGAATACCTGGCCTGAGCGCTTTGTGCTGGTTGCCGACGAACTTTCAGCCACCACGCTTGCTGAGCTGCCGCAAAACCGTCTGGCGGGCGTTGTGGTGCGCGATGGTGCGGCTAACTCGCATGCCGCTATTATGGTCCGTGCTCTGGGTATCCCAACCGTCATGGGCGCTGATATTCAGCCATCGGCTCTGCATCGCCGTATGCTGATCGTGGATGGCTATCGCGGTGAATTGCTGGTGGATCCTGAGCCGGTTTTACTGCAGGAATACCAGCGCCTGGTGACCGAGGAGAACGAACTTAGCCGTCTGGCGGAAGATGACGTGGAACAGCCCGCGGCGTTAAAAAGCGGCGAGCGGGTGCAGGTGATGCTGAATGCCGGGCTTAGTCCTGAGCATGAAGAACAGCTTGGCAGCCGTATCGACGGCATCGGGCTGTACCGCACCGAAATTCCGTTTATGCTGCAAAGCGGTTTTCCGTCGGAAGAAGAGCAGGTTGCACAGTATCAGGGCATGTTGCAGATGTTTAACGACAAACCTGTGACGCTGCGAACGCTGGACGTCGGGGCGGATAAACAGCTTCCGTATATGCCCATCAGCGAAGAGAACCCCTGTCTTGGCTGGCGAGGCATTCGTATTACGCTGGATCAGCCTGAGATCTTTCTGATCCAGGTCCGCGCAATGCTGCGAGCGAATGCGGCTACGGGGAATTTAAGTATTCTGCTGCCTATGATTACCAGCATCGATGAGATCGATGATGCGCGCAGGCTTATCGATCGCGCGGGCCGGGAAGTCGAAGAGGAATTAGGCTATCAGTTGCCGAAGTTTAGGCTTGGGGTGATGGTTGAAGTGCCTTCCATGGTGTTCATGATGGGGCACCTGGCCGGGCGCATTGATTTTATTTCCGTTGGCACAAACGACCTTACCCAATATTTGCTGGCGGTTGACCGTAACAACACGCGGGTGGCTAACCTTTACGATAGCCTGCATCCGGCGATGCTGCGTACGTTGAACCTGATTGCCCGCGAGGCGGAACGTTATGACATTGATCTGTGCCTGTGCGGTGAAATGGCCGGTGACCCGATGTGCGTCGCGATTCTTGTGGGCATGGGGTACCGTCACCTCTCAATGAACGGCCGTTCCGTCGCACGTATCAAATACCTGTTACGCCATATTCAGCTTGAAGAGGCTGAAGTGCTTGCTCAGCGTACCCTTGAAGCTCAAATGGCGACGGAAGTGCGCCACCAGGTAGCGGCCTTTATGGAGCGTCGCGGCATGGGTGGCCTGATTCGCGGCGGGCGCTGATCCGTTCTCAATGCCCCGGTATCACCGGGACATTATCCTCCGTCTGACAACAAGGGAAAAAGCGTGGTCTTTCCCTTGTTGTGGCTTATCAGCCGAAAACCCCACAGGGTTTTCCCAGTCAGTTTTCTTTAATGCCTGGTGTTGGTCCACATTCCCGAATACGCTCTGCATTACCCTGTATGCCCCGCTATCACCGGGACATTACACATCTTTTACAACTTCCGTAATCAATCACTCTGGCTGTTTGTGCTATGATCCGCTGCTTTCGGAGCGCATCGAGAGTGGTGCGTACTTGCCACTCACCTTCTATTTTGGGTGAGGTAACAATAGCTTGTGGTGACAGATGAATAGTGGCTATCTGCGTTTCCCTGAATTTGACCCGGTGCTTTTCTCCATCGGGCCGGTTTCCCTGCACTGGTACGGACTCATGTACCTGGTCGGGTTCGTGTTCGCCATGTGGCTTGCCGGGCGCCGCGCCAGCCGTCCGGGCAGCGGCTGGACGAAAAATGAAGTAGAGAACCTGCTGTATGCAGGCTTCCTGGGCGTGTTCCTGGGGGGGCGCCTGGGCTATGTCTTCTTCTACAATCTGCCGGTCTTCCTTGCCGATCCTCTCTACCTGTTCAAAGTCTGGGACGGCGGTATGTCCTTCCACGGCGGCCTGATCGGTGTTATCTGCGTGATGATTTGGTTTGCGCGTCGCACCAAACGCACTTTCTTCCAGGTCTCTGATTTTATTGCTCCGCTGATCCCGTTTGGTTTAGGGGCTGGCCGCCTCGGCAACTTTATCAATGGTGAACTGTGGGGCCGCGTTGACCCGAACTTCCGCTTCGCCATGCTGTTCCCTGGTTCTCGCAGTGAAGACGTTGGCCTGCTGGCTACGCACCCGGAATGGCAGTCGCTGTTCAATACCTACGGCGTACTGCCTCGCCACCCGTCTCAGCTTTATGAGCTGGCGTTGGAAGGGGTTGTCCTGTTCATCATCCTGAACCTGTTTATTCGTAAGCCTCGCCCAATGGGGTCCGTCTCTGGCCTGTTCCTGATTGGCTACGGTGCGTTCCGTATCATCGTGGAATTCTTCCGCCAGCCGGATGCGCAGTTCACCGGCACCTGGGTACAGTACATCAGCATGGGGCAGATCCTGTCGATTCCGATGATTGTTGCCGGTATCATTATGATGGTCTGGGCTTACCGCCGTCCGCAGCAGCAACTTTCGTGAGGTGACATGAAACAGTATCTTGATTTGATGAAAAAAGTGCTCGAAGAGGGCACGCCAAAAGCGGACCGTACCGGTACCGGCACGTTGTCGATTTTTGGGCATCAAATGCGCTTTAACCTGCAGGAAGGCTTCCCACTGGTTACCACCAAAAAATGTCACCTGCGTTCGATCATTCATGAGCTGCTGTGGTTCCTCAATGGTGATACCAATATCGCGTACCTGAAAGAAAACAAGGTGACGATTTGGGACGAATGGGCGGATGAAAACGGCGATCTCGGCCCGGTTTATGGCAAACAATGGCGTTCGTGGGCAACCCCTGACGGGCGTTATATTGATCAGCTAACCACCGTGATCAACCAATTGAAAAACGATCCTGATTCCCGGCGTATTATTGTCTCTGCGTGGAACGTGGGCGAGCTGGATAAAATGGCACTGGCCCCTTGCCATGCGTTTTTCCAGTTCTATGTGGCAGACGGCAAACTCTCTTGCCAGCTCTACCAGCGCTCTTGCGACATCTTCCTTGGCTTGCCGTTCAACATCGCCAGCTATGCGCTGCTGGTGCACATGATGGCTCAGCAGTGCGACCTGGAAGTGGGCGACTTTGTCTGGACCGGGGGCGATACGCACCTGTACAGCAACCACCTGGAACAGACTCGCCTGCAGCTAACCCGTGAACCGCGCGCGCTGCCTAAGCTGGTTATCAAACGTAAGCCCGAGTCGCTGTTTGATTACCGTTTTGAAGACTTCGAGATTGAAGGCTACGATCCGCATCCGGCGATCAAAGCTCCTGTCGCCATTTAACTTGCCGACAGAGTGACAGAACCGGTGCCTGAGTGCGCCGGTTTTTTTTACCCTGGTTCTTCTTCTTCGGCATTGATTCCAGAGCGAATGCAAACCCCCGTAACGCCTTAATTATCTTCCAGCATGTGTCGCACTATCCGATTTGCGTACTGGCTGATTGAACCTCTGTTATCCACACTCCTTCCCATGAAAATCAATCAACGTGGTTTTAGCATTATTGAGGTGATGGTGGTGATGGCTATTGTTGCCGTACTCAGCGCAGGGGGCCTTCACGGCTGGCGCGAATGGCAGCAGAGAGTGCAGTTGCGGCAAACGGCTCAGCAACTGAGCCACTTTCTCTCGCGGCTAAGAAATGACGCCAACTGGTACAACCGAACCCATCTTTTGGTGCTGCATCAATTTGGGAAAAGCTGGTGCCTGACAAGCCGTGCCGTTGAAGAAAACTGTTCGGAAAGCCTGAGTCTGACATTTACCCCCGAGTTTGACGATATCGCCGTGGAGGATATGACTGCCGGGTTAGGTTTCTACGGTATTCGCAACACAGCCTGGCCAGGCCACCTTATTTTGAAAAATCAGGTCGGGCGCTGGAAAGTGACTCTATCGGTTTGGGGGCGAATCCGGCTGTGCGAAATGTCCGGAGACAAGGCATGTTGAGCGGTCAGAAAGGATTTACTTTACTCGAAACGCTTATTGCGATGGCACTGAGCAGCGCGCTGTTGCTTGGCACCTCGAGGCTATTCCCAGCTTTGCAAGGGGAGGTTTTACGCCAGTACAGCTACGTTGCCCAGCAGGAAGCACTTTGGCAAATGGCGTTTACCGTTGGAAAAAATTTACAGCGTGCGGGTTATTGCCGTGGGCAGTGCCTGGGGGAGGCCGTAAGGCTGATGAATAACGGAAGCTGCGTAGTATTGCAGTGGGATGCCAACGGTAATGGCCGGTGGGACTCGGCCCCTGGTAGCCAAAATGAACAGACGGGCTATCGCTTGCGTAACGGCAGCCTGGAGACCCAAAAGAACGTAGAGGATTGTGAAGGTACCGGCTGGGAAAGAATGTCTGACCCTACGCAATTGGTGGTGCAGCATTTTTCCGTAATTCGCCAGAATCGCAAAACTGGCAGGCCTTTATTCCGCATCAGTCTTGCAGCCTATCTGAATCAGGGTGGGCGTCCTGTGGAGCTTAGCTATACGGTGAGTGGAGAAAATTTATGAGCGGCAAGCAAGAGAAAGGGAGTACCTCTTTGCTGATGGTGTTAATGCTGCTCGCGGTTGGCTCTCTGATGCTGAGCGGGCTTTCCCGGCAACTTAGCGCTCAGCGCCTTGAGGTTGCCGCCGAAATTCAGTTTATTAAAAATCAGACGGCTGCAAGATCTGCGCTGGCATGGGGTGAAAAACAACGCTGGCAGCCGCAGAGAACCTGGCAATGTCAGTTTGAGTCACGTAATCAGTGGCACACATGCCTGCATCTAACCGATAAAGGTGAGGCCTTACTTGCTGCTTCCGGTTCTGTTGCTGGGCCCATGCTACCGTTCACATTGTGGCGCTGGGGTGTAATTCAGGGGAATAAATTAGTGGCTTCCGCGCAGGGCTGGCTGGATTTTTGCCCTTTACTGGACGATGACTTATGCAAATTGCCTCGATAGTCTCGCGGCAGGGTGGGTTTAGCCTCCTCGAGGTGCTATGTGCTCTGGCGCTGTTTGCGATTGTGATGACGGCATTGCTGGGGTACCACCGTGTATTGCAGCAGGGTTTCACCAGCCAATGGCAGCTAAGGCAGCTGTGGCGAGTCGCGCGTGAGCAGACCGAGCCAGAAGTTCCTCCACTTTCAGATGCATGGAATGTGCATCAACAGCAGACATCGTCTTTGGGATGTGTCAGCATCGACGTTACTGTAACAAGTCCAGAGGGCCGGATAGCGCAGCTTTCGAGGCTCGAGTGCCCACGGTCAGAACAACGTCAGGAGTAGCGATTTCATGTTGCGTGTCTACCATTCCAACCGCCTTGATGTGCTGGAAGCCATTATGGAGTTCATTGTGGAGCGCCAGCCATTGCCGGATCCTTTTGAGCCGGAAGTGGTGCTGGTGCAAAGCACCGGGATGGCGCAATGGCTGCAAATGACGCTGGCACAAAAGTTTGGCATTGCGGCGAACATCGAGTTTCCGCTGCCCGCTAGCTTTATCTGGGACATGTTCGTGAGGGTACTGCCCGATATCCCGGAAGTGAGCGCTTTCAACAAGCAGAGCATGAGCTGGAAGCTGATGACGCTTATCCCCAATATGCTCCACAAACCAGAGTTTAAGATGCTTGGCCACTATCTGCAGGAAGACGACAGCAGCCGTAAGCTGTTTCAGCTTTCTTCCCGGATTGCCGACCTTTATGACCAGTATCTTGTCTATCGTCCCGGCTGGCTAAGCCGTTGGGAGAAGGGCGAGCTTGTCGACGGTGTGGGAGAGTCTCAGCTCTGGCAGGCTCCGCTCTGGGCGGAACTGGTGCGCTACACCGCTGAGCTGGGGCAGCCTGAATGGCATCGAGCCAATCTCTACCAGCGTTTTATTAGCGCTCTTGAGAAAAGTGAGGTTTGCCCGCCGGGGCTTCCATCTCGCGTCTTTATTTGTGGAATTTCTGCTCTGCCGCCGGTGTACCTCCAGGCTCTGCAGGCGCTCGGTAAGCATATCGACGTCCATGTGCTGTTTACCAACCCCTGCCGCTACTACTGGGGTGATATTAAAGATCCCGCGTTTCTTGCTCGTCTTGTCAGCCGCCGCCGCCGTTTGCATCAGGCCGACCGGGAACTGACCTTATTTAAGGACAACGAGAATGCCTCTTCGTTGTTCAATGAGCTTGGTGAGCAGGATGTGGGGAATTCCCTGTTAGCCTCCTGGGGCAAGCTGGGACGAGATTACGCATTTTTGCTTTCCGAGCTGGAGCGTTTTGAAGAGATCGATGTTTTTGTCGATTTAGAACCCGATAACCTTCTCCGCGGCCTGCAGCATGACCTGCTGGAGCTGAAGGATTCGCAGGTGCTGGGGCTAACGGCTGAGGAGTATGAGCACAGTGATGGTAAACGATTACTGGATCTTAACGATCGTTCTTTGACATTCCATGAGTGCCATAGCCCGCAGCGAGAAGTTGAAGTTCTACACGATCAACTGTTGGCGATGCTGGAGGCTGATCCAGAACTTACGCCACGCGATATCATCGTAATGGTTGCGGATATTGATAGCTACAGTCCGTTTATTCAGGCGGTATTTGGTAGCGCGAAGGATGAACGTTGGCTGCCGTTTGCCATTTCTGACCGTCGGGCGCGTCAGGCTCACCCCGCCCTGCAGGCCTTCATTTTACTGCTTGGCTTGCCGGAAAGCCGTTTCGCGGCAGAAGATGTGCTTTCGTTGCTGGAAGTGCCTGCGCTGGCGGCGCGTTTTTCTATTGATGAGGAAGGGCTGCGCTACCTGCGCAAGTGGGTGAATGAGTCTGGAATTCGTTGGGGCATTGATGATGACAACGTCCGCGAACTGGATCTGCCTGCGACCGGGCAGCATACGTGGCGGTTTGGGCTGACCCGGATGCTGCTTGGCTATGCGATGGATAGCCAGGCTGGGGTCTGGGATTCTGTGCTGCCCTATGATGAGTCCAGCGGCCTGATTGCCGAGCTGGTGGGGCAGCTTGCGGAATTGCTGATGCAGCTGAACCGCTGGCGTCAGCTGTTAACTCAGGAGCGGCCTTTAGACGAATGGTTACCGCTATGCAGGGACATGCTGAACAGCTTCTTCCTGCCTGATGGTGAAACAGAAGCCGCCCTGGCGCTGATTGAGCAGCAGTGGCAGGAGATGATTGAGAAAGGCACTGATGCAGCCTACCGGCAACCTGTGCCATTAACTCTGCTGCGCGATGAACTGGCTCAGCGTCTTGACCAGGAGCGTATTAGCCAGCGCTTCCTCGCCGGGCCGGTAAACTTCTGTACCCTGATGCCAATGCGCGCCATTCCCTTTAAGGTCGTTTGTTTACTGGGCATGAATGACGGTGTCTATCCGCGAACGCTTGCGCCACTGGGTTTTGACCTGATGAGCCAGCACCCGCAGCGTGGGGACCGCAGCCGCCGGGACGATGACCGCTATCTGTTCCTGGAAGCGCTTATTTCGGCCCAGCAGCGGCTGTACATCAGCTATATCGGCCGTTCGATTCAGGACAACAGCAGGCGTTACCCGTCGGTGCTGGTGGAAGAACTGCTGGATTATGTCGCTCGCAGTCACTACCTCCCCGGAGATGCTGAATGTAATGCCGATGACAGCAGCGAGCATGTGAGAAAGCATCTGGTCACGCTTCATGCCCGAACACCTTTCGACAACACCAACTACCTTGCCGGAGGCGATTGGCAAAGCTTTGCTCAGGAGTGGCTGCCAGCGGCAAGCGGCAGCGGCGTAGCGCATGCCCACTTTATTCAGCCTCTGGTTGCGGCTCCCTGGGACGACATCTCCCTTGAGCAGCTCCAGCGCTTTTGGCGGCACCCGGTGCGGGCATTTTTCCAGATGCGGCTGGGCATTAACTTCCGCCTTGAAGATACCGAGTTGCCGGATGAAGAGCCTTTCACCCTCGATGTACTCGATCGTTTTCAGTTAAACCAGCACCTGCTTAATGCTCTGGTTCAGCAAGACGATCCTCAGCAGCTGTTTGTGCGCTACCGGGCTGCTGGCGTTTTACCTTACGGTGCCTTCGGTGAAATCTTGTGGGAAAACCAGCGGAATGAAATGCAAACGCTGGCTGAAAAAGTGCTGGCCGAACGGCAAAAAGGGGAAAGCCGTGAAGTTGATCTTCACATAGATGGAACCAGAGTGACGGGCTGGCTGTCGGACGTACAGGCTGATGGTTTGCTGCGCTGGCGCCCTTCGGTGCTGAATGTGGCTCACGGCATGCAGCTGTGGATTGAACATTTGGTTTACTGCGCCAGCGGCTATTCGGGCGAAAGCCGAATGTACGGACGCAAAGATTCGCAGTGGCGTTTCCCTGATATGGCACAGGACGAAGCCAAAGCCTGGTTGTTGCAACTGATTGAGGGTTATAAAGAAGGTCTCCGTCAGCCATTACTGCTGCTCCATAACAGCGGTGGCGCGTGGATAAAAACCTGTTATGACCCACAAAATGATGCCATTTTATGGGATGAGGAGACGCAGCAGAAAGCCCGCACTAAGCTGCTTGCGGCCTGGGAAGGAAACCATATGGTGGAAGGGGAAGGGGCTGATATTTGGCTGCAACGTTTGTACCGTACCCTTGATGCCGAGTATTACGAAGCGATTGTCGCAGAGGCCGAGCGCTACCTGCTTCCTCTGTTCCGATTCAACCAATCCTGAACAAGGATTGTATAAAAATTGCACAGCCCGGTGAGTTCAATTATGATGCGATTTCTTGCTCAGGGCTGGCGAAGTATAACAACGGCGTTCGACGGATAGCTTCGAAAAGTTGTTAATGATGAGTGAGTTAGTGAAGACGAGGTTTGTGAATGCCTAAATGCAGCACCTGGTTTACCGCGCTTTTCTTGTTCGTTGCTCTTTGGGCACCCTTCAGTCAGGCAGATAACGGATGGCAACCGATTCAGGACACCATCCGTAAAAGTGAAAAAGATCCTCGTCAGTATCAGGCTATTCGTTTAGATAACGGGATGACCGTGCTGCTGGTTTCCGATCCGCAGGCGGTGAAGTCGCTGTCAGCGCTGGTGGTGCCGGTTGGCTCACTGGAAGATCCAGATGCTCACCTTGGGCTTGCCCATTTTCTGGAACATATGACGCTGATGGGTTCCAAAAAATATCCGGACCCGGATAGCCTGTCTGAATTCCTCAAAAAACATGGCGGCAGCCACAATGCCAGTACCGCCACCTATCGAACCGCATTTTATCTTGAAGTAGAAAATGATGCGCTCGACGGTGCCGTAGACCGCCTGGCTGATGCCATTGCTGAACCTAACCTCGCGGCACAATATGCCGAGCGTGAACGTAACGCGGTAAACGCCGAGCTGACGATGGCCCGTGCGCGTGACGGGATGCGCATGGCGCAGGTTAGCGCCGAAACAATCAACCCTTTACACCCGGCGGCTCGTTTCTCCGGCGGCAACCTTGAAACCCTGCGCGATAAACCCGGCAGCAAGCTGCTCGACGCTCTGGTGGCGTTCAGAGATAAGTACTACTCCGCAAATCTGATGAAAGCGGTTATCTACAGCAACAAGCCTTTGCCTGAACTGGCGAAGATTGCCGCTGAGACCTACGGCCGCGTTCCTAATAAAAATATCGAAAAGCCGGTTATCGACGTACCGGTGGTGACTGACGCGCAAAAAGGTATCTTTATCCACTATGTGCCGGTCATGCCGCGCAAGGTGGTTCGAGTTGAGTTCCGCATTGATAACAATAGCGATAAATTCCGCAGCAAAACCGATGAGCTGATTGGTTACCTGATCGGCAATCGCAGCCACGATACGCTGTCGGATTGGCTGCAAAAGCAGGGGCTTGCGGAAAGCGTACGCGCCGATTCTGACCCGATGGTGGCCGGCAATAGCGGTGTTTTCGCCATATCTGTCTCTCTGACTGATAAAGGCCTGGCTAACCGCGACCAGGTGGTTGCGGCGATATTCAGCTATCTCGATCAGTTGCGCGCCAAAGGTATCGATAAACGTTACTTTGACGAGCTTGCCCACGTGCTGGATCTCGACTTCCGCTACCCATCCATTACCCGTGATATGGACTACATCGAATGGCTGGCGGATACCATGCTGCGCGTCCCGGTCGCCCATACGCTGGATTCCGCGAATATCGCTGACCAGTACGACTCTGCCGCGATTAAAGCGCGTCTGGATATGATGACGCCGCAAAATGCCCGCGTGTGGTATATCAGCCCGCAGGAGCCGCACAATAAAACAGCCTATTTCGTTGATGCACCTTACGAAGTTGACAAAATTCCGGCCCAGACCTTTGCCGACTGGCAGCAGAAGGCAGATGCCATCAAGCTTGAGCTTCCTCAGCTGAATCCTTACATTCCCGATGACTTCACGCTTTATAAGCCAGAGAAGCAGTACGACCATCCTGAGTTGCTGATCCACGAGCCGGATCTGCGTGTGGTGTATATGCCGAGCCGCTATTTTGGCAATGAGCCAAAAGCGGACGTGACGCTTGTGCTGCGTAATCCACAGGTGATGAACAGCGCGAAGAATCAGGTGCTGTTTGCCATCAATGATTACCTTGCGGGCATTGCGCTGGATGAACTCAGCAATCAGGCATCGGTTGGTGGCATCAGTTTCTCATCGAACGCGAATAGCGGGCTGATGATTAACGCCAACGGCTATACGCAGCGTCTGCCGCAGCTGTTTGAGGCGCTGCTGAAGGGTTATTTCAGCTATACCCCAACGCAGGAACAGCTGGATCAGGCCAAGTCCTGGTATGCGCAGATGATGGACTCGGCGGAAAAAGGTAAAGCCTTTGAACAGGCTATTTCGCCGGTGCAGATGGTTTCGCAGGTGCCTTATTTTGAGCGCAGTACCCGGCGTGCACTGTTACCTGAATTGACGCTGAAGGACGTGCTTGATTACCGTGCGAGGCTGCAAACCAACTCTCGCCCTGAATTTATGGTCATCGGCAACATGTCTCCAGAGCAGACCAAACAGCTGACGGAAAACGTCAAAGCTCAGTTGGCACCGAAGGGGGGCGAATGGTGCCGCAATGACGATGTGCTGATCAATAAGCAGCATCTGGCCATGTTTGAAAAAGCCGGAAGCAGCACCGATTCAGCACTGGCAGCGGTTTATGTACCCAAAGGTTATAACGAAGCCACCAGCACGGCCTACGGTTCAATGTTGGGGCAAATTATTCAGCCCTGGTTCTATAATCAATTGCGTACACAAGAGCAGCTTGGCTATGCGGTGTTTGCTTTCCCTATGTCAATTGGTCGTCAATGGGGCGTAGGTTTCCTGCTTCAGAGCAGCGATAGGCAACCAGCTTACCTGTATGAGCGGTTTAAAGCGTTTTATCCGGTCATCGAGAAAAAGCTGCGCGGCATGAGCGACGCCGAGTTTGCCCAAATTCAGCAGGGGATGATTGCCCAGATGCAACAGGCGCCTCAAACGCTTGCGGAAGAAGCGGCGCAGCTTAGCAAAGATTTCGACCGCCGAAACATGACGTTTGATTCCCGTGATAAAGTGATAGCCGAAATTAAGAAATTAACGCCGCAGAAGCTGGCGGATTTCTTCCATCAGGCGGTGATAGCTCCCCAGGGGATGGCGGTGCTGTCACAGATTTCCGGCAGCCATAACGGCAAAGCAGAGTATGCAGCTCCAAAAGGGTGGAAAACCTGGGAGGGGGCACGCAGTCTGCAGCAGGCGTTACCACTAGTAAGCGAGAAATAATGACCGATGTAACCGCGCAGCCCCTTGATCCTTTAAGTTTGCCGTTGTTCGGCGAACGGTTGATAGAAGCTTCCGCGGGGACCGGTAAGACCTTTACCATTGCCGCGCTTTATTTGCGGCTGCTGTTGGGCTTAGGGGGAGAGAATGCTTTCCCCCGTCCGCTGGGGGTTGAAGAACTGCTGGTGGTGACTTTCACCGAAGCGGCCACCGAAGAGCTGCGTGGCCGTATTCGGGCGAATATCCACGAATTGCGCATCGCCTGTATTCGTAACCGCACCAAAAACCCACTGATACAGAACTTGCTTGTCCAGATTACGGACAAACAGCTCGCTGCCCGAACCTTGCTGTTAGCCGAACAGCAGATGGATGAAGCGGCTATTTTCACTATCCACGGCTTTTGCCAGCGGATGCTCAGCCTCAATGCTTTTGAGTCCGGGATGCTTTTCGAGCAGCAGCTACTCGAGGATGAATCCTTGCTGCGCCGCCACGCCTGTGCTGATTTCTGGCGGCGTCACTGCTACCCGCTGCCAAAACCTGTCGCGCAGGCGATGAGTGAGGAGTGGTCGGGGCCGGAGGCGCTTTTAAGGGATATCAATAGCTGGCTTCAGGGCGAACAGCCCCGGTTGAAACAGCCCCCGGCGGATGACGAAACGCTGCTGGCTCGCCATGAAAAGATTATTTCTGCCATTGATGCAGTAAAAGCCCAATGGCGCGAGACCGCGGGGGAGCTGGCAAGCCTGATTAGTGATTCCGGGGTGGATAAACGCAGCTACAGCAGTAAACATTTGCCGAACTGGCTGGAGATTGTTGGCCAGTGGGCGCAGCTGGAAACCACCGGTTATCAGCTCCCTGAGGCGCTGGCGAAGTTTGCGCAAAGCACGCTTGAAGAGAAAACCAAAAAAGGCGAAGTGCCCCGGCATAGCCTGTTCACCGCCATCGACGCATTGCTTGCAGAGCCGCTAACGCTGCGTGACCTGGTGATTGCCAGAGCGATGGCGGAAATTCGCTATATTGTTCAGCAAGAAAAGCGCCGCCGCGGCGAACTGGGCTTTGACGATATGCTGAGTCGACTCGATGAGTCTCTGCATCAGCCCGGTGGCGACGCCTTAGCGACGGCGATCCGCAGTCGTTTCCCGGTGGCGATGATCGATGAATTCCAGGATACCGACCCGCAGCAGTACCGCATCTTCCGCCGGCTGTATATCAAGCAGCAGGGCACCGCGCTGTTGCTGATTGGTGACCCCAAGCAGGCTATTTACGCTTTCCGCGGCGCCGATATTTTTACCTACATGAAGGCGCGTCAGGAAGTTAGTGCCCACTACACGCTGGACACTAACTGGCGCTCGTCTCCCTCGATGATCCACGGCGTAAACACGCTGTTCCAGCAGGTTGAGAATCCGTTCTTATTCCGCCAGATCCCATTCCTGCCGGTCAAATCAGCGCCCCGTAACGGTGGGCTGCGGTTTACCATCGGGGGGGAAAGCCAGGCGGCGGTGAAAATGTGGCTTCAGCCGGGGGATGGCGTCGGTGTAAGTGATTACCAACAAGCGATGGCATCGCAGTGTGCCCGGCAAATTCGCGACTGGCTCACCGCCGGACAGCGTGGGGATGCGCTGCTTTGGCAGGGGGATGACGCCCGGCCGCTCAGGGCATCGGATATGACGATTCTGGTTCGTAGCCGTGGAGAAGCGGCCATCGTACGTGATGCGCTGGGCGCGCTGAATATTCCTTCGGTGTATCTTTCTAACCGCGATTCCGTGTTTGCTACCGTTGAAGCGCGTGAGCTGCTGTGGGTGTTACAGGCCGTATTAACGCCTGAAATTGAGACGGCTATGCGCAGCGCCATTGCGACAGCCATGTTAGGGCTGGATGCCCAGGCTATCGAGTCTCTGAACAACGACGAACTGGCCTGGGATAGCCTGGTTGACGAATTCTTCGGCTACCGCGAACAGTGGCTTAAGCGGGGCGTGATGCCCATGTTAAGAGCCTTAATCGGAGCGAGAAATATAGCTGAAAACCTGCTGGCCACGCCGGGCGGAGAGCGCAGGCTGACAGATATTCTGCACATTAGCGAGCTGTTGCAGGAAGCCTCGGCGGAAATGGAGAGCGAGCATGCGCTGGTGCGCTGGCTGGCGCAGCGCATTGCCGAGCCGGACAGCAACGCTTCCAGTCAGCAGCTGAGGCTCGAAAGTGATAAACATTTGGTGCAGGTGGTGACCATCCACAAATCCAAAGGGCTGGAGTATCCGCTGGTCTGGTTGCCGTTCGTGGCTAACTATCGCCCGCAGAGCAGCGGTCTGTATCACGACCGGACCACTTTTACCTCACTTCTGGATTTAAGCAACGATGCGGAAAGCCTGGGGCTGGCCGAAGAAGAACGTCTGGCGGAAGACTTGCGTCTGCTCTATGTGGCATTGACCCGCTCCGTCTGGCACTGCAGCCTGGGCGTTGCGCCGTTGTTCCGCGGTTCGAGAGCCAAAAAAGCCAGCAGCGACCTGCACCTCAGTGCTCTGGGCTATTTGCTACAGAAAGGGGAAGCGCTCGATGCAGAGGGGCTGCGGCAGGCGCTTGATGGCCTGAAAAGCGAAGCCATCGATGTTGAAACACTCTCTTCCGGGGACGATACCCCGTGGCAGCCGCGGCCCGATGCTTTGCCTGAGCTTGCCGCCCGCCAGCTCAGGCGTCGAATCACCGATAACTGGCGCGTGACCAGTTATTCTGGTCTGCAGCAGCACGGCAGCAGCCGGGTTCTGGATTTAGTGCCACGCCTGGACGTTGACGCAGTCGGGGAGGTCCCCGAACAAAGTGAGCCGTTACTTACGCCGCATACTTTCCCTCGCGGGGCCTCACCGGGCACCTTCTTGCACAGCCTTTTCGAAGAGGTTGATTTTACTCAGCCAGTACAGCCTGAAGAGATAGAAAAACACCTGCTTGCCAATGGGTTTGGCGGCGAGTGGGGGCCGGTGGTGAGCCGCTGGCTGGAAGCGGTGCTTGCTGCGCCGCTCAATGATACCGGCGTTGCCCTGAACCTGCTTTCTGAGAAGGAAAGACAGGTGGAGCTGGAATTTTATTTACCTATCGACAATGAGCTCCAGGCCCCGGCGTTAGATGCGCTAATTCGTCATTACGACCCGCTGTCTGCTGGTTGTCCGCCTCTGGATTTCCGTCAGGTGAAGGGGATGCTGAAAGGGTTTATCGACCTGGTGTTCCGCTGGCAGGGGCGCTACTACCTGCTGGACTACAAATCTAACTGGCTGGGTGAAGACAGCAGTGCCTACACCCAGGAGGCGATGGCGAAGGCGATGCAATCCCACCGCTACGATTTGCAGTACCAGCTCTACACGCTGGCGCTGCATCGCTACCTGCGCCACCGTATGGCCGGGTATGACTACCAGCAGCACTTTGGTGGGGTCATTTATCTGTTCCTGCGCGGCGTGGAGCAAGGTAAGCCCGAGCAGGGTATTTTTTCAACGCGACCGGACGTCAGGCTGGTTGAAGCAATGGATGCGCTGTTCGCCGGGGCAGCAGAGGAGATCCCACTGTGAGTATGTCTCAGCTACTCAATCAGGCGGTGGCGCTGAAAGCCCTCAGGCCGCTGGATTCACAGTTTGCCATGATAGTGGCTAACGATAAGCAGCCCGCCGTCATGCTGGCCGCAGCGCTGCTGAGCCGTGAATCAGGCGAGGGGCATGTCTGCCTGCCGCTTGAGCGCATCAGGCCCGAATATGCCTTCGCTGGCAAACATCCTGAACTTGTGGCTCAACTTTTTGCCGAGGCGGAGCCTGCTTCGGGCTGGCACAGCGCTTTGCTGGCTTCCCATTCGGTAAGTTCTGGCGACGAATCCACGCCGCTGAAACTCATTGATAACCGCCTTTACCTCAACCGTATGTGGAGCAATGAGCGGCGGGTGGCGGCCTTCTTCGGTGAACATAACCAGCCTGTTGCGGTGGATGAGACCCGACTTCGCGAAGTCCTCGACGCACTGTTTGGTTGCAGCCCACAGACGGACTGGCAGAAAGTGGCTGCAGCGGTGGCGCTGACCCGACGTATCTCAGTTATTTCCGGCGGGCCGGGGACAGGCAAAACCACAACGGTGGCGAAACTGTTGGGCGCGCTGGTTCAGCTTTCCGATGGCCAGCCCGTGCGCATTCAGCTTGCGGCGCCTACGGGCAAAGCTGCCGCGCGCTTAACGGAATCGTTGGGAAGTGCGTTACGCCAGCTGCCGCTCAGCGATGAGCAGAAAAAGCGCCTGCCTGAAGAGGCTTCGACGCTGCACCGGCTTTTAGGCGCGCAGCCGAACAGCCAGCGTTTGCGCCACCATGCCGGGAATCCTCTGCACCTGGATGTGCTGGTGGTGGATGAGGCGTCAATGGTGGATCTGCCGATGATGTCCCGACTGATTGATGCTTTACCGGAACAGGCACGCGTCATCTTCCTCGGAGACAGAGATCAGCTGGCTTCCGTAGAGGCGGGAGCGGTGCTGGGCGACATCTGTCATTACGTGAACGACGGGTATTCGGCTGAGCGTGCGGAGCAATTAAAACGGCTCACGGGCTGTGAGGTACCCGTGGGGGAGAGTACCCGGGCGAGCGCGCTGCGTGACGGGCTTTGCCTGTTGCGTAAGAGTTATCGGTTCGACAGTCAGTCCGGCATCGGTCAACTGGCATTTGCCGTTAATGCCAGCGACAGTAGGCAGGTGAAAGCTGTGTTTGGGCAAGAGTTTACGGACATCTCGCTACAGCCGCTGCTGGAGCCTGAAGATTATACGGCGATGATTGCCGACGTGGTCAGCGGCTACGGCGAGTATTTGCAGCTGGTGCGTCAGAAAGCCGGGCCTGCGGAGATCATTGATGCCTTTGGCCGTTATCAGTTGCTGTGTGCGTTACGTGAAGGGCCTTTCGGCGTTAGCGGCCTGAATGAGCGTATTGAACAGGCGCTTGTACAGGCACGTTTGATTCAGCGGCCTTCGCAGGCGCTGTCCCGCTGGTATAATGGGCGTCCGGTGATGATTGCCCGCAATGATAGCTCTCTTGGCTTGTTTAATGGCGATATCGGTATTGCTTTGCAGCGTGAGGAGGGGCTTCGCGTCTGGTTTTCGATGCCGGATGGTTCGGTAAAATCCGTTCAGCCCAGCCGCCTGCCTGCACACGATACGGCCTTCGCCATGACCGTGCATAAATCTCAGGGGTCTGAGTTTGACCACGCCGCATTGGTGTTGCCGAATCAGTTTGTGCCGGTGGTGACGCGTGAGCTGGTGTATACCGCGATCACCCGCGCCCGTAAACAGCTTTCGCTGTATACCGATGAACGCGTTTTGAATAAAGCGATAGCCACGCGTACGGAGCGCCGCAGCGGGCTTATGGCAATTTTCTCTGGAGAATAAAAGATAAGGGAAGGCACACTTTATGCCTTCCCTTTTTTCAGGTCAGGTCGGCCATCAGCACTTTTGATTTGCGCTGATAGTTGTACATCTCTTTTTTGCTCGCCGGTAACAGCTCAACATCCACCGGCAAGAAGCCCCGCTCCTGGAACCAGTGAATGCTGCGGGTGGTCAGCACGAACAGTTTGCTCAACCCCATTTGCCGCGCCTGGTTGGCGATGCGGTTCAGCAACTCTTCGCCCCGGGACGAACTACGATAGTCCGGGTGCACCGCGACGCAGGCCATTTCGCCGATGCTTTCTTCCGGGAACGGATAGAGCGCGGCGCAGGCGATGGTCAGGTTATCCCGCTGAATAATCGTGAACTTGTCGATTTCCATTTCAAGCTGTTCGCGGGAGCGGCGCACCAGGATCCCTTGCTGTTCCAGCGGGCGGATCAGCTCAAGAATACCGCCGATATCGTTGATGGTGGCGCGGCGGATCTGCTCGGCGCTTTCCATCACAATTTGTGTCCCGATCCCATCGCGTGAGAACAGTTCCTGCAGCAGGGCACCGTCTTCCTGATAGCTGAGCAGGTGGCTGCGGCGCACGCCGCTACGGCAGGCCTTCACCGCCCCGCGCAGGAAGCGCACGGTGCCGGAATGATAGTCGCCGCTGCTTTCCAGGGCTTCAATGCGCTGCTGAGCCTCGTTCGGGAACAGTTCAGAAATCACGTTCCCCAGGTCGTCGGTCACGCCCTGAGCGGAGCAGAACCCAATCATTTTCTCTGCTTTCAGCTTAACCGCAAGCTGGGTGGCGACTTCTTCGGAGGTGAGGTTAAAGCTTTCCCCCGTCACGGAAACCGCGACCGGCCCCATCAGCACAATCGCGCCGCTGTCCAACTGGCGGTGAATGGCTTCTTCATCAATGCGGCGGACGCGCCCGCTGTGGCAGTAGTCCACGCCGTCATCCACGCCCAAAGGCTGAGCGATGATAAAGTTACCGCTGACTACGTTGATATGGGCGCCCTGAAGCGGCGTATTACCCAGGCTCATGGAGAGCCGTGCGGTGATGTCGAGCTGAAGCAGCCCCGCGGCCTGTTTCACCAGTTCGAGGGTTTTTGCGTCGGTGACTCGGGTGTGTTTGTGGTAAACCGGCTCGTGGTGGTGCTCGGCCAGGTTTTCGTCAATCTGCGGGCGTGCGCCGTACACCACGACCAGGCGAATGCCCAGGCTGTGAAGCAGGCCAATATCGTTGACGATGCTGGAAAAGTTTTCATGTTCAATGGCTTCGCCGCCGAGCATGATGACAAACGTTTTTCCCCGGTGGGCATTAATATAGGGAACAGAATGGCGGAATCCCTGGACCAGTTCAGTTCTGCGTTCCTTTACCACGGCACACCCTCATTGCATTATTATTCGTAATTTGTGTATTTTTATTCTTTTATGACGTCAGGTGCAAGCGCCAATTTTCATCCAGGATAAAATTCCTTCCACCTGACATTTGGTGACCTTTTCCGAACGTTTACCCTTTTATAGATGACAGTAACCGCGTGTTTCGCTAAAGTTTTTGGCTCAAAAAAATAAATTCATCCATTTAGTGATTATCGCTCAGGGGAGCCATGCCAGATTCCAGTTCGTTAATGAGTCGCCGCCGTCTACTTCAGGGTGCCGGAGCCATGTGGTTGTTGAGTGTCAGCAAGGTCGGTTTTGCTGCCTCAAGCCAGGTGATCGCCGTGCGCGTCTGGCCGGCCTCGTCTTATACCCGCGTGACGCTGGAATCTAACCATCAGCTGAAGTACCGCCAGTTTGCGCTCAGCAACCCGGAGCGGGTTGTTGTGGATATTGAAGGGGCGCATTTAAATTCAGTTTTAAAAGGCATTGGCAGCCAGGTTCGCGGCGACGATCCCTTTATTAAATCCGCTCGCGTGGGGCAGTTTGATCCCAAGACCGTGCGCATGGTTTTTGAATTGAAGCAAAACGTGACCCCGCATTTGTTTGCGCTGGCCCCGGTCGCCGAATTTAAAGAGCGTCTGGTGATGGATCTTTATCCCGCCAACATGAATAGCGAACAAGATCCGCTGCTGGCATTACTGGAAGATTACAACAACGGCCAGTTAGACAAGAAAATGCCGGTGGAAAAAGGGCCGCAGCCGGGTAAGGCCGGGCGAGACAGGCCGATTGTCATCATGCTTGATCCGGGGCACGGCGGCGAAGATCCCGGCGCGATTGGCCCGAACAAGACCCGTGAAAAAGATATTGTGCTCAGCATTGCGCGCAGGCTGAAGGCCTTGCTCGATAAAGAGGGCAATATGAAGGCCTACATGACGCGCAATGAAGATGTGTTCATCCCGCTAAAAGTGCGCGTTGCCAAGGCGCAAAAGCAGCGAGCCGATCTGTTTGTTTCTATTCATGCGGATGCATTTACGACCGCTGCTGCGCGCGGATCGTCAGTCTTTGCGTTGTCCACCAAAGGGGCGACCAGTACGGCGGCGAAATACCTGGCGCAAACGCAGAACGCCTCGGATTTAATTGGCGGCGTGGGCAAAAGCGGAGATCGCTATCTCGACCATACGATGTTCGACATGGTGCAGTCGCTGACTATTAACGACAGTCTGAAGTTCGGGAAAGAGGTGCTTAACCGGCTGGGGAAAGTGAACAAGCTGCATAAAAACAGCGTCGATCAGGCCGGGTTTGCGGTGCTGAAAGCGCCGGATATTCCCTCTATTCTGGTGGAGACCGCGTTCCTGAGTAATCCTGAAGAGGAGCGCAAGCTGCGTACGGCCAAATTCCAGCAGGAAGTTGCGGAGTCAATTCTGGCGGGGATTAAGGCGTACTTTTCTGACAGCTCACGTCTGGCGCGACGGGGCTAACACAGATGATAAAGGCGGGAGATAAACCTGCCTTATTTTTTTATAAACGATACAAACAAAAAAACACCCGTAAGGGTGTTCTCAATGT